>VYXB01002527.1:241281-252057 GCA_013397135.1 Pachyramphus minor
GGTCATGTGAAGGGAACATCTTTACATGCCTGAGTGTTTTTCTTGTTAGAATGCACTGGACCCCAGTCCTTACTTTCACTCTTTCCCAGGGCTTCAATATTGAAGCTTAATCATCTGTCATGTTTATCTATCCAGTGGCCTTGAAACACTGTTAGGTAGGATCACTGCCCAAAGGGTTATTTTCTAGAGTGATGAGACAAAGGCCCATTCTTCTGCCCCCTCACCTGATGACTGCAGTGAGCAATGCCTCAGCTGGGGAGAGCACAACTTCTGAGGCACTGGAGAATCTGTGCCACACTGCAACAATGCCAGCAGCAGCTCTGTGGTGTACAGGTCTGCCCAACTGAAATGGAAGCATCTCACTTCAAATAGACTGAAACAAAAACTTTCAGGTAAATGCTCCAGATAAATTTTTCTTTAATATCTACACTTCTTGCTATTCTGATTCATGAAATGCCTCAGATTTCTGAAACTGTATATAAAACTATACCCTCAATAACTGCAAAGAAGTGCTACAGCTACTCAATTTTAGGATGACTCAATTTTTCATGTCTTCAGCTCTTTATGGTTTTATTATTGCAGAAGTTAATTTGCCTGTCTTGGTTTCAAATGAGGACAAGACATGCAGTACCAGAAGACATATTGTGTCTATTCCAAAAATACATATGTAGACACTTTAAATAAATCTTAATTTAAGAAAGGCATAAGAGAGAATGGCATGATTTTTCAGCCAGTAAAACAATACAGATAATACAATTAGCTGGCTGGTCTGGAAAATTGTAATGCTGATGTGCTCTAATGAAATGAAACAGAGATGGCGCTTGCTCTGCTGGCTGAGTGGGCTGATTCCTGCTCCAGCGTGGTTTTTGGAGGCAGCTACATCTTCAGCAGGCTGTCTTGTCTGATCACTTGCATGCCAAAAGCCAGGTGCTTTTCTGGTTCTGCTCTACCTTACAGGAATCCTGGAATCTGAGGTTTAGAAAAGAAAGAAACCACCTAAACCTGCTCATGGCTCCACAAGTTACTACTCAGTTCTGCAAAGAAGAGGGATGAAGCTTTATAAATTGTATGCTGCTACATCCCAGCTGAGAAAAAGCTTGGAACTAAGAGTGCATTTTTAAGAATATTGTTAGCAATACAAAAGTCGCAGAAGTTACTCCAACTGTCTGTACTAACAGCTGCACTTACTGCTATTCAAAGCCACAGCATCATCTGTTTTTTCAATTACTTGAAATTACTGCTCCAAACCAACTTTTTTTCTACTTTTTTGAAATACCAGTGGAGTAAAATATGGTTAATCTCCTGGTGATGCAACCTCATAGGTGTTGTACCAGTTCAGGCCCAGCGTAGCTGAGCACATGCACATGCACCATTTAAGTCAATTAAACAGAAATTCAGCCATGCCACATGCTGCTTTCACTCAGAGCCCTTAGAACTGCTTCAGAACAGAAAGCAAGTTTTGGACTCCAAAGCAATTTAGAGTAAATGAGAAGTGATAAAATTTAGTTGGTATGGGTATCTCATAGCCATAAAAGAGCTCAAGTGCTGCATTAAAAGGTAAAAAACGACTGTAGGGAAAAAACCCAAGCATAACATTGCCTGGAGAAAATAAGTGGATGCCTTCAATTCTGCTATTTCAAACCTCTGTAGCAGGAGGGCATCTACTTTCTGCTAACTGAAAGGTCTTGCAATGCAACTGTGGCTAATTTTTTCCACGCATCAGATAAAAATGCACTTGCCACCTGTATTTTCATCCTACTTCCTATGGCCCCTAGCAATTTAGCACTGAAATATTTGTGTGTAGTTATTTCCAACGGTGGTTCCCAATTCCTATTACATTTATGAAGAAATGGTGATTTGAAGCTCTACAGTGTTCCATAGAGTTATTCTTATTTCTCAACTGTTATGCTATAATAACATATCAATAGCATAACAGCTATATATGTATAGTAGCATAACAATTGGTAATGTTGCTACCTGCACATCTCTTTATAGTCTCTAATCTCCTCATTGCCCCAGGTAGCTTAGGCTTACCATCCTTTCCATCTCAGAACACAAACTCAGGCAGAGAAAAGAGGCTCAGCAATAGAAAAGTTTTTGCCTTTAATTTAAATCACAATAAAGTCTCTAATTGTAGCTCAGGGAAGAATCTTTTAAATAAACTCATATATGTTGGAAGCAAACACTTCAAATGCAAGGTGGAAGTCAGTCCCTAATCTTCAAATTAGCACATATTTAAATTGGTTTCTACAAAGAACACAGAAGGCATTATTAAAAACCACTGACCTTCCATGAGAAAAAAAAAATAAATCAGACATTCCCTCTTCTGCTCTGTCTAATACAAGCAGCACAGCCTCCTGAGTCTTTTTGTGATGCCCTAGACAAATTACAGTTAATTTTTAAGGCCCTATTTTCTTGCAAGACAGGAAACTGGTACAGGCTCCAGGCACTTATCTCCTAAATTATCTTTGTTTTTAAAATGTACTAACTCAAGTCTACCTTACCTTGATCAGAAATGTCAGCAGCAACCATGCTATATGCAAGCATTTCCACTTAAGCAAATCTGTGCTAAGACACGTAAGTGGAGGCTCAGCTGCAAGAAAACATATTTTTTCCTTGTCTCTCTCAACAATATATGATCTGGCTCTTTCCTGTCTGTGGTGGTTTGACTGGCTGGACACCAGATACTCACCAAAGCTCTTCTGTCACTCCTCTCCTCAGCTGAACAAGGGAGAGAATATAACAAAAAGCTTCTGAGTCCAGGTAAGGACAAGAAGAAATCACTCATGGAAAAATTTTCTCTACCTCCTCCCCCTCAGCAGTGCAGGGGAATGGGTTTGTAGTCAGTACCTCATACACTGTTTCTGCCACTCCTTCCTCTTCATGGGGAGGATTCCTCACACTCCTCCCATGCCTGAATGTGGAGTCCCTCCACACTGGGAGACAGTTCTCCATGAACTTCTTCAGGATGGGTCCTTCCAATGTGCTGCAGTTCTTCATTAACTGCTCTAGTGTGAGTCCCTCCCACAGGGCACAATCCTTCAGGAACAGGCTGCTCCAGTGCGGGTCTCCTACAGGATCACAAGTCCTGCCAGCAAACCAGCTCCAGAGTGATCTCCTCTCTCCACAGGGACACAGGTCCTGCCAGGAGCCTGCTCCAGCATGGGCTTCCCATGGGGTCACAGCCTTCTTTGAATATTCACCTGCTCCAGATTGGGGTTCTCCACAGACTGCAGGTGGATCTCTGCTCCACCATGGACCTCCATGGGCTGCAGCAGCACAGCTGCCTCACCATGGTCTGCACCACGGGGTGCAGGAGAACCTCTGCTTCGGCACCAGGAGCACATCCTCTCCTACTTGGCCACGCAAGACCAATGTCCCGTCTCACTTGACAAAATGCCTCCTCCAAAGTTTGAAGTCTTTTCTTTTTCCCTCCTCTAAGAATGAATAGTGCTACAAAGATTAGTATACTTTAGCCATAAAAAACTAATGAGCTTTGTAACTCTGAAGGAACAGGATCAGGATAGAGTGTTTAACTATCAGCTTGAAATACCAAACTGCACTGGGGTACTTCCACTACAGATTTACTGCGTTATAGTAACAAATCATACTGTTCTGAAGTATCATATCTATGTGAGTGGAAATTACCACCAAGATCAATCCAAGTTCTGTAAAAACACCAAGTAGAAACAGATATTATACCTGAAATAAAACTCAAGGTCACACTGTAAACACACACTAGTGTGCCAGCATATCTGCTGCCCAAATCCTGGTTTTCCCATGTTTCTATATTCTGATTTAAATGCCACAGTAAGGACTTTGCCATCATAAAAATACTCAACAGTCCAAGTCTGTTTTAATTACAATTGCAGATTAGATGTCTAATTTCTAGTCTTTCCTTTCACATTCTTTTATTCCAACATTGAAGAAAATGCATAGTGAGACATCTATGTTTGTATATACCATTCTCCTAACTCCGTGTCTAACCTAATAAATTCATTAATGAGACAAGTTGTACAAATGTACAATTGCATTTCTTTCATTAAAACTCAGTATTTCCTTTTTTTCCTTACTTAACTTGTCCATGTTAGAACACATTCAGCATTTTTGCTATTTTCATCCACTAAAAAAATGGTGGGCTGGACCAGTGCTGACAGCCAGGAGCAGCATTATTGCTCTGCTCGTGCATCCTTCTTGAACAGGAAAACAAGTTCAACTGATAGTCCAGATTCTCCATGTGACCAGCACAAGGCAGGGTGGGTGGAAGAAAGCCCGCATGGGCCTTTTTCAGCAGAAAAAATACAGAGGAAACTATCCAATGTGTGTAAACATATGTGCCCTTCAAACTTGGGAAATAACTTACAAGAAGGAATCCCTCAGAAGTGAGGAAGCAGAAAAGGATCTCTAAGCTTTACTAAAGAAAAAAAGGGAAAAAAAACCAAACCCAACCAAAACCGAAAAACATGCACACAAAAAAAAACCCCACACCAGAAAAACCCAACTAATCGGGAAAAAAAAAATTTAAAAAAAAAAAATCTGCCCCCC
Organism: Pachyramphus minor; assembly: GCA_013397135.1. Classification (NCBI taxonomy): domain Eukaryota; kingdom Metazoa; phylum Chordata; class Aves; order Passeriformes; family Tyrannidae; genus Pachyramphus; species Pachyramphus minor. The sequence goes on from VYXB01002527.1 coordinate 245,827, forward strand.
CAAAACCCCCAAAACAAAACAAAACAAAATACAGATACATCACTAGCCAAAGGGGGGACAAGGAAAACCTCCATTTTTATTGGACATGGGTGGGAACATATTTATCAAAGATCAGGAGAAGGCTGAGGTATTTAACATCTTCTTTACCTCAGTTTTCAACAGTAAGACAGGTTGTCCTGAGGACAGCTGACTTCTGGAGCTTCTAGACAGGGATAGGAAGCTGAATAGCCCCAGGCCCAGAGAGTGCTCGTGAACGGGGCTGCATCCAGCTGGCAGCCGGTCACTAGTGGTGTCCTCCAGGGATCAGTGTTGGGTCCAGTCCTGTTTAACATTTTTATTGATGATTTAGATGAGGGGATTGAATCCATCATTAGCAAATTGGCAGATGACATCAAGGTGGTGGGGAGTATTGATCAGCTGGAAGGCAGGAGGGATCTGGATAGACTGGAGAGTTGGGTGGATTCCAATGGGATGAGGTTCAACAAGGCCAAGTGCCGGGTCCTGCACTTTGGCCACAACAACCCCCTGCAGCACTACAGGCTGGGCACAGAGTGGCTGGAGAGCAGCCAGGCAGAAAGGGACCTGGGAGTTTGGATTGACAGGACATGAGCCAGCAGTGTGCCCAGGTGGCCAAGAAGCCCAATGGCATCCTGGCCTAGATCAGGAACAGTGTGGCCAGCAGGAGCAGGGAAGTGATTCTTCCCCTGTCCGCAGTGCTGGTGAGGCCACATCTGGAGTGCTGTGTCCAGCTCTGGGCCCCTCCATTCAGGAAGAACATTGAGGTGCTGGAGCAGGTCCAGAGAAGAGCAACGAGGCTGGAGAAGGGATTGGAACACAAGTCCTATGAGGAGAGGCTGAGGGAGCTGGGGTTGTTTAGCCTGGAGAAGAGGAGGCTCAGGGGAGACCTCATCACTCTCTACAACTACCTGAGAGGAGGTTGTAGCCAGGTGGGGGTTGGTCTCCTCTCCCAGGCAACCAGCAGTAAGACAAGTGGGCACGGTCTTAAACTCTGCCAGGGAAGGTTTTGCTGGATATTAGGAAGAAATTCTTTACAGAGAGGGTAATCAGGCATTGGAATGGGCTGCCCAGGGAAGTGGTGGATTCTCTGTCTCTGAAGGTTTTTAAGATAAGATTGGATGTGGCACTTAGTGCCACAGTCCAGTAACTGCGGTGATAGTGGATTAAGGTTGGACTTGATGGTCTCAGAGGTCCTTTCCAACCCAGTTGATTCTATGATTCTATGAAAAACAAAACAAACAAACAAACAAAAAAATCCAAACCAAACCAAATTAAAAATTAACAATGTCTGTGAGAGAGACAACTGCCTCTAATCTAAGTTTTGGCCCAAATAAAACTTCATATTTGCTTTGCCATTAACTAGGTTCAGGTTCTTTCCTCACAGAAAGATTCTGGATCATGTCTTAGGTACATTTTCAGCAAAGACAGACCTATCTGCGTAAAGAGCAATTATGATGAAGCCAAAAGTAAATAATCAAATTGTTACCCACCCCTGTAGTCTAATCACTTAACTGCCATACAGGCAGTATGGCAACACTGCTGAATGTAAAGTCAAAAACAGAGATAAAATTATTCCAAAGTTAAGATACTTATACTTTTACTATTTTTTTTTTCTTTTGGAAATAATGGAAAATGTTCCTCCTTCCTTAGAGGAAGAGTCCTCCACAAGAGTCCCTGGAAAGTCCAAGAAACTCATTTTAAAGTAAGTGTTGATCCTACTGTGAGCAGGAGACTGTGCTGATCTTCCAGCCTGATCAGCCCTGGGATTTTTGTGAACTGCCTTTCTACAGCCTTGAATAGCCTTTGAAGGTACTTTCAAAAAAACAGAAATATCTAGAATTCATTAGAAAATCAGAACTTCATAAAGTTGCAGCTATGTCTGTACAACTTCTACTTCCACATCTAGCAAACATATCGGTCCAATGTATGATGCTGGCTCACACTATGCCATGTCCACATCCTCTTCTCTACCACCTTGGAAGGATGAGCTGCCTTATTCCAAACTAGTTTAATGACACGTATCATTCAACTCAGTTCAATTAAGTAACACAAAGTTGCACATTGATTAAAATTATATACTTCAGTAAAGTTTATTGTGCTGGTGAATTACTTTTATAAATTTATGGCAGATCAAACAACTCCAATTAAACACAAATGGGGGTGTGTGTACATACATAAAGCCAGTTTAACTAAATACAAAATTTTAAATATATCATTACGCATGGGTGCACAGAAGGCTGTAGTTTGCCCCTCTGGGATCCTAACATTCTCTTTTATTAACCTTTTAACCACATGGTGACTCTATTTATACTCAAGCACTAATGTATGAATCTGTAAATACTATGAACATTTAATTTTCTACAAAATTACTATAAATTACATCAAATCAGGACAGCCCTGGGTAGACATGGCTTACTTAAGTAAGCGACACAGACTTTAAAAGTAATCCCCATTTATTTCAGAAACTATATATTAAAGAAATACGTGACCTGTGCGCCCACTGACTCCATACATAAGTTTGATATACAGTCAGTATTGTGCAACCAACTCACAAGACCCACAGGTTTCAAAGTGCTTAGCAGGATAATAGAAGGCTGTGGTTCCCATTTTACAGCTGGAACAGCTGAAACAGAAAACTCAGGTGGCTTGTCTGAGGTCTTATTGAAAGTCAGTGTCACAAATGTGGGAAAAGGACTGAGACTCCTGACTCTCAAACCAGACTTAAGCCATAGATGACTTGACAGTGACTAAATTTATAAACAAAAACTGAGAGCAAAAAGTAACTTGGTTCTTTCAGCTCAAATAAGGAACAAAGATTTCTCATGGATATGAGACGTGGTCATTACTGCAGCAATTTGTAGAACAGTAAGGCCAGATATCCTGAGGTCACTCATGGGAAGAGGCCCCTTAATAAAAGACAGATGGCTAGAAAGAAGAGAGTGGCATGGACAAAGCTAGACCCCAGGGTCTACTGGAACCACCAAAACTGAACTTCTGGCAGAACAATATTCCCCAAAATACCAAGAGGCATTTCTAAGTTGCAAGAGTTCCTGCACAGACCCCTACACAGGCAAAGACTTCCTGCATGCTGTAGCATGAGAAGCACATCTGCGAGGAGGCTCCAGAGACACTTCACTGACCTGTCAGGGCCATGGTAAACAGGGACTGTTGGAAAAACAGTCTAAAGCTAAACCAGGCCTCATTCAGGCTCCTGTCAGCCTGGGATCATGGTGGTGCAAAGCCACAGGACTTGCACAGAAAGATACTTCTATGCAGGGTCTTAATTTCTGCAATATGGCTATTCTTATGCTTACTGCTCAACTTCGCACATTCTGCACTTCAACATAGAACCACGCTGCTCAACACTAACTAGAAATAGCACTTGTTATCCACTATGTGTATACATATTGTCTCAAGACGACTGGGATTTGACAGAAGGATATTTCTATGGGCAGATATAGAAATGAAGATTGATCTCTTTTGGAGTGGATATCTACCCTAAGGGGCTGCAGAGACTACCCTTAGGACACACTCGTATCTTTGAAGAATAACATTGCACAATTCTGTTTCAACCATCACAGGTTTCATAGCATTGCACGGCACCTGAGCACATGCTTCACAAAAAGAAAAGCAAGGCACAGGTGAGCTGGGAGAAGAGAACAATGCTACAGACAATGCAGCACACAGGGATCTTCTTTCCCTTGTATCATCCAGTCATATTGACATTCCAAAGATCTGTGCAGCTCCCACAGACGAGAATTTTGAAACTACAGGTGAGGTCACATGGCTCATTTGGTGTCATGCTGATCTCTTGGTTTTTGTCTGTGAGATGGGCACTTGCAGTTTTTCTGAGGTAGCAGACACAAAGGTCTTTGTTTCATTCCTTTAAGAAAAGCAAAAGTGAAGGAAAAGGGAACGGGTAGACAGACGTGTTGGAGTTTCCTATGAAAGACACAAACACACTTGAAGTAAAACATGTTTCTGAAATACTTCTTTGGGACAAAGAATTCCACAGCCTCCAAAGAAAACTTCACCTCTCAGAATCATCCTGAAGAGCAATTAGAGGTTTATTGTGCGAAGTAACAAAACAGAGAGGCATAACTTTTCAGTACTGCAGGTGCCGTGCTACAGCAGGACACAGCAAGGACAGCAGAGAGCACAATGCTGCTATAGCAAGGCATTCGTAGAACTTAAGTGCAGAAAGCGTTTGTCAGAGGACAAATCTACCCACTCCTTCTGTTGTTCTGCCACTTTTTCAGCCAAGCATTTTACCAGAACAGGGTCTACTTTGGAGTCAATCTTGTTGGCAAACCAGTGCCCGTAATTCAGAAGCCATCTTAATTCACCAGCCCCGTAGATGCAAACACTGCGAAGGTGCGCACCAGTGCATGGAGGATACAAATAATCTTCAAGATAATTCCATTTCACCAGACGAGTTTTGCTTTGTAAGTCTGTTATGTCCTGGGATGACCTTGGAACTTCTCCAGGGACTCCAGGAACACGTACAAGAGTGGCCCAGAAATGTTCATCTGGAGAGTATGTGTCCCTTGACCACTCAAAAAAATCTTTTGCGAGTGAGCTTTCAAGCGTATATTGAATAAATTCTCGGCTTAAAACAAAATAGGCACTGCCTACAAATACTTCAATATTATGAGGTGGAGAATTCTTGGAAATGTTGGTTTTTACAGGCATCTGCATGTATTCATAAGGCACTTTCATAAGTTCATAGTGATAAGTAAATCGTTCTCTTTTGCTACTGCTTGGCTTTGTAGTTTCCAGCATGTTTCCTCCACCAAGTTTCTTCAGTTCCGTGACCAACTCAAAATTTGACCTCAAAGGGAAATCTTGACCACACAAATTAATAACATACTTCCAAGGAACTGGAGAATCCATCAAATCAGACAAACAATTGAAATCTGCTTGCAGCCGTGAAATATGTGCATAGTCTACTGACTCCAACTTTGATGCAATGAAAATATTTGGGAAACATTTAGCCAGATTTTTCAAAGCAGATTTGAAACTTCTTGCTGCTTTTTCATCGTAATGGATGCAGTAAATATTTTGATGACTGTACAATGAATGTATGAGCCTTTCTACCATTACTGCATCTTTGTGAACAACCAAAGAGTAGGCAATTGGAAAACTTTCCTCCTCTGGAGAAACAGGTTTTAGGTGGTATTTCCTAAGTGAACGATACACATGGCAATCACTTGTCATTGCTACAACATCTTCATCAGCTAAATCAACTATTTGTTTTCTTCTTATCTCTAAACTCTTGCCAATTTCATGAGGATCTTGTTCATATATAGATGAGCAATTAATTTCATAGTGGAACTCATTTCTAGGATATGAATACCTGTTTCTAACATAAGAAGAAGTGCTTAAGAAGTGCTCAACCAAGTAAATGCCCTTAGAAGGAAAAAAGTGTCTTTCAACATGGAGGATCTTCAGCAGTGCAATCAACCACCCAGTGACACAAAGGATGAGGATCTTCCTTCGTGCAGGGCATGTGTAGGGCCACTTTCGTCTCTTCATTCTGTAAGAAAAGAGAGACATGGTTCTGATTTTAAATCAGAAAGAAATTCTCAGACAATTCCAGCTTCGAAGAAAGACATGCACACACAAGTCTGCCTACACCACAAACACCACTTTATCAGGATAGGGCACTGGTAATCTGCAGTTTCTTCTTAATCATCATTCTTTAGGAATACAACAGGAATACAAGGTCATGCAGAAAGAAAATTAGAGAGACAAAAGCGCAATTTGAAGTCAATTTGGCTCCTTCTGTTAGGGATAACAAAAAGTGCTTCTATAAATACATTAATAACAAAAGGAGTGGCAAGAAAAACCTCCATTCCTTGTTGGACTTGGGGGGAAACATCGTTAACAGGGATGAGGAGAAGGCTGAGGTAGTTAACACCTACTTGGCCTCGGCTTTCACAAGTAGGACAGGTGGCCCTCAGGACAACTGGCCTCTGGAGCTGGTAGACAGGGACAGGAAGCTAACTCCCCTGTGTTCCAGAAGGAAATAGTCAGTGATTTACTGAGCCACCTGGATCCATGGGACCAGATGGGATCCCTCCTAGGGTGATGAGGGAGCTGGCAGAAGAGCTTGCCAAGCTGCTCTTCATCATTTACCAACAGTCCTGGCTCACTCAGGAGGTCCCAGATGACTGGAAGTTGGCCAATGTCACACCAATCTACAAAAAGGGC
>VYXB01002527.1:252435-267722 GCA_013397135.1 Pachyramphus minor
AACAACCCCCTGCAGCGCTACAGGCTCGGCACAGAGTGGCTGGAGAGCAGCCGGAGAAGAGCAGAGGTCCAGAGAAGAGCAATGAGGCTGGTGAAGGGACTTGAACACAAGTCCTATGAGGAGAGGCTGAGGGAGCTGGGGTTGTTCAGCCTGGAGAAGAGGAGGCTCAGGTGCGACCTCATCACTCTCTACAACTACCTGAGAGGAGGTTGTAGCCAGGTAGGTGTTAGTCTCTTCTCCCAGGCAACCAACAGTAGGACAAGAAAGCACAGGCTTAAGCTCTGCCAGGGGAGGTTTAAGTTAGATGTTAGAAAGAAGTTCTTTACACAGAGAGTGGTCAGGCATTGGAATGGCCTGCCCAGAGAGGTGGTGGATTCACCGCCCCTGGAGGTTTTTAAGATGAGGCTGGATGTGGCACTGAGTGCCATGATCTAGGAATCACAGTGGTAGTGGCTTAAGGGTTGGACCTGATGATCTCGGAGGTCTCTTCCAACCCAGTTAATTCTATGATTCGATGATCAGTTTAAAATTTCATTCCCCTGAATTAGCTGACTGAAGGCAATAAACCAAAAAAGCAACTTGGATTTCAGATGATTTCCAAATGAATAAGACTGTTGGAACAAGACTCCTACTGTTTCTTTCCAAACCTTTTTTAAATTTCTAATGAGTCACAAACTGAAGTACAGCAATCCCTGGATTGGCACAAACATCACTGTCCTATACGTGAGTAGGAAGGATTGTTTATTTTCCTGAGTAACTACAAGGGATTCAATGGGAGTAGCACTGGGATCTCTTGTGAATTTGCAAAGAATGTGTGCTTAATGGTAGATATTAGCATTTTTAAAAAATAAAGCACGGAACTGAAAGCTTCAGAATTCAAGCAGGCCACTCTCATTCTCTCTAACGCTGGAGCTAGACCATAAAAATATCCAAGGAGATATGAATTTCCTTCCTCCTCCCCCAACAGGACCTGACAAGTCCAAAGTCCTTCCTCTGTTCAGGTTTCTCCTGGGAAATAGTGCTAACTTCCCCTGAAGAAAGAGGTGGATGAATTCACAATACTTTCATCCACTGGTATGAACGTATAATGAATGCAACCTTTTGAAGGCAGAAGGGGTAGCAGTGAGCAATACCACACCTATCCTGCTCTCTGCATGCGACACAACCTTCAATATGACTGCACAAACACATGGCCCCTTTTCACACACTGGTTATGTAATTCCTGTGTAGCAAGTTAACTGAGGTATTACCATAATAAAAGCTAAATACAGAGATCCTGTTTCGGTACAGCTTTGCTTTACTGGTTGAGTGTGGAGTAGCGGCAAGCAACATTGTTACTATCCCTGAAGGAACATCAGAGCAGAACAACATGCAAGTCCAGCATTAAACTAAGCTCTACTTTGTCTTTAAATTGAACATCTCCCAATATTTTCTTTTGAATAAAAGCTGTTCCAAAATGCTTCAGAGTCAATAAAATGGCAAGGCCAGTAGAAGTGGCTCAGATGCCTGAAGATCCCACATATGCATGTAAAACCAGGAACTGAGGTGTGCAGGCAAACACACTGCAGGACTAACTTGGCATCTTTAGCATTTGCATAAATGTCAGGTCTTGCAAGCTGTAGGTACATTTAAACAGCAGCCTGTCAAGGCACAGACACTGCTTCATTAGTCTGTTCTCCCTGACTTTATCCTTCCCTTTATATCTTTGTCCTTGACATTTCTCTTCTGGGGCAAGAGAAAGGAGAAGGAAATGTCATCTCCTTGTTTCACCTAGGAGTGCCAGGTACAGATCAGGGTAAGCCAACATTTACTTATTTTCTAGAAGCCAAAGCTCAGCAGCTCTCTGCAGGTTTTACAAACAGTCTCCAGGTATGCTAACAAAGAAAGCGAAAAAACAGATCTATCTCATATAATCATAGAACAGTTTGAGTTGGAAGCGACCTACCAAATCATCTCATTCCAACCCTCCTGTCATGGGCAGGGAACCTTGCACTAAACCTTGAACTCTTCCAGGAATGGGGAATCCACAGCTTCTCTGAGCAACCTGTTCTAGTGCTTCACCACCCTCACAGTGAAGTGAGGTGTTCATAACCCCATGAAAGCTAAAAATCCCACCTTCCCCTTTAGACAGCAAGTGCTTTCCTTCACATCTTCTCCAAACTAATCCCAGCCCAATGTCTAATCCGAATCTACCCTTTACCTACTTCCTTCCTTTATCTGTGTTCCTGGAGAAAAGTCACTCTCAAAAGCTGCTCCAAATCAAAGGCAGGTTTTCAGCCATATGACAAAAGCCCTGGAGAGGGGAACACAGCTAACCTACCCATGTGTTTTTCTTTGTAGGGAGAAGACCTGTGTGGTGTGACCTTTTTGTGAAGCCCACCCTGTGCCTTAGCCAAGTGACATCCCTGGCTATGAAGGACAACACCTACCAGTCCTGGCTGGACAGGGATTGCCTAATCCAAGGAGCAAATCTTCTCTTACTCTCTCCGTCAAAAAGGTGAGTCTGGAGAAAGAAAAAGGAGGGGAAAAAACTAACACATCACCCACTGCTCCAAAGCTTCTCTATCTACGGCCTCCTTCCACCCAGCGCCAGACATTCTGTTGCTACAAAACCAAACAAAGCCATAGAATCTTAGAATGTCCTGAGTTGGAAGGGATCCACAAGGATCATCGAAGTCCAGTTCCTGGTCCTGCACAGGACAACCCAAGAATCATGCCATGTTCCTGAGAGCACTGTCCAAATGCTTCTTGAACTCTGTCAGGCGTGGTGCTGTGACCACTTCCCTGGAGAACCTGTTTCAGTACCCAACCACCCTCTGGGTGAAAAATCTTTTCTTTATATTTAACCTAACCCCTCTCCCTGACACAGTTTCAGGCCATTCCCTCAGGTCCTGTCACGGGTCACCACAGAAAAGAGATCAGTGCCTGCCCCTCCACTTCCCCTCAGGAGAAATCTGTAGGCTGCGATGAAGTCTCCCCTCAGTCTCCTCTTCTCCAGGCTGAACACACCAAGTGTCCTCAGCTACTCCTCACGCAGCTTCCCCTCAAGGCCCTTCACCATCTTTGTTGCCCTCCTTTGAACGTTCTCTAATAACTCAATATCCCTCTTATATTGTGGTGCCCAAAACCGCACACAATATTCAAGGTGAGGCTGCCCTAGAGCAGAACAGGACAATCCCCTCCCTCGACCAGCTGGCAATGCTTTGCCTGATGCCCCCCAGGACATGGTTGGCCCTCCTGGCTGCCAGGGCACTGCTGACTCACATTCAACTTGTCCTCGACCAGGACCCGCAGGTCCCTTTCTGCAGGGCTGCTCTCCCAGCCTTTTGTATCCCAGTCTACCTGTACACCCAGGGTTGCCCTGTCCCAGCTGCAGAATCCAGCACTTTCCCTTATTGAACTCTATACAGTTGGTGATTGCCCAGTCCTCTCATTTGTTGCGGTCTCTCTGCAGAGCCTCCCTGTCTTCAACAGCTCCTCCCAATTTAGTGTCCAAGTTTACTCGTATCCTTTCCAGTCCTGTATCCAAGTCATTTATGAAGATGCTGAAGAGCACTGGCCCTAAGATGGAGTCCTGTGGAACCCCACTAGTGACAGGTCACAAGCCTTATATTACCCCATTTACTGCAACCCTTTGTGCCCTTTGCGCCATCAGCCAGTTGCTCATGTGTTTATCCAGCTGTGTGCTGGACATTTTGTCCAAAAGTATACTGTGAGAGACAGTATGAAAACTTTACAGATATTCAGAAAGATTAAATCAATTGGATTCCCTTGATCAAACAGGTGGGTTACCTCGTAAAAAAAGGGAATTAAGTTTGTCAAGGAGGACCTTTCCCTCATGAACCCATGCTGGCTGACTGATGACTGCATTGTGTTTCAGGTATTTTTTAATAAATCACAGCATAATCTTCTCCATAATTCAACCAGACACTGAAGTGGGACCAACAGGCCTGTAGTTACCAGGGTCATCCCTCTTGCCTTGAAGAAATTCTTCCTGATATCCAACCTGAATTTTCCTGGCACAGCTTGAGGTCATTTCCTCTTACCCAGTCACTAGCTATGTGGGAGAAGAGGCCAACTCCCACAAGCCTCCTTTCAAGCAGTTGGAGAGAGCAATAAGATCTCCCGTGAGCCTTCTCTTCTCCAGGCTAAATACTCCAGCTCCCTCAGATGCTCCTCATACGACTTACTTTCTTGACCAACCCTTCACCAGCTTTGCTGCCCTCTTCTAAATCATTTGACTCTCACCAGGATAAAGTTAATTTCTGCAGAAGACTGGTATTTCTTGAGAGACAGTCTATAACCAGGGAATTAAATCCCTTGGGACAGAACAGCCACCGCAAATCTCATCAGGTTTTGACTAAAGTGCAAAACACTTATTTCTTACTACATGCAGCTCTCAGAGCCCCACTGAAACATAGCAGTGTACTGTACATGCAGTTCTCTCTGGAGGAGCAGGGAATGAATGAATGTGGCAGATGAGAACAGGAACTCATACCTACCCAAAGCACCTATCTTGAGTAGCACTGACCAGATGCTAACTCCAGTTAACCTGCCCATGCAAATTTTTTCCTCAGGTGATGCCATACAAAGCACCAAAGTTCCATCTTTTGCACAAAGATTTTACATTATGATTTTATATTGCGAGCTTGGCATTGCCATCTTGCTTTGTTTTTAAAAATATTTTTCATGTCTTTTCTACATGTGAGAAGACGCCTGAGACACATTTGCATGGCCCAGGACTTGAGAAGGGCAGGAGCCCCAGGTCTTCATCTGGCATAAGACTTCTGATCAGATCCTCAATAGGTTATACAGCCCTTTCATGAACCCTGTCTCCCAGGGAAATTCTCCTCTCCTGCCTCTGCACCACACTATTGCTAAACTTCCCAGATTTTACCCTCCCCAAGCTGGCCAACAAACACATGCATTTTTATCAGTCTGATTAACAGACCCTTTATCAATTCGCTACATCAAAAAATCTGCATTTCCCTTGTCATGAGCACTGTAATGCAAGACACACATAACTCTCTCCCTTCACAACTGCTGCTCACATTCAGAGAAAGTGGATGAAAGCAAAGCATCCATCCCTCAATCACCAACTACAGCTCTTAGCCTTTCAAAGATCATGCCCTCCATTGCAAAGATCACTGTGTCACTTAATTCATAAAGCCACGCACACTGCTCAGGATTCAATTGCAAAATGAAAACAGGTGAAGCTGTTGGGAAGAGGAGGAAATCCTGCTCAGGCTTCAGGTGGGAGCACAGAATGATGGCTGGGAACTGGCCCAGCTAAAAGCTTCCAGTCATGAACAAGTGTTAATTGCAACTCTTCTGATTGACATTAAGGCTCTAGTGTGCATTCTGCAATACTGAAGTTTAAAAGAGTTAAGCAAAGGTCAGGTGTGCTGCTAACTCAGATGCAATCTGGTTGTAAAACCCTGAACATCCTGTTCTAAAAGCCACGTGAAAAACTGAATGATTTTGCATTTCACTGGCACTCCCAAAAAACATGTGCATTGCCTCATGTCAATGTATTTCTTTCAAATTCAATAGAAACATTTCCTATTTCAGGGGTTTTTGTTTAAACAGAACTAAGTACTAAAAGAAATCCAGCTTTAAATGAGAATGAAGTATTAGAGATGTCAACAATCCACACTTTGCCTTGTTCTACAGGTTAGGTCTTTTTAATCAAAATTAAGATGGATTAGAGCAATGTTTTCTTCTTCATTTGCATTTTTTCAGAACTAAAAAAAAATGTTCTTTTCTGTAAAAATTTGTAGAAGTGGCAATCCTGGCCTCCAAGGCAGACCCTAAGAGGGAGTGATAATCTGCCTGCCCATAAAAGTGTTCCGCAGTTTTACCTGTATACTCTGCAATTTTTGTTGGATTGTGATCTAAACACACTGGCTAAGGCCACTGTGCGCTATCACAGAGATATTAAGGTTATTGCAGTATTGAAGCTTATGACTCCTATGTTGTTTAATTTGTATTACTAATAGTTCCATAACACTTAATACCTAAGATGCTGTGGAAAAAATACCAATCATTGTTAACTAGACTTAAATTGTTTTTGAGTATGCCCACCTGAAGTTTCACAGTATTTACCAAATTGCTTAAAAGTGAACCTTATAAACTGTTGCATCTTGTCTGCAGTGCCCTGCAGACAAAGAAATTGTTGTGGGTCAGCTGGTGAACTGCATATCTGGGCAGCATAGGATACCTCATACCAGTCCAGCATGTGTTTCCTGGGGGGAAGAGATCACACATACACAAAAAGGAACAGAGAGAAATTGAGTCCACCTCCCTGTAAGCCCAAAGCCCCTTAAAATTAAAATAGGAGTTGCTGATGCCGTCCATTAGATGAAGAACAGAACAGTCAGATATTAACTGCCTGAAGCTGTACATTATGAGATGTGGTGGTCCAAATTTCTGCTTTAATTCAAATTAATTTGATTCCAATTAATTTATTTGGAATAACATTTTTAAAAAGAATTCCTTCAGAGTAAAATTGAGTTTAAAGTGTCACGCCTACTGAGAAACCATACAACTACTTTTATTATATATAAGTATATATGGATAACCATCATACATTATTTCATAGAATCACAGAAACACAGAAGTACTTGGGTTGGAAGGGACCTTTAGAGATCATCTAGTCCAACACCCCTATCATGGGCAGGGACATTTCCACTAGACTGCTTGTAGTTGTCCCACCACAACTAGACATATTTTATGTCAGGGAGCAGAACCCAATACGGTTAAACTACCCAGACTACTTCAGGATTTGGCCTTGAAAGAAACCAGCAGAGAACGTGTTCTGTATCCTGGTCACTCTACGACACACATGACACACCTTGCCCAGACTAACCATCTAAGTCCCTTTGCAGCTTGTGGAAAGGTACAAGCAACTGCAAAGGATCATCAATTTGTCTTTGAGATGGGCTGGATGAAGTATTCCTGGGAAAGTCTTGGCCCCAGCAAATACCAGACAGGAAAAGAGCCCAGCTTCCACACCATGACTGCAAGCTCTGCCAGCTCTGCCTGTGATGGAACAGCTTTGTTGTACTTCCAAGAGGAAGTATTCTGGGGATAGCACCATTGCACCCAAACCTGATTCTCTGCCAGGAATATCCCAGCATCTCCTCCATCCCAGAGTGGCACTCAGAAGCAATGGAGAAAAGCCAGCCTGGAAGCTTCCCTGGCCAGCAGAAGTCTGAGTCAGCCCAGAGAATCAAGTTCCTGATTGATTCTAACCTCCAATGGCTCATATCCACCAGTGCTGCAGCAGCTTCAGCCCTCTTTGAGGCCACCCTCTGTATAGGTTTATGGAGGCATTTGAGCAACTCAGAGGAATGGACAGGTTCCCTTCTTCAGCACAGCAAAACTGGCAGGCTTTGGGCTCACACTGTCTCTCTGAAGGCATGTTTCTACTTTACTAAGAATCTAACGATTTATGTATGGAAAGCCCTGATTCCTGAGAGAGACCAGGGCTTTACTGCCGTTCCTCACACTATTATTTCTGCTGTTTTCATAAACTCAGTTTACCTAGAGTAACAGCAACTCCAAGACTGTGCAACTTAGTGATGCCATTGTCATTCTTGCACAGGAGAAGGTTCCCTTCACCCTAAGCAGGAACAAATTACCAACTCACATTCCTCTTGTCTGCATGGCAAGTCTTACCTGCAGTCTGCACAGCACAGAGGTGTTCCTAGTTTATCTGTATTCAGAGCACACAGATTCATTAATGGCTTGTGAACTACTTTGTTTGAGACATGATTTCTCCTAATGTGCAGACCTACTGAATTTATACTACTTTTCTACTTTATCATGACCCATTGAAGAGGTCCGTGACTCTCTAGAGATGCCACCAATGACTTTCAGTGTCATGCCAGATGTCCAGCTGTGGGAACCATCTCTTTATATGTTGTCACATTGGTTTGGGAGTGCTTAACCCAGAGCATGGAGTGACAAGACACACTAGTGCTATTCTGGATAGAATAGGGATTCTTGGAAATTTCAGGTCGTGAGTAGGCACTGCTCTCTCCTCAGTGGTTCTGAAATACATCGTGCTCATTATGAATGCTGTTGTGAGGCAAACTGCTTCTGTGCTCACCATGGAGCAAGAGTTAAGTGAAAAGGTCAAGCATGAATGCAAGTCTGTGGAAGGAGAGGGAACAGGGAGAGTGGATGCAGGGGAGCAGGAATGCTCTTACCCCACCATGTGATTCTCTCTTGCATGTAGAAGCCCTTCTGCCTATGAAGAGCACGAACCAAGCTCCTTGCTGTCACCTAGGTTAAAAAAATAAAAACGGAATGGATATTGAGAAGAGCAGGAGCATCAGAACAGAGGTTGGGAAATCATGAAGGAGGAGAATGGAGAGAGGGACCAATGAGGGTAAGTGCTTTCATGTAGGTAGCATTAACAACAACAACAAAAATCAAAGCAGCAGAACAGGTGCTTTCTCCAACAAGTTACTCACTCATCACTCAAAGGCACCTAGGGCATAACCAGTATCTACACCTTTCCTTGGAAACCAGGCCACAGTGTATTTCAGCAACCAACACCATTACTACATAACACCAGGATCTATGGGAACAATTCCCTCTCCTCCAGGCAAAAGCACTTTGGGAAAGTTCTCCCTGATAAAATATCTTTGTTTGCATAATACACACCTGCTCACACAGCAGTGCAAGCTTGATTGTTTGCATGACCAGCTTTATGGAAAGACGTAGTTAGTTCCTTCTGTTTTTCCCTCTGGCCTATACAAATCAAGTCTGAGTCTTAATGGATCTCTGGAAAAGGTAGAGAGGCACTGTTCCTGGGAAGCTGGTGAAGGGGAAAAGTAATCATGTGCTTTCCTCAACAATTTATTTTATTTTATTTTTAGTAAACTGTCTGACTGAATTAAACTTTTAACACTACTTGATTATTCAATGGTATTAGCTGGAAAAGTTAATTTATTAATGGGCTAGTTTTTACTGCTGTTAGCTGGTTAATTCCATTGCAAAATTATCTACTGATAGGAATCATGGGATTTCTGTAGGAATACCTTTTATTGGCATTAAATCTAGCTCAGTTGACTCTATCAAGTTTGTCTGGTTTTCCACCCTCTTCCTCTGCACTGGAGCCTCAGCCTACACCCCTGTAACACAGACATTCACTACCAGCCTTGTTTTGGCCTGCCTGTCTGATGTACTACTTAGATATTCTCTAAATGATGCATGACTAAAGAACTAAGTAACTACTATTGTTTACATACTTAATTGCAAGATGTGGAAAAATATGTCATTACCTTTAGACCCAACCCTAACTAAATGATAAGTCTGCCAATTTTAAGACCCTGAAGACTTAAAACAACACAGTGTCACAAGGAAAGAATAATCTACAGTTTAACATAGCCTGGTTTTTGCTTCTGGAAGAGGAAAGACAGGTTCTACCACATACATGGGAAACACAGGTTCAGCAAAGATTTGGCAATGATGGGTCCCTGACATTGTCCCACTGCTAAGCATGAGGACTCCTCATCGCACAGAATACACAGATCTGTGTTTCCTAGCAGAACCTGCTGTGCACATAGTAAGTTGCTTTGCTTGTCTGTCTGCTACTCATTCCCAACTCTTTTTATGCTCTTTAGAAAAGGCCAAATGCTCTTTTCCAGTTGCCTCCAGTGCCAATCCCCATAATTTCAGTAAAATATCTTACATTAATTCCTGCATGCCCATGTCCCAGAGATATGCTGAGGTAAAGAAAGTCTGTGTCTGTGCTCTTCGGTTAGGAGAAGAGGTGACCGACTTCTGTAGGGTCGTGCAAGAAGACAACTGCACAAGAAAGATGTGAAACTGGTTCCTCTGCATCCCCAACTAATCTGAGCTGTTTTACAGCAACTTTTGATGGAAGCTCTTCTGGTGAAGGCCTGAAAAGAAGAAGTCTCTGAGCAAATCAAATCACTTGGTACATCGCATACAACTCTGTCCTGCCAGTCTGAGCATTTGCAGCCCTCTTAAAGCTAAAGTGTTAAGAAGGCCCACAGATAGTCAGCCTTGAAAATTCCCAAGCCTGCCTGTTTATACATTTAGTATTTAAATGCTCTTGACTTTTTGAAATGGGAGTATTCATGCTTACCAAGGATTTAGTGTACTACAAAGCCAGGAGTCAAGACAAAAAAAACACCAAAATACATACCTCAGCGAATAGAGTTTACTCCCTTCTAATTCAGGGCAATCTAGAGTTTAACAGCTTTGTTCTGACTCATATGGGAGTTTAAAGCAATACTACTACAGTGGAGAGAGGGTTAACTTTTACTCCTAAGCTATAGTATAACAAAAAAATAAGACCCAAAGGGCCAAAACCTGTATTCATTGGCAAGAAGAAGCACTGTAAAAGAGGGCAGAAGTTTCCTGTTAGACAGGAAGGCAGGAAAAACTGCACCACACTGCAGAAAAGCTCCCATTAAGAGCTCAAAATATTTCTCCATTTCCTTCACTTCTCCACTAAGCTGCCTGCAGACTCTCTGCAAACCTCTTGCTGTAAATCACCCTCTTTGAGTCAATTTCCTCCCGCCAAAGTCACAGCTTGTCACGTCAGCAAGATCATTTCATAGAGAGCTGCAAACCTACCTCCTGGACTTTGCTGTGGTCTCTTCCCCTTGCAGAGCTCTTTAGGATGCTCTGCCCCAGGACATCAGCACAGGCACATCCAGCTCGGTGGGTGAGCAAAGTCCTGGTGTCTGCTCCATCCTGCCACTGCTCGCAGCCTTCACCATCATCAGTGTTTCAAGCGCGTATGAAGCCGGATATACAGAAGTAGTAGGGATGACATTGTTTCTTGCACAAATTACAAAAGAAAATTGTAAGTTAGCTGAAAAATAGTGAGCATGGAGGCTTTCCATGAAAAGCTGTGGAAGGATTATCTGTATAAGAAACTGTAGTAGGTTGACCCTGGGGGGACACCAGGTACCCCCCAAGGCCGCTCTATTGCTCCCCTCTGCAACTGGACATGGGGTTTATTGGTTGAGATAAGGACCCGGAGAGGCTCCTTGTATCCTTGGCATCAACTACCTCAGGAGAGGGTACTCCAAGGATCAAAAGGGCTATCAATAGGCTTTTGGTGTAGCTACTATGAATACAGAGAAGATCGAACAATCATCTACCCTGCCTGGCCTCTCAGAAGATTGCTGCAAGTTGAAGACCAGCAAGTGCCAATTGCTACCAGAGCAGTGCACCAGCAGAAGTCACATCAACCAAGACTTCATAATTCCCATCCATAAGCTAATTTGTCAACTGGAG
Organism: Pachyramphus minor; assembly: GCA_013397135.1. Lineage (NCBI taxonomy): Eukaryota > Metazoa > Chordata > Aves > Passeriformes > Tyrannidae > Pachyramphus > Pachyramphus minor. The sequence goes on from VYXB01002527.1 coordinate 263,722, forward strand.
AAGCCACCCCAGTATTCCCACCACCACTACCAAATCCTGGCCACACAAACCCAGCACAGAAACCTATATTTTTGTTTACCCACATAGCATTTCTAAGAAGGTAGGGAGAAAAAAAGAAGGTAGGAAGAAAAAAACCCACACAAAACGTAAAAAGAACAGATCACACCAAAGCAACCTAATTTCCTCTACAGCACACTGAAGAGGACTTGGGGAGAGGCAGGAAAGCACTGGGATGTGAGGAGTTTTTGTTAAAAGTCTCACCAATAAGATGTGCACAGTACTTCAGGTCCTGAGACTTCAGATCTTGGAGGCCTTGCTCCTTTCACAAATTAAATAGCTCTGACACTAAGCCAAGACCAGAAATTTGGGCTACTGTTATGAGACCCTGGTGATACTTCCTAAACTTCTGTTTCAATACGATGACCTGCAACGCAAGTTTACCTTTGTGTAGGTACTTCATATAGTATACAATGCCTCCTACATAACAGGAAATACATTTTTAGGCTATTATACCTAACTTTTCTGTGTGTAATGGTTACAAAGAAACTCAAGGAACTAAACACTGTACTATTTGCATATATAACAAGCAATTATCACAGTATTTTCCCTCAAGGAAAGTACAGCAGCAGTAACTCCTCTCCATCCATATTTTGACCAAAATACTGTGCACACCAGCCTCCTCTTCATCATCAGACTTCCAGCTCATAGAGAATTATAACCTGTACTTCTGTGGCTATAGTAGGCTGCATGTCATAAGCTCCAAAGAGGGATCTGGGTGTCACAAATTCATGGGATCCTGCAGTCCTGCCTTAGCTCGATGGCCCCAGTGTGGCAAAATGATACAGAGCACAGTTTCTGGATTCCCCACTTAATATTTGGCACTCTTTGTATGTATAAGATGCCATGCAGCATGACAGTAGCTGGGGCAACGTTACCTCTTCTCAGTCTGATGGGAGGGTATAAGTGGCCAAATGTATCAAATGTTATTAATTGATTCAAAAAAAATAAGAACAGACAACATTTTCTGTGAGACATAAGCTTCCAGCATATGTAAAACTGGAAAACATCTGCAGACAGCTACACATCTTTTCAGTAATCTTTAGGCTGCCGACTTGCCCTTGCCTGAACAAACAAGCAAGCAAAAAGACCCCCCCACCAAACAAAAAGGCACCACAAAAATGCACACAGGTCAACTGGACTCTACAGCCAATAAAAAAGGAAAAGGTCTTTGACTGGCATCAGGGTATCCTGCATGGGCCAGGGACTAGCTTCCTGACACACCAACAAGCCACACTGCAGATAGATAATATGACAGAGCACATTGTAGGAGGATGGGTGGGTCTCTGATGAGCTGATATGTATCCTGTCATCTGCTTATTGATGCCTCTATCTGGGCGTGATGCAATTACAGAGCTCCTCTATCTTCACAGCTGGTTCTCTTGTACTCAAAGCAGAGGGACCTGTGCATCACACATTACAACTTGTGGTGAAGCCCTCTTCATTTTTGAGTGTTTCAGTGAGAGGTCTGATGAGGCTTGACTTGTTGACAGTTATGCAAAATGTAACTCCCTTGCTGAATTGGATTCACCGTCCCTGGAGGTTTTTAAACCGAGATTGGACATGGCACTTAGTGCCATGATCTAGTAAACAGACTGGAGTTGGACCAACGGTTGGACTTGGTGATCTCTGAGGTCTTTTCCAACCCAATCTATTCTATGATTCTATAAATTCAGCACCCTGCTGTTTATGTCACAGAAATGAGTTTTTTATGACTCATCTGGTGTTAAAAGTCTCTTTAGTCTCTTTTAGTTCCTTTATCAATATTTCCTGGAAGACCTCTAAAGCTGGAGTCCTGATGCCTTTCCGTAGCTGTAACAGCTAAGCAAATGACTTAAGCTTAATTCTTCTGAACTCATCTGGACTGCTTTTAAAGAATTTCAGAGATATAGTCTCTTGCCTTTTACCAGGCATTTTTAAGATGATCACAGACAGCCTGTTGACTTACTAGATTAATTTCTACATATTAGGACAGAAAATAGCATACATAGTATAGGTTATAATCTACAAAATTTATAGAACCTGCTGCACAAGCAGTTTTCAGTGCCTGGACCACTTTCTTGCAGCCGCACTGTAATATCAGCACAAAGGTGCTGCCAACACAAATAACTGAAGTCTGAATGTATCCCTTATCACCATTACTGCTTTTCAAAAAGTTAGAGTCCTTAAGAATTGCTCATTTACATGATGTATGTTTCCAAAAGCATTAGCCAAGTTTGCTGGTAATCTTTAAATGCCTTTACAGCTGGGCAGCATACAGAAAAAGACACAACAAATGGACCAAAATCCAACAGTATCAGATGTATAAAACCAGAAACCACAGCTGCACAAATGTAGTAGTGCACTAAAAGTAGTTTCGCTTCCCTTTCTATGACCTTCTCAGAAAAGCTGCATGCATGAAAGAACAAACATATCCAGCCCAGGATGTTGCCTCAGAGTACTCAAAAGCAGATACTTGGAAACAGAACTCTTGAATACCTTTTCCACACATTCTTTCCACTTCCAGTTCCTTACAGCTAAGCAGTTGCCAAACACAGGGTTTACCACTGTTCATTTCCTGTGAAATTTTGGGTTCTTCCATCCAGGCATTTTTTAACCTACTTAAATTTTCTGACATCCAGAGACTAGGGAGTATGGGGGTGGGGGGGAAACACTCTACAGCTGACTTGATCATTGTGTAAAAACCCACTTTCTCATGCTTGCTTTCAATATTTTGCCCTCCAGTGCAATTTGACTGTTGTAGTTCCTAGTCTGAAAGAGAGCAAGCAACTCTTTCCTGTTCACTGCCTCCACTATGTTACAGTTAAGGACATATGCCTCACTCAAAATGAAACAGGCTGCTTTACAGACTAGTTCTTTGGAATGAGTTAGATGATGTTCAACGGAGCAGATGCTCACATTGCAGCACATGGATCACAGCGGAGGTTCCCCTTAAGGTCTCCTTCTTTAAACCTTACTCTGATATTAATAAATCTGTTCGCCCCATAATGAGGGAGAAGTTGCTACCGTCTCTCTTCCAGGAGGAAAAAAAAAAAAAAAAGTGACAGATTCTTGCTATTGTTACTTTTTGTTTCCTCACAAGGAAAAAGAGCCTCTTTCCATTCTGAAGAAATGACTACATGCACTTGGCACATTTAAACACAGCTACAGACTAACACGTACGTTTTTAGCAACGTACTGAGGGAAGAAAAAAGATTAACATCACAACAAAGCCGATTTCTGTTATCAAATGACACTAAGTTGGTGTAACTGTTGCTCCTCGAGAGCCACTTAGTGGCTGCAACATCTGGGCAGCCGCCGGGCTGCGTGCAGGTGCGTGCCCGGCTCCAGATGCCCCTTGGCAACCTCTGCCTTGTTCTGCTCCCGAAATGCAAAATCACCCCGTAAGTAACTTTTAAGACACACGGTGCCTTCTTACCGGAGCTTTCCCGCAGCACCGCCGACACCGGCACCGACCCTGCTCCTCCTTTCACTGCTCCGGCCGCCTCCAGCGCCGCGCCCGGCCCGGCTCTCTCGCCCCCGCACAGCACCGCCCCGCTGCGCTCCCGCGGAGCTACAGAGCTGCTCCCGCCCTTTCCTCCTCCTCCTTTGCCTCCTCCTCCTCCTCCAAACCCCGCCGCCGCCGAGCCTCCAAGTTTGCGCCTATGGCGAAGCCGCCGGGAGGAGGACGGGAGCTGCTGCGGCCGCAGCGCGCCGCTCCGCGCAAAATGTTAGGGCTGAGCTGCGCGGGCCGGGCCGGGCCGGGCCGGGCCGGGCGGAGCCAAGCCGGGCCCCCTCGCTGCCGCTGCCTCAGGACATGCCCGCCGGCCGCGCTCTCCCTGGGGCGGATCGCGGCCGTCCCGCGTCGGAGGGCCTCGCTGTGTGCGGGGTTTGCGCGGACATGTGCGCGGCGCGGCATTTTGCTCCTTGACTTGGAGGAAAAAAAAAAAAAAAAGGGCCCCCCC
>VYXB01002527.1:281521-312070 GCA_013397135.1 Pachyramphus minor
TAAATAACAACCTGACATTCTTTTTTCCATAAGAAAAAACTGGAACTGTTGTAGTATATGTTATTTCTTAGTTTTTATCTTACTAGTAATAAATCTTGGTATTATATCCCTTATGTCAAGACTCTGTTTTGTCTGTATAAAACCTCTCTCAACTTACAGTGATTGTGTGAAGGGGGGGAGTTCGAGAAAAAAGGGTTGATCCCTGGTAAAACCCACGACATATATATAAATCTGAAAACAATCTACTAGACAATCTGATTTTTGTAACTTTAAAGACCACGTTCCTCCAAATATTCTGCTCTGGCTTTTACTAAGTCTCGAAAAAAAACCCCAAACCAAAAAAAACCCACCAACCAACCAACCAACCAAAAACACAACAAAAAAACCAAACCAAAAAACCACAAAAAACAGAAACAAAAAAACCTATGGGATAACAAAGCATTTTCTGCAGAGGTTTGTCAACCCCAGGTAGGTTGCAAAGTAGCTACAGGGCTGGTGTACAGAAGCATAAAGAATTGCTTTGAAGTGTGGATACACTTTCAGTTTGCAATGACTGACAAAATTTAGGGTCTTCACTTCTGGTTTCTGTCCTACTGCCTCCCAGAGCAGACCTCACTAGGCACTGTTTCCCACTTCAGTGCAGCGTTACCTGACACCAAGGTTTGAGCTGATCGCTCTGACTTTGCACTTCAGTCTATCAGGATTGTCCCTTTGTAGTGTAACCACAGGCAGTACAGAAAAAAGTATGAGGTCCAAGTGCAGTAAGCACTGTTCAAATTGTACTAATATTACACATAGGATTTAATGTGCAACCAACATAAACATGTAAAGCTGAAAACACAATGTCACAAGCTCAGTCAACTACACAAAGATCAGAGAATGTTTAGAAACATTACCACATCTTCCTTTAAATTACATTACATGAGATTATTTAGCAATGCTTATGTACCATGTTTCTCCATCTAAATCCAGAAGACATTTGGCTATGCTATTATTTTGTAAAGACATTTAATTGAGTACTCAAAAGGATACTTCAAAATAGCAAAATGTTTCTAATTTGGACACAGGACAGTCAACCATACTGAGCCCTGAAAAACACATTGTGGGTTGCTTAGATGAATCCAACCCATCAGCAGCATCATCCTTTTTCTCCAGCACTCTTTCCCTCCCACACACTGATCAATTCCATGCTACCTACTTTCTCTTCCCTTTCATACCTCCTGTAACAGTCCTTGCATCCATCATTAGCTTTTTTGACAGTTAAAAGAACACTTACTCAAAAATTCCCTGTCAACAGCTTCTTCTCTTTTAGCACACAGCAAAGTTTTCACAACTTGTCTTTGGCGCAAGGATAGGATGTCTGGATGCATGTTGCTCAGGTCAAAGCTCTAAGAGGCTAAGCAACGGAGACAGTACCAAAACTCTGATGGTGCTGGCTGTGGTTGCTGCAGCCTCCTGTGATAAAATTCTTTCCTGAGAGCATAAAATGATACTTTTGTTCTAAGAACAAAAAGTAACTTTTAATACTGGTGCTTTAATGCACAGAGCAGATATGCTTTTTATCTTTCTTAACTTTTTTCTCTAAATTTTCACTTAGCCTTACACCCCCTAACATACGTAAGGGCAGATTTTCCTTTGCTCCTTTGCAGCCCAGCTGTTGCTGCTGTAAGATGATTGACGGATTCTTTTTAAAAAAAATATATGCCTTCCTGGGCAAAATTACTAGATGCCACATGAATTTAACTTGAAAAGTAGCCTACTAAATATATGAGTTCATTGCTTGCCTCAAGGAAAACAGAAACATACCATGTCACATGATATACATACCATGATCACAGCAAAACTATTCTTACTTGCTTTCAGGCAAACTTACTGAGTTCAGCTGCTTCATGGATTGCTTGCCATGGATTGAGAATGACAGCTAATATTGCTTACATTTAGTAGTGACCAGATCTTTTCTCAGTCCAGCTCCCTGTAGGATTGGTCAGTGTTGAGACTGAGGATGGGCACTGATCATTAAGGCCATACTCATCCCCCTTTTGGATCACAAGAATGTACCCAGGGAGGTTGGAGGCTTGGCAGATAGTTAGGACATGGTGAAATCCCTGATAAACTTTTCATGCTCCTTACCTGAAATAACACTAACATAAAGCTTCTTGAAACAGCTCCTATGGTTTAGACATTAAGATATCACCCAGATACCCTTGAAAACACTCTCTATTCTATACAATTTTGGGGTCTTTCATGAACTAAAGTTGAACAAGAGTTGTTCTAATCTTTCCAGGTGGAAAGATTGGTTATTAAATGCATTAATGGTTATTAAAGGCAGAAAGGGATTGCCAGAGCACAAGAACTGGACTAGCTGTTTTCCAAAGACTGTCTTCCTGAAACAGCAACCTTCAAACTGAATGTGCATATCACACTTACTGTAACAACTGGATAAGCTTTTATTTTAAGCCACTTCGCTGGAATTTCAATACAAAATACCTAACATCAACATTTACTCTGCAACTGACATCTGCTTCTGAATCCTTGTTATTCTTGGTCATGTTTAGCAAACATGTTGTCATTACATGTATCAGACAGCACAGAGAAATAAATTCCAAGCCATATAATAACTGTTTCCTTTGCTTTCTTACATACAGATAATCTAAAAGTACTGTTTATTTGCTTAATGTTTAGTTCTCATTCAGACTTGAATACAGTAATTCCTGCTTTCTGCTAGCATGATCCTGGAAGAGACCTAAGCCTCAGTCTCAAAGAAGGGACGTAAACTGATTTAGATGGATTTAGATGACCAATTCGAAAACTGTAATATTTAATGCTGTTCAATTTTTTTACACTAACACTCCTAAGGTACCTAGAAGTCTGCTGCTATGCTATACAAACCTTCAAGCACCTCAACCTGAAAAGATTGGTTGAGATTATGATTGATTTCTTATGCTGGCAGCAACAGAACAGCAACTCCTTCATCTGTCTTGCCTAGGGGCCTTGATTTGGTAGAGATTCTTAGGAGACACTTCCTAAATTGGGCTGTATACAACGTTCATTGGTAGCTGCTTCTTTCTGTTACAAAATGGCTAGATGCAGCCACTTTTTTATTGTCTTGCCACTTCTCCACACCCTTCATACAGTGTCTTAATGAACACTGAGCTAAGATACAGGAAGCTGGGAGGACAGTGAAGGAGGGGTATTTAAAAGAATAGCATTCTCCTCCAAAATCACGCAAATTACAGGCAAATTACAGTCTTCTTTCTTAACAATACTCTGGGATGTACAGAAAAAAAATTAAATTCATTAATACAATGAGAAAAACAGAAGTTTGATTCTTTACAAAAGCAGCATTAACTTCTACTATATGATACACAAAGGCTTCAAGCACATTAGAAAGATAAAAGAGTGCCTGGGAATGTGTCCAGACAAGCAGTACAGAATAGTTCACATCCACATCAGCAAACTTTTGTCTGCTTTTAATCAGGCTGGATGCAGGCAAAGGGCCTGTTGGGAACAGTCCCTAGAACAAGCTAACTCCTGAACTGGCTCTGGAAACCATTCGAGAGTTGCCAAATGACCGCAACTGTTCTCACAATACAACAGTCCAGGTAAATCCTTTACTGAAACAATATAAGGCACTGTTTAATTTCCTACTATATATCTGGCCATCTAAAACAGAACTGAAACTGAAAACACTCTGGATTTTCCAGTCTCAATTTCTCGCCTAGGACTAATTACACATCACAAAAAACAACTTTTTTAAATACTCCAGATTACCCTGGACTATTTGGGAAAAAACAGTCATTGCCCTTTAGGCTGATTTTTGTTTGTCAATAGTATTTTTTGAATAAATGGATTTCTCAGTTCTAGAAGTTACAATGTTTATCTCAAATACTCTGCAAGAGGAATAATTTAGAAGAACTAGTGAAATTTTCAAAAGCCTATTAAAAAGTTAGAAAACTAAACCCATTTTAAAGCCATTTACAGCTGGTATAAACTGAAGTTACTGAAGCAAGGAAAACTCAACTCATCATCTGGATGGTCTTAGCTTGAAGCAGATACCAGTAGAACATGGTAGTTTGAATATCAAATTAGTTATTTTGAATTATTACATTTTAATTTATTTTTTAAGAACAGACTTAACATGGTACTCCAGTTCACATGAAATGCAAAATCTCAACAAATTAGCAGCACCAGTCCCAAAAGCCCCAAACCTTTTTGGCTTCCAAGTACAACTGGCTGTCAAAGAGACTTGGGTTTTCCTAAGAACACATTACTTATCAAAATTAGACTGAAGTTCTTAAGTCTGCTGGGCAATTCTGAAAAAATTGCTCAGTGTCATTTTGTCATACCAATGCAATCTGTTTCTTATGACAATTTATCTCTAAAAAGAGAGTAAAATACCCCCCTAGTTATTACTGTTGCTTGGGCACACTGGAATTTCCACCAATACAGATACTTCAATACAATTTGAAGACATACATGAAATTAAAACTTATGCTAGTGTATCTTAGTATCTCTTTGTATCTGAGAATAAAGAAGTATTAAAATAGTTTATTAGAAACTTCACTATATATAAAAAAATTTAATGTAAAATTTTACATAAAAAATTTTTACACAGCAACCAACTCATTATTAACTATTCTCTTCACACAACAAATTTATGGAAGAAAAGTAAGTGTATTTCTTTAGAGTTCATGTGTAAGTTCTGGCACTGCTTATATTTCAAGCCCAGGATCTTTGATACTCATGTACCCCAGAAAAAAAAAAAAATCAGAAAGCAATAGAGGAATTTTGGGATTTTAGTTCTTCAGAAATCACTTTCTGCTGCTGAATATTCGATTTTAAGTGGTACATACCCAAAGGCTCTTCTTCCTGTGTTGGTAACTCCAGGTCACTGGAAACTGACACTTCGTCAACAATAAATTTTGACAATTCTGTCCCAAGATATGTAACCTGCACAAAGAAATCTAAATGGATAACTGATTGATTGAATTAGTTGGGGTGTTTTTTTGGTAGGTGTAAAAATTTCTTCTAAAATGGAGTTCATGCACTTCTCAGTCTAATTTGTGTCTGTCAAGATTAAGGAGGAATTCCGCTAGTTTGAATTCTAAATGAAAAAAAAAAACAACCCAGAAGCATAATACAGTCCATGTGCAAAGCCCTGTAAACTTTGCCACTATTTTTTGCAATATTTGTCCATGACACCCTGACATTCCAATAAGCTTGCTCCTTTTTATTCAAACTACCTTTCAGCTGTTTCTATCCCTCTGAATCATTAATAAAAAGAGCGTTTTCAAATATATTAATGGCAACTGGCAGTTTAAAAATAACATTGGTTTATTACAGGATGAGGATGGTCACCTCACAATGAGGGACAGAGACAAGGCAGAGGTGCTTAACGCTTTCTTTGCCTTTGTCTTCAACATGGAATACACACCAAGGAGGTCTCAGTGCCCTGAGCTGGAGGACCGTGACTGTGAGAATGATCAGCTCCCAGTTGACCCTGAAATTTTGAGGGATCTGCCCCTCCAGCCTAATCTGTAAAAACATATAGGGCCTGATGGGATTTTTCCTAGAATCCTTAAAGAGCTGGCTGATGTCATTGCAAAACCTCTCTCAGTGATTTTTGAGTGGTCTTGGGGTTCTGGAGAGGTCCCAGTCGACCAAAAGCTGGTGAACACTGTCCCAGTTTCCAAGAAGGGCAAGAAGGAGGACCCTGAAAACTACAGGCCTGTCAGTCTTCCTTCAGTGTCTGGTAAAGTTACAGAGATTATTCTGGGAAGTACTGAAAAACACTTGAAAGACAACAAAGTCATCGGTCACAGCCTGCACAGTCCTGCTTATCAAGCCGGATTTCCTTTTATGACAAGGTAACTGACATAGTTCATCAGGGGAAGCCAGCTGATGTAACCTTTCTGGATTTCAGTAAAGCTTTCAATACTATCTCTCCTTCTAGACAAAATGTCCATCACGCAGCTGGATAAACACATCATGTGGTGGGTGAGCAGTTGGCTCACAGGTCAAATACACAGGGTAATAGTGAATGGGGTGGCGTCAGACTGGTGACCTGTCACTAGTGGGGCTCCACAGGGCTCCATCTTGGGCCCTGTGCTCTTCAACATCTTCAGAAATTACTTGGATACAGGACCGGAAAGGACACTGAACAAGTTTGCAGATGACACAAAACTTGGAGGAGCTGTTGACTCCCTTGAAGGCAGGGAGGCCCTGCAGAGAGACCTCATTAAATTAAGAGGACTGGGCAATCACCAACCATATGAAGCTCAACAAGGGAAAGTGCTGGGTTCTGCACCTTGGATGGGGCAACTCTGGATGTACATACAGACTGGGAAATGAGGTGCTGGAAAGCAGTGCCTTGGAAAGGGACCTGCGGGTCCTGGTCAATGGTAAGTTGAATATGAGTCAGCAGTGCCCTGGCAGCCAGGAGGGCCAACTGTGTCCTGGGGGCATCAGGCAAAGCATTGCCAGCTGGTCGAGGGAGGGGATTGTCCTGCTCTGCTCTGCACTGGGGCGGCCTCACCTTGGATATTGTGGCAGTTTGGGGTGCCACAATGTAAGAAAGATACTGAGCTATTAGAGAGTGTCCAAAGCAGGGCAATGAAGATGGTGAAGGGCCTTGAGCGGAAGCCGTATGAGCAGGGGCTGAGGTCACTTGGCCTGTTCAGACTGGAGAAGAGGAGACTGAGAGGAGATCTCATTGCAGTTACAACTTCCTCATTAGGGGAAGAGGAGGGGCAGGCACTGATCTCCTCTCCGTGGTGACCCAAGGGAATGTCCTGAAGTTGTTTCAGGGGAGGTTTATGTAGGATATGAGAAAAAGGTTCTTTATCCAGAGGGGGTTGGGTGCTGAAACAGGCTCCCCAGAGAAGTGGTCAAAGCACCAAGCCTGACAAGAGTTCAAGAATGGACGATACTGTCAGGCACATGGTGTGACTCTTGAGGACAGTCCTGTGCAGTAAGGTCACAAGCTGGACTCAATGATCCTTGTGGGTCCTTTCCACCTTGGCATATTCTGTGATTCTGTGATCTTTAAAACTACCCTTTCAAATCCCTGATACCTTACAGTGCAAGCATTCACATTCTTTCATCACTTATGACTAGTTCATTTCTGTACAGCTACAGCTATGTAGCCCTATCTTGCTGCTCACTCGGTAAAGTAGACCTTTCAAAATTTAGGCTTATACTCTTTTTTGCTTTAAGAACAGTACAGAGATCTAGATCAGTGAAACTTGTTATATCCATTTATTATTGCTATTTTTGGCAGTAAAAAGCAGGCCTACCTTATTCCACACATACTTCCATGTCACAGAAATATCACTTCCTAGCAGGTCTTTAACCCATTGAACTGGATTCTGCAGAATTTGTCCCTTACTGGTTCTGATTCTGCCATTCTTTAAGATTGTAGCTTTATGACTCAAGTCCTAAAAAAAAAAATAAAAATTTAACTCATAAACTAAAAAATCTGAAGTAACATTCTTGAAACATGAAAAATGCTGAAGAACAATATAGCTGAGAAGTTACAGCTCTCTTTTTCTCTGAAAAAAATTTAAATAATTTATTGTCACTATCATAAACTGGGTTATGCAAAATAAGAGGATTTATTCCACCAGAAAATGTTGTAGCCAATAAGAGGACAAATCTCCCTAGGTGTGTTTATCAGAACTGTATTTGCATCTTATTTCCTCCTAGACATAACAAGGTTTTGAATAAATTAATTTGCAACAGTGAACACAGGCACTCCCAGGAGGCAAGTCTGTGCAACAATAAACTGCTACTCAAATGCAATCTGCCTTACACATGTGGAACATGCATGCCACAGTGAAGTTCCAGCTAAATGCAAAGAAACATATTTGCATAAAAATTTCCCTTGTATAAAGGGATATAATTTACATGTTTTAGGAGAAACCTGACAGTCTTATCCTATGCAAAATTAAGTATAAAAGAACTTATTGTTAATGCTCCTTTGATAATGCAAATACAGCTCAGTTCTGCAAACACAACCTCCAGAATCACAACTTATTGTGCTTGATAATTGTTTATAACTGAGCAAAATAAATAACCGTTAAACAATTGTTTACAATAGAGCAAGTTTTGGTTTTGTCAAATTGGTCTAACAGAGCTAAACAATGGAAAAATCAGCTGTTGATAAACTCTATTAGAACTTAGTAAGGTCAATTATTATGCATGAGGTTAAATAAATAAATCAGAATAAGAGGATGATCCACCAGCAAATACTGAACCACCTCCTATCGTATCCACTGGCTTGGGGTGTCTAAGAATCTAAATTAAGATGATTAACGCAAACGTTTTGAGGAGCACTCAATCCAGAGCATTCAATCACAGCCTAGGCCTACAGAATTCAACAATTGCATTCAGCCTGCCCAAAGCTAACCGTAAGTCTGGACTATGTACCAGCTGTATATTGCTGTCAAGTACATCTCTATAATGATGAAAAATGAAAATTTACTGATCATCTCCTCTTTGCAATGCAACAGACACTGGTTTCTAAATTTCAATCTCTATAGCACTGCCTTCCAAGACACAAAAGAGTGTCATTTTCATCCTAGTAAAGCTCACTGACTTTTCTACACTCCAAACACCAGTACTTCAACAAGGGGCTATAATTCCTTAAGATCCACATGCATCAAGCTGGTATCAAAGATAACTATCTTGAGAAATGACAGTAAGCATACTGAATTCTTCATCCTTCGAATTAGTCATCTTGCAGTTCAAAGGAATATTACATGTTCTTTAAAGAAAAGAAGTATGTCTACATACCTATCATATGGTCCAACGTGGAGCCTTGTGACTTACACTATCTTGTTACTAAGACAAGACCACATGAAATGGCAACTCTCAGCAGAAAAGCATTCCTGAGCAGATTACAGGTGTAGAAAAAGAAGTCCTTTCTACATTAAGTGCACCTAGTGAGTTGGTTGAAGAGAACCTTTCGTGTTTTTATCAACATGCTGCCCTGCAAATAACTAGCTCTCATCTGGGAATTCAGTCAATAATTCCCTCATTTGCTCAATACTAAACCAGGCCTCTGCCAGCTGCCTTGCAAATCTGCTCTGTATCTGGAGGGAGAAGGACATGCTTTTCTGTTAAAAAAGAGGTTTCTTTTTAATTTTTTTATTCAAATATGGTTCATACCAGACTAAAATTAAAGAAACAGCTAGCATACCAGCAACAAATTTTGCATGTATTTATGTCTATGAAATCCTTAATATCACAATTCTCTATTTGAGGGACTTGCTTCCAAGAATCACATTAAATCAAGAAACCTTTTTGTTCCCACTCCTTCCTTCTGGTTCTAGCAATAGGAAATATTAACAAACTGACAATGCAAAGTTAAACACAAATTTTATGGGCCGACAAAAGACTTCATCTGTAGCATTTTCCTTTAAAACTCATAAACACACTTATCTGTAAACAATGAACAAAAACATTCAGTAATGAGTGCTGAAGATGCAGCCTGAACTATGAGAACTGCTGCTTCCCCATTTTAGTGTGTGGGGTTTTTTAATTATATGCTAATATTAACATTATTAGATCTCAACAATTACCTGCAGTTTGAATTCTAAAACATTTTCTCCCGGCTTAATCCTTCCCAATTCAAGCAGATCTATCAACTGAAGCTTTTTCTTAATTTTCCATCCATACCTCACTTGTTTTTGTTCCCATTCCTGGTTACGACAGCTCTGTGAAGATTTCTCACTGACATTTACTAGAGAATCTGTATTTGAGGTAAGATTTGTAAGCACCAAGTTGGTATTACATGAATTCTCACTACTCCAAAAAACCATTTGCTGCAAAGTATTAGGGAAATTCTTCATAGGTGCTAAAAAATTTACTTGCTTCTGCTGCTGGAAAGCTTCTTTCTTGTTTACATATCTGTGTAGATTCCCACGTGTAATAACCTGCTGGCAGTCACTGGCTGGCTGACAGGCATTCTTATTTACAGCAGTGCTTCGGGGTTCTACCGTATTTAATGCGTTGGTCACTGAAGTGGGATTTAAAGACTTGTTTCCTTGTTCTGCAAATGCTACACAATCAATGTTTTCTTGTTGTGAGCACTTTGTTTTAGCAGTGGAAACAGCAGCTTCTGAAGGCAATGTCACCACATCTGCAGCGTTTGTCAGCTTTGACATGTTGTCAAAGGGATATTCTCTTACACTGTTTTCAGATGCCAAAGTATGATCAGAAGCCTCTTTGCTTCTAATTGCTTCTTTATTTGCCCCTATCTCATCCAAGCAGATGTGTGCACGCTGGCTGCATTCCTGAGGTGAAAATCTATTTCCTGAAGAGACATTCGCTCCTACTCTGTTTCTATTAGACATGCTGGCACCAAGCCCCATACTAAATGTAACTACATCAGGACACATGATTTCATCAGCAGTTAAACTTTGTCTTACATCATTGCCATGGAAAATAACTGAGTTTGAGCTTTGCTTCTCTGAAGATGATGAACTCAACATTTGCTTTTTTTTCCTGTAATTTTGTATTTTCTGCACTAATTTTTCCTGGGTTTGGGCAAGAGTCAACAGGCTCTTTTGCCTAGAAGCAAGGTTAACTAATTGTTTCCTCTCTGCTCCTGTTTTACAAGATTCCATTGAAGCCCTATAGAAAATAAAAAAATAAGGACTTCAGAGTTACTGTAAACACAAAATACAGACAGTTTGATAGATGTAACCTACTAAGAACAGGAATATGTTTCAAAGAACTCTGCCAATACCTAAAAGTTCAACAATATTTTTATCCTGTTTGAAGTTTAAAGTTCAAATCACAGGCTTATGGACAAACTCCAGGATCTCACAGTAGGATGCAGAAGTAAGAGGCAAGTAGGAATTCCATAGAATTTGGATGCAAAGCATCAAAACTTCAGTAACAACTTGTACTCTACACCACCCTTAATTCACAGAATCCAAACTGGGTCTGTATTATAACTGTCTGCTCTTTTATCACCACAAATAATAATACTTCATTG
Organism: Pachyramphus minor; assembly: GCA_013397135.1. Lineage (NCBI taxonomy): Eukaryota > Metazoa > Chordata > Aves > Passeriformes > Tyrannidae > Pachyramphus > Pachyramphus minor. The sequence continues at coordinate 292,524 of VYXB01002527.1, forward strand.
AATTCAATGCCTTTGAGGTTCTGATTTGGAGCCTTTTAAAATGAGCTCAGGATAAGCTCCTGAAGGGCGATACTATCGGAATTTTTTTAGGGTGTACATAACAAAACATTTTGCGAAGCTACACTATAATAATACCACATGACCATTAAGAAAAGAGGACAGGGCAGTTTAGGATTATCTGCAGGGTATGTGCAATACCCAGAAATATTTATCATTTCCCTCTGGAACAGTTTCACCCTCAGTATTAGAACGTAAATAAATTTGTGTAGCTATTAATTTTACTGTCCTTGATTCTTAATTCAGTCACTTAATTCAGTTTGTTCACAAGGATAATTTGGAATCCTAATTCTTCTTTTTTTTTTTTATTATCTGGTAATCTACATATGTTACATTTTATAGCTGGCCAAATGGCTTGTGGCAGAAATATTTCAGTCTCTGCTCAACAGCCTGTATGTTTTGCTATGGGTCTATCTGGGAGCTGTACATGCTGCACATGCTGCTTTACATGACCAACCAATCCTGCTCACACAAGCAGCATGGAGACGTCCTCAGAAGCTGGCCTAGAAGGATCCATTGAACAGGATGCTATATTCTTATCACACCACATGACCAGCACTGAGGTAGTCCCTCTCAGAGGGAAGAAAAAAGAGGCCTTGTGAGAGAGAGAGTCATGCAGCTGACAATTCACGTAGTCCACGCTCACACTAAGGTGAGCACTCCTGTGTTACATTTGAGTTGTCCTCACAAAACACGCATGTCTGCAAGCACGCTTCAAGCCATTTCTTTAAATGGCTCTTCTGCACTGTTGGCTGAACACTCCTAATCTAGGAGTGCTTAAGAAACAAACCAGAGGCAGGGACACTCCAAATAGTGAACGTCTTTGCTAAACACCTCCATTTCCCATTTTCTGCTTAGGTATTTTTCCACACCTTTTGTGTGTTCACTACCTAATTTCAAATGCTCTGTCTGCACAGCAACTGATTTGTATGCACTAGCTCAACCCTGCAGTTCTTCCTTGATGTAAATGCTTACTGGAGGTAACCAAAGCCAGCATGGATCATGCTCCCACAAAATCTGAATGAAAACCACACAGAGTTACTTTCATGCCACTGTATGCTAGTCTCCTAAAAATTTCTATCACTACTTCTATGAAGTACTAGTAGCTTTCTATGAATATAATCTCTCTATTCTACTTACGTGTATTTTTTAGCAAGGGCATCCCTCTCTGTTTTCTGGCATGCAAGCATTTCATTCAAAGCATCTTGTATCTGAGACAGCCTTTGTATATACACATCTGTTCAATATTTTGAAATAATCAAAATTATGATGGCAATAAGCAGTAGAAAATAATCACAGTAATATCCTTTTTAATGTAGCAAATACACAGACAAAGTACGAAGATACAGTTAGAGTATCTTGAGATACTATCATGCATACTGATAGCTCTTCACAATTGGATTACTTTTAATGAAATTCTTCAGAATTAAATGCAAGTTTAACTTAAAGAAAATAGTCTGTACTGGAAAATTTTGAAGTGCACCTACTTTGTCTAGAAAATTACTACGAGAAATGGACAGATTAAAGAACTGCCCTATGGATGATAAGCACTGAAAATTTTGAAGTTCTTTGTGTTGCAAGGACCTACCTACCATGACAATTATACTGAGGATACCTGTAGAAGTTACACAGTCTTAAGAAGGTGTGTAAAACTCTTATGTTTGAAGTATTATAAAATATCTTAATGAACCAAAACTGTTTCAAGTTACATATAATGGTAAAAGTATATCTATCAAGTTTTCATAGTTTCAAACCCATATTATAAAACAGAATAAGAAAGTGTCCCTTTTTGTTAGTTATATTTTTCTCAATTAAGAAGAGCAAATATAAACTCCTCTTTCTATACCCTATCTCTTAAAGACATATAACACAGGGGAGGGCTAGAAGTCACGACCAGTGGATATCACTGGGATAATTTGCTAAACATGCTGAAAGCCTGTAACAGTCAATGTGAGCTTTTCTTAATCATGAAAAACAGGAAATTGCAAGATTAAAATTAGCATTTGTAAAATCCAAACTGGTTTAACAGCATCTACCAGATATCTACTTTCTCAGTAATATGTACATACTGCTGTTATTAAGGCAGCTTAACAGTGAATTTTAATCTGTTATTCACAGTAGGTTTCATGCACACAAATACCTTGAGATTTTATTCTATGTTTTAAGTTTGTTGATGTACTTCCATGGTTTTTTTCAGTCTTGTGCCTCTTCAGTAGTAATGATTATGACTTAGTTTAAGATGTGCTATATTATTAATGCTTTTGCCAGTAGAGGTAACAGAGCACCATGTTCATTTCTCTCATACTCCTGAACAGGAGAAGTCTGGTAATTCTTTTCACTCATTTTATGAAATTGCACTTAGATATCTCTGTCCATAGGCTCCTGCCTATTGTATCATCTACCTGTCTATCATCCACAGTGCCTGCCTTAAAGAATTTTCCTTTTTTTCCTCTCATAAATTATTTCAGGCTCCTGGAAGTCCAGCCACAGTAGAATGAAAATGCTGCATCTGCTACTTTACATACAGACGTAAATATTCTTGGTCATGGAGAGGCTCATGTACTTGTAACTGAATAATGCTGCCAACAGTGGGTATTCTCATCTAATGATTCCTTTTCATATAATCAGTCGACTTGAGATCTGTGCCTCCAAGTGGCACGCTTACCTTTTTTTGTCATAATATTCATTCCAATGTAAACTGGAAGTACTTCAGGAAGTGCACTTACCTGAGAGATGCTATTAAAATCTTATTCTCTGAAGATGTATTTTCCAGAGGAGATAATCAAAATATATTACATGCAATAACATTAAAAACAATTATATTACCAAAGATATTTACCCTCTAAAAATAGGTGAAACTTGAATTTATGTCTACCTGCATCTTTGGAAGTTCTCAGTTCATATAGCAACAGTTCTTTCTGCTTCTTTTCTGTATCTCGTATGGCAGCAACAGACTCCTGTTAACAAACATGAAATTACATTAAGAAGTAGAGCCAAGTGCACCATAGAAACATGGCCTGGAGTGTAAGTACTGGTGGACTCAAGTTACTCCAGGCAGGGAATTACTATGTAAAGGTAATGGAGCACTAGTAGGACAGACATCCATACTCTCCAGGGGTTGCTCTGCAAGCGGTTGTCACAGTCTGGTTTTATCCAGGCATTCTAACTAGTCCATACTCAGAGACCCACCTCTGAGCATACTGCAAGGACACAACTGTCACATTTACCAGTGAATTTAAGCATGACAGCATCACCGAGGCAATGCAGATAGAGCAGACATACAGCAGCAAGAGGTCTCCCAACAATCTGTGCAAAAATCTTCCTGGTTGTTTTACATTAAAATAAACGATTTCTAAATACCTTGAAGCCAACTTACTAAAAAGAAACCATTTTGGAAACGTGATGAAAAGCCTCAGGACTCATGACATTTTTTCTATTCATATAACCAGTAAAAAATATAAGTATTGAATACTGTTTGCACAATAAATGTAAGCGCACAGGAATTATTAACAGAGGTGACAATAAACACACTTATAAATGTAAAACACAACTTACCTACTATAAACCTCTGCATGATGCTGCTTTTACATACATTCTAATGAATTAATTATTTACAATATATTTTTATATTATTCAGTCAGCAAATGTCACTATGCACTACTACACTAGGAAGTAGTTTAACAAAACTCTATTATCTATAGTTACCACACTGTGTTTCTCATGTTGTGGCTCCCCAGCTGCATCATCATTTTTACAGTAGTCGAAACAATGCCGTCCTGATTTCCTCTCTCCACAATTCATAAAAAAATAAATAAAATTTGACATGAATTTGCAGGAGCATAGTAGGTTACAGAGATACAATGGTAGATCAAATAATAAAAAATATCTTGTATATAAAAATTAGATCAAATTTAGGTAGCATAAGGAAATATGTCCTTAAAGTTAACATTTTCAAAACCACTTATTTCCCTTCCTGTGAAGGAAAATATGGATAATAACAAAATTTGAAGACCTGAATATGTTTTTATACCTCATTCTCTCAAAAAAATCAAAACCCACTCACGTATCCTATTTTCTGTAAATCAATTAATATAATTCAATAGTTAATAGAGTTAAAAATATCAGTGCCAGGCAATACACAGCTCCACAGATCAGCACTATTTGAATGTACATTTTTTTTCTTAAGACTGTGGGGTAATACATAATTTACATTACAAAACCAACATACCAGTAACTTCAATAGTTGGAACAGGAAGTACAGAGTCCATAGCATGGTAAGACTTCAGAAGTTCTTTCATTTCTTCATCACAAGCTTGATCCACAGCACTTTCCCCTGCTCCATTCCTCTCAAAGGGATTCGCTCCATACTGTAGTAGAATCCTGACTGCCTATTATGTATTTTTATTATTTGTATTGTGGTAATTCTTACTGGGGGCTTATAGCACAACTATGTGTTGTACCTAACATAAATCACTAATAATACACAAACAAATTAGATACTCTAAAACGTGTTACACTTGCAATCCAAATTAAACAAACCAGATTAACTGGCTATTATCAACACAGACTTTCATCTTACATTTCTAATTTTTCCATTAAAATGCACAAATAATTCACAAATTGCCATTAAACCTATCACCTTTATGGTACTGTTACACAAAGCAACTATAAAACATCATATACCTAAATTAAAAGGAGCTGGTCAATTGAATTAAGACAAAAATGCAGAAAAGAAGTGGATATTTTTCTTTAATAGTGGTTTTGGTTTTCTGGCTACATGACTTGATTTTTTTTTTCCAAATAATTTGCAAGTCTGTTTAATTGTAAAACATGGAAATGAGATTAGTGGCATCAGTGGAATCATCTATCCCCTAAAATTCAGATCATAAGAAAGTGCTGATGAGGTCAGAGCTCAGATGTTAAAGAATTTTTACACGTATGATTTCCCAATTTTAGCATTTCTTCTTATTTCTTACACTCAGAGTGCAGTTAAGTATCAGAAAGAATATTCTCTTGAAGTTCAGAATGTTCTCCATTGGTTTTCCCTCACAATACTGAATAATAAGCTCATATGTTTGCAAGAACCCTAATGATAGTTTGGCACCAGGCCTGTGAATCATGCCCTTTGTTTGACCATTGTTCACAGAAAAAGATAAATGTGATGAAACATGAATTCCTCTGACAGAAATAGATGTAGTGTGTTTGAGCCAGTCTGGTGTCATCTTCTTTACACTCAGTTCACCCACAATTGGGATGGTTGCATCCAGCTTACCCGGACTTCAGAGGATGAATGGCAATAAGGTAGCCATAGACTGTCTGGAACAGTGACCCAGGTGTCTTGCTGGTATGCAGATATGACTGTAAGTAAAGCATCTTACTCCATAAATAGTGGACAGCCCTGGACTCTTCAAGCTCTCCTACACAGCAGTGGTCTGCACACCAGGATCTCCCCTTGAGTAGGGATGTCTCTCAAAGTTGCTCCTCGAGACTGAGAGAATCCTTGCCACAACAGATTCTCAGTGATTAACTGCATGCTAAACTCAGAAATCTTAGCTAAGTGACAGAACGGATTGACTGTGCACACATAATCCTTTAGATATAAACTGCTGACTGATTCTGAGACCAAGTCTGGATCTAGTCATCTGAGATGGGAGTTTAGAAAGCAAAGGGGGGTCCTTTCTGGACATCATGACACAATAGGAGGGTGCCTGTGGAGTATTTGCAAGAGAATGGACATATATAGTGAACAACACATATTTCCAGCTGTAAAGATAGGCCTCGGGCTTCCCATGGGAAGGAAATATAGTTTACAGTTGACATCTGTGGACTTGGTTAGGCTTCCCAGGCTTCCCATGAGAAAAGAATAGTTTATAATTGATAACGACTTCATGTTATGAGAACTTACGGCGGGAGTTAACATCCAGGTGCAAGTTATCAATTCTGCACCTGACCCAATTACATGAAACATGAACTCATGGACAAACTGAGCTATCCAATCTCTGGATTGTATTCCTGTTCCCATGTGGGCACAAAATGTATAAAAAGTGCACTGTGTGTAAAAATAAACGATAAATTACTTAATCATATTGGTTCTCTGTGATGTATTCATGCTCCCCCTTCCGGTTCTGTCCCTGTCCTCTACGCAGTAAATAATCAACGTATCTTGCTTCAAATCTTGTTAAACTGTCACATTTACCAGTGAACTTTGCTAATTCACTCTTTTCTATCAATAAAGTAAATTGTTGCTTCTCTCTTATGTGTAAAATGCATCACTCCCAACTGTGGCAGGGTTGGACTAGACAATCAAAATGAGAATGATCAATTTTAGTATTAAAAAGCCCAAACCTGGGAGAAAATCAAAGGAGTTTCTGAATTTTTATTATCTCTCTGCTGTACTAAAAAAAGGCAACTAACTGTACAATTTCAACTGTCACTACTGAAAAATATTTCTTCTCTAATTTGGATCACTCTGAAGAATCCTACTTTATTTCCAAAATGCAAACCTACACTAAAATGAGGATTTTGCTGACCCTCTGCTGAAAATCAGCTTCAGGAAATCTTACAAAAAAAAGAAAAATGTACCTCCAAATAATTGCCGGAAACAGCATCGTGTATTGGTAAAACACCATCCAGACTTCTGCTGTTGACATCAGCACCTGCTTTCAGTAATTCTAAGATCACGTCAGTAAATCCCCCATTGGAAGCTTCATGAATTGCTGTCCAACCTAACAAAGGCAAGACGATACATACAGCATGCCTCTGATTTGGAAAGATCCACACAGATTGCTTCCTAGTAATTATACATTTTGCTGCATTTAAGATAAATCTTATACAAATAAGCATCAGGAAGGACATTGAGGTGCTGGAGCAGGTCCAGAGAAGAGCAACGAGGCTGGTGAAAAGACTGGAACACAAGCCCTATGAGGAGAGACTGAGGGAGTTGGGGTTGTTTAGACTGGAGAAGAGAAGGCTCAGGGGAGACCTCATCACTCTCTACAACTACCTGAGAGGAGGTTGTAGCCAGGTGGGGGTTGGTCTCTTCTCCCAGGCAACCAGCAGTAAGACAAGAGGGCATGGTCTTAAGCTCTGCCAGGGGAGGTTTAGGTTGGATATTAGGAAGAAATTCTTTACAGAGAGGGTAATCAGGCATTGGGATGGGCTGCCCAGGGAGGTGGTGGATTCTCCATCTCTAGAGGTATTCAAGAAGAGACTGGATGTGGCACTTAGTGACATGGTCTAGTAAACACTGTCGTAGTGGACCAAGGTTGGACTTGATGATCTCAGAGGTCCTTTCCAACCTGGCTGATTCTATGATTCTATGATCTTGAAATGCCAAGGTCAACTATCTTCTGTGTAATTCAGTTTATCTCAGAGGGAAATGTATCCAGTATTAACCAGAAAATATACTGCTTTCTTTTCTACTACAGTACTAAAAATAATAAAAGAAACAAAACACTGGAGTAGAAAAACTCTAAAACTTCAGAAGCACAACATTAATAGTCTGATTTCTTGTCTCAGTAGCATTTTATAATATTAAGTCTGCCAGGCACCCAGCATAGAATGCGTTGCATTTTGAGGGTATGAAAACAGAAATACGTTATACATTTAGGCAGAGAAAAAAGAAAAGATAATCCTGTCATCTGGTTTTTGCGCTTTTTAATTAAGGAAATAAGACCTGTCTGAATGTGCTTTACACACAGTCACATACATGTGCATGAGCATTATTTCTCTCACCAAATTTTCAAGTTCACTTTCCGTACACATCCCTGAAAATGTGTTCTTCAGCAGAGAACCAAGACCCTATTAACACCCCTGCTGAGAAAAAGTCACTATTACTTCCATGCTGAGACACAAAATCCACGTATTCATTGATTGTGCTTGCACTTGTTTAACGAATTCCTTTCCTACTCACAATTTTAAGTCAAGAATTCATATTCATACTACAAATTATGTAAAATTGTATCTTAAACAAGCCCACAAGAGAGCAATTTTCAAACCTGCATGATCCTGTTCATTGACACAGATTCCAGATGTTATTAGAGTCTTCACTAAGGACAAATCTCCTCTCTTAGCAGCAATATGCAGCTGAGTTTCCCCTTTTTCATTTCTCTTGATTTTCTTCTTTCCTCCAGTTCTTGAATTACAGGTAGCCTGTACAATTACAGCTTCTTTTCTGGTAGATTCTAATGGCATCCTGGGTGTTCCTTAGGAAATTTTTTCACAAAGAATGTTTAATTATAAACAGCAAATTAAGCTTCATAACTCATTTGAATTACTATAAATGTGTGCAATACTGTTGCTTTAATTATTCAATAACATTAACTGACTACATCAAAAGGTTAGAAGGCAGTGTGTAAGAGCTCAGATAACAAACAGATCCTGAACGAAAGAAGTTAAAGTTCAAATCTAGATGATTTAACAAGGGTACAACAAATGTGGGGTGAAACAACAGGTAACAAAGTTGAAGTTCTATACTGTACAGAGGTAGGGAGTATATTATGTTTCTCCGTGGACTGCTTTCAGGCTACCAGGCATGCCTGCTAAATACATAAACTACATAAAATACACACAAAAATGTATTTAAGAAACTATATAAAACTATATCAGTTCCTAATTTTGTATCAGGGAAAAGACAGATATGTGCCTGATATCGTCTGATATCGTACATATATACGATATCTGTCAGATATCATATATATATTCGGTAGACTCCATAGAAGAGTTTGGCAAACCAAACACCTGAAGAAAAGTACAAAGATCAGCGTTTACAGAGCCATCGTACTGTCTGCTCTTTTATATGGGTCTGAATCATGGGTCATTTACCGCCACCACTTGCAACTCTGAGAACGGTTCCATCAACGCTGCCTCCATACAATCCTAAACATCCACTGGACCGACTGTGTGACCTATACCTCTGTTTTTGAATGGGCAACAGTCATGAGTATTGAGGCCATGCTGCTGAGAACACAGCTGCATTGGGCAGGGCACGTCTCCAGGATGAAGGACCACCGCCTCCCTAAGACTGTGCTCTACGGTGAACTTGCCATTGGCTGCTGCAAGAGAGGAGCCCCGANGTTCGCAAAGCCAAGCCATAATATATATACATATATATATATATATATACACACACACACACACAAAGAGGCATACATACAGATAGGTGAATATGTATCTCTATATGTCTCTATATACCTATAAATACATAAGATATTTTTACAGCTCTGATCTGAAAAAGTCCTGTAGGCTGATTACAAATTTTTGATTAATGCTTAGTGGCATAGATAAACTATCTTTTAATTAAACCTTTGCAGGATTGGACCCATAATTGTAAATAAACTTAATGTAATCCTTACTGGTTCACAGAGCAAACAATACCCACTTTAAATTTTATCATGTGATCGTCAGACAGGTTCTAATTCTGAAGCTTTGTATTCTAATTCTGAAGCTAATTAAAGTTGTAAATTCAAATTGAAATACAAAGAAAAAACCAGATTAATAAAGTATGATTATGCATTTAGAGTAAGGACAACCCCTTCCTCAAACTGCTACCAAAAAGACATGTTAGCTTTTTAAAAACTCCTGTACTTTCCATTATAATACTACGCTATCAAAATTTTCTTAAAAATTCGCAGTGGTCTTTCTCTGTTCTCTTGAAAATCTGTAATTGATTTGAAAAATCTGAAAGCATAAGGTTAAAAATGAGCATTTTGCATGCTCTTATCCTTAGGGGTTTTGTCAATTATTCCTATCAACAATTAGTTGCTCTATCTTCCTCTTTTCATCAGACAAGCTGTTTTCTCAAATATTTTCCGTCAGCAGTATCCTCTGGCATCAAACATCTTCCACGATTTGACAGCTGCCTTTCTTCAGGCTCCTCTTGCATTCTGAAAAATTTGCTTTCCCAATGTTTCCTTGAAGGCAAACTACTGAGTTTGTCATCCAAGACTATTTGGAGGAACACAAAATGATACTAGAGACAGACATACAGTGAGGAGATATCCATACTAACTTTACATTATCCTGTTCAAGCACTGCTGCAGCCAGACTACAGTAGCATGGAGCTCACTGTAGGCTTTTCCAACCTGTCAGAAAGCATTCAGGTAGCCCTCTTTGCACTTAGCCATACTGTATTGGCAACCAGAAAAGCTCAGGAGTTTATTTTTTAAATGAAAACTGAGATTCTAGAGCACACAGAGCCATCATGTTATTAAAATGCTTCTCCAATTTGAGACTTACTTTTACATAAGATAATGTATTGTGTTTTGTCTAAAAGCTTGTGGGTCTGAACTCCCAAAGCAATCATCCGCTTTCTGATTCTTCCTTTTCTTTCCCTTTGATTCATGGGAGAATGTCCTAGGGACTGTTTAGAGACATCTAAGAAAAAAAAGGCACACAACAACCCATTAAGCTAATGACCCTTAGCAATACTGGCTGCCAGTGAACAGAAATAATTGCAGAGTTTTCCAGTTAAATTGCCATGCACAGCAGTTTGCTTCATGGCTGTTAGCAAACATTTGCAAAAGCATAATGGGACACTGGTATGTGAATCAAAATACTGGTTCTCTATGGGATGCACTGCCAGGTGGGTCATAAGCAGGAAAGATCCAGATCTTGGCAAACACAAAGTCCACTCAGCACAGTACAAAGATAAAATGAAGAGATTACAGTAACCAGCAATCAGGTTAGATCAGGCTGACAAACTTCAACAACTTCAAGGACACTGTGCTTAAAAAAAAAAAAAGACATTTGAATACCTCAACATTGGTCTAAGAGCAATTAATTCCACAGGTTGAACTGTAAGAAAAGAAGAAAGCTGTTTGTACCTTCCTTCTGTATAAGCACATTAGGAATGTTGGGAGCCTAGTAAGTGACTGACTGTAGATGACAATGACTCTGCATCATTTCTGAAGAAAAATTTTTATTCAAGAATAGAATAATATCAGGAAGAGCAGTGGGAGGCAGGAACAATCAGATGACATACAAAGGCCAGTTAATGAAGAAAAGGCAAAAGAGAGCAAAAAATCTGAAAACTCCACAAGTAAGAAAACATTATCCCACCTTCCCTTTTTTCCTACTGCAATCTGAATGTCATTGTCCCTGACCCCAAACTTATTAAGGCCTCCAACTGTATAAAGGGCTATACCTTCTTGCACCACCTCTCAAATGGCAGCACTGTCCTGGTATGAAGGGAATAATTAAATTTTATCTGAATAAAATATTACCCAAAGAATCTCTTCTGGAAGAAAAGTAGCCTGGGAAATGCTATCCCAGTGGAGACCAAAATATAAGACACGTTCAGAACAAGGTTTTTAAATCATAATTGTATATATAGGAGGCAAAAAATAGAAATAAAAAAATCCAAAAATGTATTAATGCACATCAACCTTTTCATAGAGGTTCAGCAGGAATATAGGAGCTACAAAAAAGAACATCTATAGAAAAAGGAAACATTGCTATGTTAAGTGTTTATTCTTCCAGTAATTAGCAGTGGATGATGACATGTATTAGATATGCCATGGATTTTTTTTCCAGCATGATTTAAAAAGGCATTCCTACAGCAGGAAAACCAAAATTTAGAAATAGGAAAGATAAGTACTGACACGGCCAAGAGTTGGAAAGCAGTCAGTAACAAGATGCACTTACTCCTTTCCTTTATCTTCAGCTTCCAAAGGAGAACGCTCACTTGCAGTCCAGAAACTCAAGAGAGTAGGGACTTAAGAAGGATTGAAAAAAAGCAACCACTTAAGACAGGAAGAGGGAAGAGTGTTCTGTACCACTGAAGGCAGAAGACAAGAAGACTCTGACTATCACAGGGAAAAGGATCAGCAGGAATCGCAAACAGTTTCTTGAATGCTTTTTGTCATGTGTAAGAGGACACTGCAGAGATTGGATAATGGCTCCTTAACTTCTAAGACTAGTAAGCATCCAGACCAAAGAGAAGACCACAAACAGAAGGAGAGTAGTCATCAAACAGAAGTAGAAAACGTGCATGTTGATGGTATGTGAGCAGATGTATTTGTCCCTATTGTGTGTGCATTTATGGGAGGAGGGTGTATATTTGTTAGATTAGTACATATCCATGCTGTCATATACACTGGTTTTAAAGAATTTAAGGCATGTAGGAGCATGAATGCCACTGACTTTAAAAATATACTTGATGCTAACATTCATTTACATCTCACTCCAAGGCAACCAAGGTTTGACCAATAAACCCCAGCAATACATAACTGCAGTTTAAAGAAAAAAAACCTAAATTTTTTGCTGCACGCACTTGAAAAAAATCAAACGTTATATCCACACACATATGCATTCACACAAGCTTCTATAAACCTATATATACCTATAAACTCCACTTTTTCCTATGTATGTATAGGCACACACTTATACTGACACTGAAAGAGAAATTTTCAAAGAGCTGAAAACAGTTATAAATAAAAAAATGTGAAGAAAAAATGTCAGCAAAAAAGTATTAATAAGAGCTAGGAAGTATTTCACAATATATCTCACACTCAAGATGAAAAAGTGCAGTGATTCAAAAGCTAACCTAGCTTAGGAAGGGAAATACAAAGCAACAAAAAATGAGAAATGAAAAAATTGGAAACAAATGGTAACAAGTATATAAAAGGAGTCGTAGAAAACTGATGTGGAAAACAAAAGAACACAAGGAAATAATGTGCTATTTTAAAAAATGATCAAAACTGGAAAAAGTAATTCCCAAACTTTTATTTGAAAGACAGAAAGAAGCCAAAATTGAAAAGAAATCATAGTTTACTTTTCATATAGAACACACTGTTATATATGTATAACATGTCTACAATATTGAGTGTAATAGTACTTACTATATTGAGCTTTCTAGAAAAATTATCAAGCCATAAGGGTTGTATTTGAATCTAAAACATAAAATATTTATAAAAATACTAGTCTAATCTTTGTTGCAAACAGCACCTTGCACAAACCAGAAATGGTGAGAGTAAAGACTGACATTGTACTTCCAAATTTTTTTGAAGATTAGTGACCTAAGTGATTCTTTTTGAAACTTAAGAGGAATCCCTGCCTCCTCTCTGTAAGACTTCAAGTGTGATTCAGCAGCAGGCTGAGGGCCCTCACTAGCACCCCATCCAGCTAACTTGCATGTGTCACCCAATGGCTTGTCATGGGCAAGTCTGATACTGTCCCAGTCCCCTTCAAGTACAGTTTTGAGCTCTGTCAATGAGCCCCGCTGTCTTAAGAGCAAAGACCCTCCACCTTCTCTGAGAAAGGCAAATGCCATCTCACACAAGCAGGCCTGGTGACATTCAAACCACCCCATTATTGAAAAACCCAGAAGTGTGGCAGTGACAGCAGCTATGAAGCCATGTATTAATAGACTGGGTTTGTCTGTTTCTTCCAATGTCACTGCTCACAACTGGAAGGAGAGAGGAAAAAAATTACCTGTGCACCAGATTCCCCTACCAACTACCCCAAGGCCCTGAAGTCTCTTTTGATTCTCCCTGGACTATGCATTGTGGCTTTACTGCCACCTACACAGAAAAGCAATAATGCATAATAATCCAAGACTCCTTCAAGACTTAAACATGCCACAGCTCACACTGGCCAACGGGTGTCCAGTAGTCTTAATTCTAGTTCTAATCAAGGCTTATCCTGTGGCCCATCTTTCTACTTGCTTCTGATCAAACAGCCTTTTCTGAACTTTCTTCTCTACTTAGCTCCCAAGACTGTACAAGACACAGCTTCTTCCTTAGCCATGATCACTAACTCTAATTCAATTATCTCCTTACAAACTTAGTAGCTGTTACCTACACCCACCCCAAACAGTAGCAGCTCAGGCTTGGCAACTCCTAAGTTCTAGATCTAATCCTAGATCCACTGTTTTTTATCTTATGGACCCTTCAAAATTCAGATTGTATGTCAGTTTAAAACCAAATTTTATTCCTAGTCTAAACCATACCTCACCCATCAGCAAATCAAGCCAGATCCCATCTTCCATTTAGACTGACAATGACTATTGTGCTTCACACCTTCATTTCAAATTTAAAGGTAACCCCAGCCCAAGAAAGAGCTGGACATCATTATCATTTATAGTTTGTCAATGTACAGCAACTGTGGAAGGTAAGGAGTGCTCACTGGTTCTCAGGCATCAGATAATGAAGCCCATATAATTACGAGCAGATAGACTGAACTTCTCCATTCAGTGGTGATGCTACAACAAAATAATTATTTCCTACCTGACACTGAATACTCCCTGGATTTTTCTATATAAGTTGTAAGAAGTTTTCTCATAGATGGGTCAGAAGCTTCTTCTAATGCACATCTTCCCATGTTATTTTTTAATAAGGGATCAGCTCCATACCAAAGTAGTAAGTTCACCATCTAGAAAAATAAGTTTTTCAGATCATTTCTCTTCTGGCAATATTTTCCATACTCCTTATAGGGGCTTCTCTCTCTTGTACTTGACAACATGAACAACAACAACAACAACAAAATAAAATCAAATTTCTCTATATTCTAGTTCAAATACCCTAAGCATTCCCCTAGATAAGGCATAATCTTATAATTTTCATTTTTATAAGTTGTTCCAGTTGCCATTAAGACAAGGTCTCCCAAAATATCATCCCCCCATAGCTCTTAACTGGTAGAAAATAAAAGCGTATGAGCCAGCTTATCTATTTAGGACATCACAGAACACGTGGAGTTGGAAGGATCCACAATGATTGAGTTCAACCCTTAGCCCTGCACAGGACCATTCCCAAGACTCACATCATGTGCCTGACAGTATTATCCAAGTGCTTCTTGAACCCTGTCAGGCTTGGTGCTGCGACCACATCCCTGGGGAGCCCGTTCCAGTGCCCAGCCACCCTCTGGGTGAAGAACCTTTTTCTCATATCCTACATAAACATCCCCTGAAACAACTTCAGACTCCTGTCACTGGTCACCAGAGTGAAGAGATGAGTACCTGCCCCTCCTCTTCCCATCATGAGGAAGCTCTCATCTGCAATGAGGTCTCCCCTCAATTCCTCCAGGCTGAGCAAGTCAAGTGCCCTCAGCTGCTCCTCACACATTCCCCTCAAGGTCCTTCACCATCTTCATTGCCCTGCTTTGGACACTCTCTAATAGCTCAATGTCTTTCTTACATTGTGGTGCCCAAAACTGCCACAATATCCAAGGTGAGGCCGCCCCAGTGCAGAGCAGAGCAGGACAACCCCCCCCTCGACTGGCTGGCGATGCTTTGCCTGATGCCCCCCAGGACACAGCTGGCCCTCCTGGCTGCCAGGGCCCTGCTGATATCTACTTTAGGAGAAAAGAAATTTTGCTCTAGATGTGTTGATTCGGATTCCTGTGACTGCAAAGGGGAACTTTGACAGCTATTTCAGATATGCAAGATATATCTGATCAAATGAAACCCATTCTGATGGTTTTATTAGCAAAATTATGATTTTTGTACAAATATAAAGCCTGATTCTGATCTTATTCAAGAAATTACCTTTTTAGCAAAATGTTCAGCCAACTTTTGCAGGATACTTTTTTAAGACATGGGAAATTTACAATCTGATTATTTCATTTCTGTGTGTAATCCTGCAATCTTATTCCACCACTAGCGTGATTTTACTTGTACCTCTGCTGTTGTCCCTTTAGGACATTATAATTTCCGACTGAACTTGACTCACATCCTCCACCCATGTGCTAAAGTCCCTCATTATTTCTAACCAGATTGCTAATGAGAAAATTGCTAGTGAAGTTTTCTCAATTCATACATTCTCCTAACAACAGAGCGAAATAAAAAGGGTTCAATCAAAAGGAAAAGCCCTCTTGGGTTTCATAAGTTGTCCCAAACCTTTAGATTTTTTCCACCAGTAACGTTGAGAACTCTGCTTCCACAACTGTGATCATACACACATATATGCTCTCCCCCTTAACTGTACTAAAAAATCTTTCTTATACTTACCATTTTTCCTGAAATAAATTATTTTGGTATATTGCAGGTGCAGAAGGGGATAAAGTAGTAGATAAAAGGCATGCTTCCAATCTACAGTAGTAAGTTGATGAAGCTTTGAAAAAAAACAGCTTCAAATACCATGTTACCAAAAGTCTGAATCACCATCACTGAATCGCTATCACTATTTTGTTGCTAGTCAGAAACACCAAAAATTAAGTCTGACAGATCACTGCAGCAAGACAATTGTACTGATATTGACTAAAGAGAGACTGAGTAAATACAGCACCACCAGGTAATACCATTCCCTCTGGACATACCAGCTTGCATAACTAACTCAGCTCTGTGCTGAATGACCTCGAGTGACCTAGCTGAGATGACTGTTCTTCCAATACCATTCTAGGTGGTGGTCCCTAAATATTACTTGCAGAGATGCAGAGTTCTTCATGTATAACCATGGACATGGTGTGTTAGGTACAGTCACAGAACTCAGAAATATGTCATGAACCCACAACAGTCTGTGATGCACAACCTGAAAACCATTCCCCAGGCTCTCAAGTCTCAGAAAAAATTATTAGCTGGAAGACCACCCTTCCTCTTTGCTCCAGGAAGACTTGTGAGGAAACAGAATAAATCTCATCTCAGTTGTGAAAGAGAAGAAGAGCAAATATTTAGGGACAAAACTTATTACACCTGACAAAAAACCACTTAAAAGATCTTGGAATTCAACAAATACTAGGCAGCATACGTGCACTTCTAGAGAAAGAAACTGCAAGGAGACAAAAGGGACACACAGAACTTCTATCTAAATTTGGATCACTCTAGAAATACGCACAGACATGAGAGGTGGAGGCAAGCACTGCCAGACTGAAAGAGGATCCACAATTCCACAATATGAAACCACAGCATTTGGCAAGAAATCTTACAATTACTTCACACTTGCTGTTCAGTTAACTTTCAGTTTTTAAGACCATACAAAATATAAAGCCATGTCTTCATAACCCTCCATGCTATGTGTTAATACAGGATGTGCATGGTTGTGGCAGCATGCCATACATGTGGGATTATAAAATCATGTATTAAACAGTAGCAATCTACTCTTCAGCAGTACATGGCCCCTAACAGTTAGAAAAACAATTAATTTATCCTTTGGGAAAAATCCTGTTAAGCATGGGGTGGTTTTAACAGAAATGAAGCAGGAAGAACTTGCAAGGTCCTGAATTTGCCTATAATCTGAAAAGACCAGCCATGTGCAAAAACATTATGTGACCTTCCAGACTCAACAACAATAATTTGTATTCCTAAATCATAATCTGTGTTCAATTTGGAATATACCTCATAATGGCCTTCTTTTACTGCTTCTTGCAATGGCGTTATCTGTTCCTTTTGTGTAGCATTAACATCAGCACCTGCTTTCAAAAGCAGATTTGCTATCTCATAAAAACCTTCCACGCTTGCTATATGTAGTGCAGTTGAGCCTAGGAAAAGAAAAGCACGTATTTCACATTTGGGTGAAAAAACTCTAAAAGTTTGTATCAATTTTAGGTTGCCTATTTGATAAAGATTTCACAGAGTATACTGAAAAGGTAAAAACCGATGCATTATAGTAAGTTGTATGAAGAAATGTTTATGAAAAAGTCACAAGGGTTGGGAGATCTCATGTTTTTGACAAAATTTGCACCTACTGAAGAAGCAGATGTTGCTGTAACAACATTAGTTTCTGATTTCGTGGTTCTGTTACGAAACAAGAGAATTATTTGATCCATATCTTGGTAACTTCTCCTGGAACAAAATGTATATGCTGTTTTAAGAACAACATCGTTTTTTATGGCACTCTTATTTACATAGCTATGCTGAAGAAGGTTAGTAAGAACGAAGTTACAAAGATAAAGACATGAACTATTACCAAACAAAAATGCCTTTTTTTTAAGACTATCCAAGAATGATTTGAGTGTCCAAATAAATTAAAATTCCCTACTGAAATTCCATCTTCATTCCTAGCTATATGGAATAAACCAAAATATGAGCTTCATAATAGAATTCTACTCTATGAAAGGTGTTGAGGGAAAATGTGAAATACAAGTCTTTGAACTGAGTTTAGCACAGCCATACATCAGCTCCTTAAACATGCAGAGTGAGAGAAATAAAAGAAAAACAGAGACGATTATCCACATCCTATCTTCCAACTTGCAAATCAACGTGCCCTCCAGAAGACCGTTTTGATCAACAGTCTTACTCTTCAACAATCTACCATTATCAAAGGTTGTTGGGGCCTAACTCACATACTAAATATGTGAATTAATAAGGCTTAATAAAAGTTTGCTACCATTAAGTAAAATTATCTTAATTTCACTGGAGAGAGAAACTCTCAAGGCTCTCTTATACACAGCTGAAAACCTGGAATATTGTATATTCCTATGAATTTTATTTATTATGAAATCTGTTAAGGGGAGAATAAAAAGGTTCACTAAAGGGAATGTATTCATTTGACCCTCAGTAAAATGTATCCTCTATCTGATACAATAATAAGGCCCCAAAAAACTGCACCTACAACACATTCAGTTAGTAATTCTTAGGGATTAGCGACATCATGCAAGGATGTTGTGCATGCTCCTGTAGGGAACCTTTTGGGTAAAAGTGTCTCTGAACTGCCTGCTAACAGTTTAGGGAAAGTTTTGGAAGTGCAGTTCGCATAACAAGACGCAGCTGCAAGATGGTTTTGACAAAGTTCTGTAACTGAAGGCCAGTAGAGAAAAATAGAGTTTAGAATAATAGGATGTTGTGGTTAGATAGGGTAGCTGAGAATTAGAGTTGTCATAATAAAAAGGCACCTGTTAGAGAAAAATATCTATAATAGTTTTGGGAAAATTGGGATGTTGTTGTTAGTGTAGAAAAATAAGGTTTTAGGATGAGCTAATTTCACTTCACCAATAGTAGGGTGTTTATATTAATGCACATCCAGTAGTTAGCGTGTGAAAAATTTCACTGTACCAATCACCTGTTGAGTTTTTCCTGTATAAAAAGCACTGGATCAAAATAAAGTTGTCTCTTCTTTAGCATCATATTGATGTGTGAATGAAGTGTACGTTTGGGTGTCTTGCATGTGTAGGCCAAATGTAAACAACCTGATAGTTTACATGCTCCAAATCAAGAAGAAACACAAGTTTCACTGCAACTGTTTTTCAGATCCCTTTGGACAATATGGATCAAGACTCAAAATGAGAGCACAAGACAGCATCTCTAACATGCTGTTCATATCCTACATGCTGATGTCCAGGAAATAAAAAGGAGAAAAAAACCCCAAACCAAACAACAGAAGATCCCAAGAATTCAGCAAAGTACCGAAGCAGAATATTGTAGTACAGGAATAAGGAAAAATACTATGCTAAAATACTGATAATCACTGGTGGGAGGCTTTAAAGGAAGAGAACAGGTACAGAGGCAGAATATAATTCAGAACGATTCCCAAAGAGATCAAGATGAAAGTGCATGTCAAAATGGCACAGGTCTGGCAACTACTTCTTTCTGACTCTACTTGCCTCATTTAAAAAAAAAAAAA
>VYXB01002527.1:318188-336859 GCA_013397135.1 Pachyramphus minor
CTGGACATATGAATTGACTTAACAGATTCATTTCAGTTTTCTATAGACATGAGCTCCTGCCCTAAAAAATTAGATGATGTTTTAGATGTCTTAAGGTGGCCCATCTTATCTCACCCTGGCATAAGCCTAGAAACATACATGAGGTAAGAACCATGTTTCAGCCGAAGTTCGGTGACTCCCAACTGAGAAGTTATTTCTAAAAACATATCATCCCTGAGCTATAGACACCACGGATGAGATTCACTTTTCTGGCCTTCAGCCTTCTAAAAGCCAGGCAACTAGATGTCACTAGGCATCCTCGTTACACCCCCCCTCCCAACACTGATTAAGAAAAAGAGTTACTTTCAGATATGATGGTGATTCACTCCTAGGGGGTGCAAATGATGATTCGTGTATAACACAGACTTATCTTTAACAGTAATGGAGAGAAATCTCACCCTAAAGACAGGTTATCCCATGGAAGTTAATTTGAGTTACTTGAGTTTATTCCCTGTTTTAGCCAAGTGAGTGTGACATGCTGTTGTGTACCACTCAAGCTGCTGAAATCTGGGAACTCATTAGTTCATTACTCACTTGCGTAATGCTGAAAGCTTTTAGGACACACCCTCAACATACATGCAGAGAAATTCTTTCTCAGTGACATGGGAGGACTTGTTAGTCCTTTCCTGGGACACTGATAGAAATGGAGAATTCACTGATTAATTTTTTTAATTTACATATTTAGCAGAGAGGCTACTGAAGAGGTGAATTGCTCTCCCACAAGTGGTCCTCCTGGATCAAGGGATGACGCATACCAGCATGGGATATGGGGCTGTTTAGCCTGGGGAAGGGGAGGCTGAGGGTAGCCCCTTTGCAACTACCTAAAAGGAAGTTGCAGCAAGGTGGGGATTGGCCTCTTCTCCCAGGTAACAAGTGACAGGATGAGACGAAACAGCCAGAAGTTGTGCCAGGGCAGGTTTAGACTGGATATTAGGAAAAATTTCTTCACTGAAAGAATGGTCAGGCATTTGAGCAGGCTGACTAGCGAAGTGGTGGAACCATCATCCCTGGAAGTGTCCAAAAAACACGTGGATGTGGCACTTGGGGATATGGTTTATGGTGAACAGGGTGGTTCGTGGTTGGATGGTTGGACTTGATGTTCTTAAGAGGTCTTTTCCAACCTTAATGATTCTATGATTCGATGGCACTTTGGGAAAATCAAATGCTTTACTTTACAAATCTATCACAGCAGTACTTTTTGACGGTTAGAGAAGAAGAAGAAAACATTTCATTAAAAAAACCCTCACATTTGTTTTGTAAGAGACCATATACTAAAATAAATGGGCTATCTAGCACATGACTGCATCTACAGGACAGGACAGGCTCTCCTCTTTTGGGCACTTGTTTCACCACAAAAATACTCTGAAGAAACAAAAATGAGAAAAGACCAAGATGAAGAATATACTGTTAAAATTCAACACTTACTAACAAATTAACTGGGAATTTTTTTCTCATTGAATTGCCTCCTTACTTCCTGCCTTCAAGAACACCAGAAGACACACACACAAAAAAAAAAATCAAAACTAAAATTGAGTATTAATCAACAAGAGGTTATAGATACCCATTTCCACAAAACTCTGCTTCATAATCTTAACTGCGATTTTGAGTAGATCTATAATAAAGCTTCACACAGCTATGCTACAAATTTCAGAAATCAACACTTCACTGAAAGAGCTTTGTAAAGTGCTATGGTTCTGAGACAATTATATGACAGACCTTTCAATACCTTGAAATTGTCACCTTTGTGCCACATTTTATTACATGCTGTGATATTCAGTTAATAACCCTATGGAAAGACAGAATTAACTCATAGTTTTTGGATGCTTTATACCATTCTGGGGAAGCAAAGTGATTGTAAACCCACCTTAAATAGCTGGCTATACGTGACTGATCATTGATTTGCAGCTCCAGATTATTCAAAGACAACACAGAGCAGAGAATCAGATTACAGGTTTGCGAGGGATGCCTATTACACTCTGTAGTATAAACATACATCTCCTATGTGTCCTTCTCTTTCCCTTACTATAATCTAAACAGGAAAAGATTATGCTGTTGCTTTCCCTTCATGCTCCTCTCCAGATTTTTGCATTTGAATACAAATTACCTATTCTACAACGCCGTTACAGCACAAGGCCTAAATCACACGCTGTGTCCATACATACACTGATTTCTTCAGGGGAGGACATGGACATAAAACCATGCCTTGATTTTTTCAGCAAGTCTCACATAAGCAGAACTAAATCAAATAAATACACTTCTAAAAACATGTATAAAAAATCCCCACTGAGCAATCTTTCCAGTCTACAGAAAAGACATAGCTGAATTTATTTTATAGTACTTGCAAAGGATTTGTATGTTACAGCAGTGAGAACTGTGACAGAAGAAAACAGCACACTATAGCCTGGAGAAAAAACAGAACTGTATGGGGTAGGAATCTAGAGGTTTTGAAATTCCCATGCTGATTCTAGACTTCCACACCAGTCACTGAATTACTTTTAATAGTATTTCCTCTCCCAGCAGGCTGAACTTTTTCATCACATGGATATATGAGAGCAGAAAATACACTACTGGACTTTTAAAACAAAACCAAATTAAATTCTTTAAACATGTAAATTACTGATGCCAGTTTATTCTTTACTAAGATTCACAACTCCAAGTAATGTGGCTACTATAAAATATTTTATGATAAACAGAGATTTCCAAATATGAATTAAACTGTGTATATACTTGCTCATTTGTTGTCCTCTGAGAGTCAGATCCTCTGAAGGCATTTATTTCTCCCACCTGAGTTGTAGCAAGCTGAAGGTCGATCACGTTTGTTATTTGTGTATAGTCATCATCTAATTGCAGAATACTGGGTTCTGAATTTAGCTGCTCTCCCTCAATGTTAAGCTGTGTCTCAATTGGCACTACAGGAGTGACAGGTTGTACCACAAATCCTGACAAGGCAACCAGAGGTCTCACAAGCTCTGCTGGCAACGCATCACTGCTCTCAGCTGCTGGTAGATCAGTGGAAAAGGCATGACCCTGACACTCTAGCTTGTCAGGCAATGGGTTTATCACTTTAAGACTCTCAGAATCCTCAGGGGATCTTAACACAGTGCTGCCATCCAACCCAGCAGTCTCTACACTCTGTTCAGTGAATACATCCACGAAAATCTTCCTTGGGGATGTCAGAGAAAGAATTGTATCATTATTAAGGGAATGCTCCTCTCCTATGTTATCAGTGTCAACAGTGGTCACACAGGTTCTGTGGCAATCATCTAAAACATGTTGAAATGTATCTTCTGGTGTCTGTTCCTTTAGAACTGTTATGTCTTCCACAGGGCCATCTAGACAGAAGTCTATTTCTGGAGAGAGATCTCCATTACTTAATTTTTGTGAAATCTAAAAATTAAAAAAAACCAGTTTATAAAAAGGAATGGAACAACTCTTTCTAAAAAGCATTTAATTAACCTTCACTTTAGAAGTCATATACATATATACATATATATGCATATTTTATTATAAATTTTTGCATAAACTACAAGACTCAAATCCCTCCTTCACACAATTGCAACATGGCTTAGACTGAGGTCTCAGTTGCAAAAGTAGACCCCACTTCAGCTCCTGACTTTCACAGCAGTGAAAATCCAGAGCAAGAGAGATTAGATCTGTTAAAGATACTATGCCACTGCCAGCAACCTAAGGGTATTAAAAGGCTTTAAAAGAAAGCAATTAAAAATTTCTGTCAATCAGTAAACATATTCATAATAATACAAAACACATAGTTGGTAAAACACAACATATGAGGTTTGATTATGGGTATCCCACGCAGATGTGGAACATTTGTGCCTCACAAACTTCAGAGGCCTAGGAATTTGAGAAGTTTGCATACTTAAGTTTCCACACTGAGCACAGAACACAAAGGCACAACTGTTCTTGGAAAAGTAATACTGCTTCTGTTTTTCTATCCACTTTGAGCTGCTTTCAGCAGATGCACCCATTTTTATATCAAGAAATAGCTTTTTCATTTTTTTCCCCATCCCTGTTTCAAGGAGAAAGTTTCTTGCAGAAGAAAGTATAATGCTTCCACCAACCTAAACCATATTTTTTTTCTATATAACATTTGTACGTAATAGTGCTCTTATTCAGTAATACTGCATTATAAGAAATTACCTTGCAATGCATTTTTAGAGTCTTGCTGCCAGCAAGTGGCAATACTGGGCAGTGCAAGAAACCTTTAACCACTGGTGACATGATTTCAATAAAGCTCACACACAATAAAACAGGGCAGAAATCTTACTCACATGGACTCACATGCAGTTTGTAAGCAAACATAATTCCCTGCTTCTTTATTGAAAAATTATTCCCCCGGCAGCCATTTCCTGTCTTACACCTTTGTATCTAATTGTTCCTTTTTAAGTACTGTCTACTTCTGACTTTGCTGTACTGAACTACACTTTCTTTTTAGACCACTTCTCTAATGTATGCAGACTTTAAACAATTGCAGAAAAAACCTCTACTGTCACAACTTTCTGTACTTGAAGAACTGTGGTATAAACAGCATGCATGTATATTACAAATTTCCTAAGAAAAATGCTCAGTGCATTTGTTGAGGGGCAGGTGAAACTTACATTTATATTAATGGAGAAGGCAGGCAATGAAGGATTAATTTTGCAACATCCTAAAAACCCAAATGCCAACTGAAATCCAGCCCCTACATGTGACGTGTTCAAAAAACTCCTGTCCAACTACAGATGCCTAAACTTCTTTAGCACTCATTTCTGTTGGCAAAATCCTGTGGGACTTGCTCTACAAATAATTAAAATCTGCAGAACATAAAACCCATCTTCAGCTGCCACTTATGCCACTTATGCATAAAGACACTTAAAAGCCCCAGTGCCTAACGTCCCTGTACCTTCAATTGTCTGTTGAAAAGCAACAGAGGAGCTGCTGAAGAAGCAAAGCTGAGCCAGCTGTGACTGAAATCAAAACTGGGAGGTCTCTCTTCGGTCGACCTCAGCCTGGTAAATATGGTTTGAATATACCTAATTTTACTCAAATGAGGAACAGGATTCCCCCTCAGTCAGCAGGTCAGCAGTAAGTATCAACACTGTGGTAAATGCAGGTTCAGGACCGTCTTCCACCAGAAGAGCTATGGTTCAAGCAATTAATTTTAAACAGGGGTTTCTATGTAAAATGGCATAATGCTGTTGAGTATTTTATGTCAACCATGTCCTGTGAATCTCTTCCATTGGTCACACTACTTCAAAAAACTTGATTTAAATTCCACTATTCTCATGCCTCAATTATTCGCAGTACAAACCCAAACCATAGTGCACCTTAACCCAGGCACAAATCCTGGTGACCTAGCATCAGCCCAGAATGTCTTGTCTCCCTCACCACCATACCCAGTACACATGCACTGAGTAACAGCTGAGCACAGACATTCAATTCCAGCCTTAGCTGATTCACAACCTAGCAGCAAAGGAAACAGGTACACAGGGAAGCCAAGAAGAGGTCTCATAAAAAAACCTGACTTGACCATGGATATAAAAACTGTATGTTAATACATGCACTGCATCAAGGGCCAGTGAGCAAACCAGGCTTCACCAAGCCTTAGATGTTTACTTCTCCTTATACACTACATGAGCAAGGTTAAATCTGGACTGGCAGCTCCAGCAGCCAATGGGACATTCACATCACCTTGGTGTTGGTGAATCATGACCCATAAGGACTTTTTTCCTATATGTTTGAGAACAATTTGGAAGTTATCAAGAAATTGAAGGCTTTTGGGTGTCACAGCCCATGGCTTACAAACGTTACAACATAAAAAGGGAATTATTAATATTGCAGTATAAATAATAAGGGTAGAGTAGAAATATTAAGTGGACTACTGTACCAGATAGCTCCGCACAAAGCAACAGCAGAGAAGTTCAGTTATTCAATACAAGAGAATCACTATAGAAGAATTAAGCCTTCAGAGAGATCAACATTATTAGCTTCTATAAGAACACTTTGCTGAGGATTACTGCAATATACTGGGACATGAAGGAGGCACAGAGAATCACACAACATTGGAGGGCGGAAAGGACCTCTTGAGGCCAACTAGTCCAACCTTGCTGCTTAAGCAATGTCAGCTGCAGCAGGTTGCCCAGGATTATGTCCAGTCAGGACACAGGTGGAGAATGCACAACTGCTCTAGGAAACGCGTTTCAGTGTCTGACACCCCTTCTCAGTTAAAAAGTATGTTTTTGTGTTCGGATGGGATTTCAGATTTCATAATTTCTTTTGCATTTGTGTCCATTTCCTCTTGTCCTATCAGTTGGCACTCCTGAGAAGTCAGTGTCCCTTATCTTCATTCCTAGTTGTCAGATGTTCACACACAGTGGTCAGATACCCCTCAGCATTCTCTTCTTTAGGTTGAACAGTCCTGGCTCTATCAGCCTGACCTCATATGGAAGACCACAGAATCACAGAAGGGGCTGTAGTCCAACACTCCTGCCATGGGCCAGAACACTCTCAAGTACATCAGGTTCCTTAGTATACTATTCAATCAGACCTTGAATGTTTCCGGGGATGGGGCATCTACCAGCTCTCTGGGCAACCTCTTCCAGTATTTCAACACCCTCATCATAAAAAATTTCTTCTTTATATCTAGACTGAGTTGACTTTTACTTTAAAACTATTACTCCTTGCCCTATCACGACAGGCCCCAATGAAAGGGTCTGTCCCCATCTTTCTTATTAGCCCCTTTTAAGTAGTGAAAGGCTGCAATGAAGTCTCCCTGGAGCCTCCTCTTTTCCAGGCTGAACAATTCTAACTGTCTCACCCTGTCGTCATCATATGAGAGGTGCTCCAGCCCTCTGATCATCTCCGTGGCCCTCCTCTGGACCCATTCCAACAGGTCCACGTCCTTCCTGTGTCCAGAGCTGGACCCCAGTACTCCAGGTGAGGTCTCACAACAGCAGAGTAGAGGGTCCAGGTCCTTCTTTGCAGAGCTATTTTCCAATCAGCTGGTCCCCAGTTGTACTGGTGCCTGAGGTTATTTCTCTTCAGATGCACACTTCCGTTTGTTGAATTTCATGAGGTTTCTCTCTGCCCTGTTCCCAAATCTGTCCAGGTCCCTCTGGACTTGCTGACACAAGTATCTGGTATATGAGTCACTCCTCCCAGTATCATCTCTGAACTTGCTGAGGGTGCATTCTGTTCCATTTTCCAGGCCACTAATGAAGATGTTGAACAGTATTGACCCCACTACTGATAGACGAACCACAACAGATATCAGTGTTGCTATGTTATCAAGGTCAAGAAAACCCAGCAAGAAATTTTGTGGTGTCAGATTTCTATGCAGATTATCTTAATTTATAGATTTATTTTGTGTTTCCAGGGACACACAAAACTAAGATGCTCACTGATTCACTGCTGGTTGTCAAGGTGTCCATCCTGCCCTTGCTGCAAATCAGTCTGGGATGGCCCTTGGTTCCTCTCGCTAAAGAACTTTCCGCAGGACTCAAATCTCACCAGTGCCAAAAATCAGCCAATATACAAAAAGTATAAATCACTGTAGTGGTTATTTCCAACCTTCTTTCTCCAGGCTCCTAAAATATCCTCTCTGGAGATATTCTCAATGCACTCAACCTGCCTGTTCTCCAGAGGCTATTAACCATAGACAATCTTTTTGTCAAGGCATTTAGATTTTGTTCTGTTGGAGTAATTCTGTGCAATGAGAATGTTTCATTTAATCAACTTCGCATTATAGGGTTATATTGATATCTGCATATTTTTCAGAAAAGAAAAGCCTAGGAGATTTCAAGTTTTTTTCCTTTGTTCACAGGACAAAGAATACTTGGCCTTGGTCATCAATGCTGCAAGACATGAACAATTTGCCATACTGGTCTCAAATCTACCCTTGGGTGAATTTTACCAAAAATAGTTGCTCTTTCCCGAACTATTACCTCAGTCAGAAGGACAGTTATAGATAATCTATTCCTCCTCAGAGACCTTCCAAATGTAATGCCTTTCCCATAACTTTCATTGGTGGGAAACATTTTAAGCTACCCAAAGTCTTCATTACTTTATCTTAAGTAACAGCCCTTACAGACTGTGTCATGATGATGTCTTCTCTACTTCCCTTTTACTGCTGTGCTCCTAACCTTGTATTCTGCAAGCTTAGGAACTACAGTTCTTACCAAAAAAGCAGAAAATACAACTTAGCTTTAAAGTTGTTTTCGCCTAATGAGCACAGTGACAGTTTCAACAGCTAATTGCTTGCTTTTTACAATTAAATGAACAGGCATTTTTCAGTAAAATACTCTATAATGCTAAATAAATTATGTAATATTTTATATACATTCTCTTGTAAAAATACACTTACCTTTTCTTCTGAATCCTTTTGAAATCCATTCAATGTGATATCTAAATTTAGGAGAGTAGACAAATATTTCAGTTTTACTTTCCAGATCTGAAAGTTCTCATTGCCTCTAAAAATTGTTACGATTTCATAAGCTTAAGTCTAAAGTTTCAAACCTTAAAAATTACTATAGTCATGCTCCCTAAATGGAACTGACAATAAAATTTCTAGTTAGGCTCTGTTAGCCAGTAAATTATATCCCACAGCTATTTTGTTGCATTTCTTCACTGAGATTTAGAGGCCTGTCTTTCCAAAGACTATCAGCAGATGGTATTGCCACCCATTCCACAGGATAAGACTTATCCCCTGCCCTCTCTAATTGCAATGTAATTAGACAATACTGCTAAGATAACCTAATAGTTTACTGCCTCTGGAAAAGGATGATCCCAACCTGGTAATTTCCTCATCAAAAATAAAGTGCATGTTTTTCTGTAGGGTTAGCAAAAATAAAGTAAAGCCAGAAGACAATTAAATAGATGGGGCAGTCTTGCACTTTTGGAAGCACAGAGGAATGGAGGCACAACTAAAGTACCATCAAGTGACATACAGACATGGGGAATAGTAGCATTTCTGTTTCTCCTTTCTTACAGATGCCTCTGATTCTTCAACATATTAATAAGAAGCATTTGGGAACTCTCAATGACCTGTTTACCTTACACATCCATATGGTACTTGAGCACTGAGTATATTTGTGTGGTCTGTAACTTTTGTCATAAAATTCCACAGCAATGAAATAATTTTAAACTGGATATATAGCACTGGATTGAGAAAACAATTACTTCTTCAAACAATCCTAGCAGAACACTTACAAAAACAGAACTTGTAGTCCATGACTATGAAAACTAAACAATTGTTGGAAAGAACATATCATATGCTAAATAAATCTACATGGATACTCACCTTCGGCTTCTCAAATTATTTTCTCAAATGATTTTGGCACAGCTAGAGCAACTTCTAGTTTTGTACAACATACCTACAGAATTAAGTTGCCGTTCTTCTACTGCAGCATTTAGTGAAAAACCAGACTTAGAAATATTTTCAGTAGGTGATGAACACTTTATCCAACCCCTAGAATTAAGTAATACAATAAAAAGTTCTTAAAGAATTGTAATCTGCTCACCTTACAAAAATTTTTACAGTTCTTCGAGTTTATGTATGTAATTTTGTGCTGACCATTATTCATGAAAACCACTGCAGTTATTTCAGAGGCATACTTTTATTTTACAACGACATGCAATAAATAAGATTCTGGATTTCCTACATGGAACTAGCTATTTTTGCATATTCATTCTCCAAGTGAAAAAATGGCCTTTCTTGGTTTTTTATTAGTTCTTTCCACGTTTCTGCTGTAAATATATCTTCTACTGAAATCCTTCCATGGCTTCCAGGAACAAAAAGTCTAACATTACTTATTATAAATTTTTGTTTGTCTAATGGTTTTCTCCAAGTTCTGTTACTCTTGTTGGTTATGCTCTTAAACCAATAAAGGTAGTATCATCAATATAAATAAATCCAGGTGCATACTCAACACAGAACTACCTGTGACATAAATACATATCTTTCACTAAGCAAACAATAAAACTGTTTCTCAATAGTACACTGAGAATAAAATAACATACAAATGGATGTATAATGGAATTGTTTAATTACAGTATGATTGACTGGAATTCCTGTGTGATGTATTATACTCACTGGAGTAGAGACTGAGACTGGTCATATGTGTACGCCTCTTGAAGTATCTACAGAAAAAAAAATTAACAAGTTAGCAAACAAAGTACTTAATTTTTTTTTGTTTGTTTTATTACCAATTGCCTATCTTCGTCCCTCTGTAATTGAGTTGGGAAATGGAATTTTTAGATCCTATCATTACATACATTACTAATAAGACACAAAAGTATTCTGTTTAAATCCTTTTTTTATTTATATTCTTTGAGAAAAATGTTGAAAAATAAGACTGTGGGAGATAACACTCACCCAGGAGTGCAATTAAGACATGAGTGCTTTAAACTTTAGATGTTTTACACATCAAAGGACCAAAACACAAGGTATAACTTCAACTCACAGTTTTAATGTCTTTTTGATAACAACTCCCTTTTTTCAATAAATAAAAAAGGGTGCTGCTCCAGAGACTGTGAAGCTCAGTATGCTACTCTCAATATCCCTGTAAACAGCATAGTTTAATTACTTCAAGACGCGCACATCAGCAAACTCTAAGTGGCACATGCCAACACAAGAAAGAGCATGAGGGTAATGTCACAGCAGGTGCCAAATTCCAACTCTTTGGTACAAAGAGCTTGGATCAGCTTTTTGTGCCTTTGTACATAAAGGAGATATCTCCTCCAGTATGCAAAATGGAGCCTTTATTTACTTTATAAAGTATATAAGCCTTTATACAACCTTTCCAATACATAAAAAGGAGCCTTTATATAAAGCCGAAGGCAAACGAGGAACAATTAAGATAGACAAGTGAACTACAAAATGGTTCTCTCACCGATGAGCTGAAGACTGAGTATTACTAGTGAACTGTCTGCACACTGGCTGTAACTCTAAACAAATCGTTGACATACAGTGGACACTAACAGCACGGGGAAGATTCCAGGAAAGAGCACATTGGTGCAGACACCAGGTGATGACTTTTTTGGCTTACACAAGATATTAGGAAGGTAGGTAGATCAACCATCTTAACAATGACCAGAAGAGCAACAGGTGGAGATTGCCCAGTAGGAGGACTGCTAAAAGGCTCCCTGGAACAGAGGAGATTCTTTAGCTTGTGCAACAATTATCAATTGCTGTAATTCCAAAATATGGCAATGAGATATGTCTCAGAAAGCTATTGACTTTGCTTAAATACATCCTTCAGGCGAGTCAGCCTGAATATTTACACAGAACATTATTCAGAGACCAGGCAAGGTCAACAGAATAACAGAATAGCTATTAAACCACTCTGACTGCTTTACGTTGCTCTTAAAAGCTCAGTGAACTACCCTTATAACTCAGAAGACAAAGGAGCTATTTTTTCTGCTAAAAAAATTAAGTTCTAAGCAAAATCCGTGTATTGCTCAATAGTTGAAGGGTCTTCTCAAATCACATAAGCTACAGAAATAGTATTTGTGGCAACTGACTGGAAGTACAGAAACAGCTTTTTGTCCTGCCTCATTTTTGGTAAGGAAATTCCTGCAAAATCCTAATAATTTTTCTAATTTCAACACTTATTTATACAGCCAACTATATGAGGGGACTCTGGATGTGGTCCAAAGAAAGATTAATGCTAAAAAGCTGTTAGGTGTTACCTAACAACTTTAGGTGCAATTCACCAAACAGGGCAAGAAAAATGAAGTATGGAAAAGGTGAAAGCACAAACTTACAATCACGACACCTGTCTGAACCAGCCATGGAATAGGGTGTTAATAGATAAGGAAAATGACTTGTCAGTTGAAAAGAACCTGGATCCTACAAAATCTGATGTATGTCTACTGCATTTCTGGTAGAAGAAAATTCTTAATTACAATTTCTTAATTACAATACATGACGGAATCAAAGACAGGACTGCATATCCCAAGCCTTCCCTCAACCCATCCAAAGTACAAAGATAGCTAAGACTCTCTGGAACAACTGGAATGGATGTTACAGTTCCTGAAAAAAAATCACAGCCAGTCCAGGCTTCATGACTCTCATATCACATCACACCTAAATGCTGTACTCATGTAAGATCACTTCTTAAGACACAGGAGAAGCAAAGCTTCTATGTAACTGTATTCCATGCTGGCTCTGGGAGTGGTTGGAAGAGCCACATTGGTGCAATCTACACGTACGGGTATGAAAGATGACAGGCCAATACCACTCCTTACAGCATTCAATAAAGATTTCATTTTTACACTGTCCCCAAGCTTTGCATGACCAAGCTGCCAATGGCATGCTATACAGGTCTCCCTCCAAAAAACTAAGGAGGATTACCCAAACTATTTGGTGAGAAATACTGGGTTTCTTTGTTTTTCTGACCTTTTCCATAGTGTACAGGGTATTTGTCCTTAGACTTGGAAGAATCCCTTACTGGGATTGCAGACTGGTTAATCTGCTGGCAACTATGAAGTCAAAGACATAGGCTAGGAAGGGGCTAGTCAAATCAGCTCCCAGAGTGGAAAAGAGGAGAGCAAATGTGCACTTCCCTCATTCCCTCCATCCTTAGAAAACCATGATAAACTTCAGTCAAGACAACCCTGGGACATGCAAAGAGCAAAATAAAGTTATAGAGAAAAGTCTTTTAAATAACATCATCTTTTGGATTTTTGTTCACCGTTTTCCACACTGTCGGTTGAAACAAATTTATTTCCAATTTTATAATGAGCTGTAAATACATTCACTCCAGTAGAAGTGTCATTTTTCAACACAGCTTTTGTCATCTAGGAAACAGTTTAGCTCTTTTAAAAATACCTCTCTTTTACTGGAATAAGGTTACACAGACTGTGTGTAACTGGTGAATCCACAGTGCTAAAGATGGTGTAACAGTCACAGTTAAAAGCAGAGAACCTGTTTGTCTCTATTTCATGACAGTATCATATGCAGGTGCAAACGGATTGCTCAACTGAACAGAGGCTTATGGGCCAGCTAACAACCGTAGCAAATACATTAAAAGGTAGGCTAATTAGTAGATTAGGGAACGCAGAATTATCCATAGAGTAAAACTATTACCCCACCATTATGCAACTAGACATTTTATTCTGCATTTCAGATCATTATCTCTTTCTTTTTTGAAAGAAACAATTATTCAATCATTGGATCAAAGCCAATCTCACAGTGAGTAACCAAGGGTGTGTTCTGGCAAAGTCAATCCAGATGGTTATCTTTCAGCTCCTAAAGGGAACATACTAAAAAGTCTGTGATCCATGACCCCCTTTATCTTTGTCCTGGGCTTGTTCCTCAAATTTGAAAGGAAATTTCAAATTTGAAGGAAATTTCAAATTTGAAGGAAATTTCAAATTTGAAGGAAATTTCATGAAATACAAGGGAAGAGACTTTGATACATTCCTGGAGACAATGTGCTACACATGTGACAAGATCAAATTCACTTCAGCTGTAAGCCACCAGACTCTTTTGCATGCAATCAAAGGGAGGCACAGTGGGTTTAGTAATAATTAATCCTTAGATATGTTTACAGGAAACATTATCATTGGTGTACTTACTGAATTTATGTCATCTTCCTTCTGACAGTATGCATGGTCATCAAATTTCTGTATAAAACAGATTTCTGGAGAAGGATCTCCTAGGAAAACAACAAACAAAAAATCCCCAGTAATTAAAAGTTTATTTCTACATAACTTTCTGTAATTGCATATATTTTTACATAACTCAGTAATTAAGGTACACACATCAAAGCTTCTGATACGCAAGGAATTTAAGCGGCCAAATAACCTATCTCACTAGATTTTGAAACTACAATGCATGGAACAGAAATCAATAAAAGCAGCCAGGGGGAGAAATTTATTTCACTTAGTGTTCTGGGACCCTCCTTGAGATTGTATTGGAGATCAACTCTTTCCTCTTATATTTTAAACTAACAACTGCAATTTGGTAAGCTGCCTGATCCATTTGACTAAAAATATACTTGTACTCCTATATGGACTAGTTTCTTTAATGACTATACAAAGAAGGACTTTCTCTCTGGAAAAAAAAGAGAGAAACTCCTAAGGTTGGACCCTTAAGTTTGAAAACTAAGATGTGGGTACTGACACTAGTAAAATACTAATCAAATTAATATTTGCGTTATGTATCTCATCCCCAAATTGCTAATATACAAGTATGTACAAACCCATGAATAATTAAATTCTAATTCAAATTTACTGAATACAACATGCCAAAGGCAGAATTCTAAAAATATCATAATCTATTACAGTTGCAGGGACAAAATCCCCTCACTCAACCCTTAGACAAATGCCCACTCTACAAACTGAAGAATGAGTCAAACAAACATGCATTAAATCCTGCATGCTGAATGTTGCCAGGTCTTAATTCCAGTGGATAGCCACAGGTAAGTTCAAAATGGGATAATGTTTCTTAGTCAAAACTATTAAACAACTATAAAAGGTTCAGTGTCAGGAAAACACAGCCATTAGAAAAGTTTCTTCAGATTCCAATGGACTGTAGGTAAGATTTATATTAACTCTGAGTAGGCTGATAAAAAATGACAGTCCACTCAGATCTTCAAATTGGCAAAAAGACAAACAATAAGAAAAATCTGGAAGAACACCATGTGTCACTTAAAGAACAGTCAGTCCAAAATATTGCTGAAATAAAACCTACAGGATGCAAGTCAAGCATACTATATGAAAATGCAAGCGAGGTACCAATGAAACTATTATGTAACTAAGACATGCTTGCTCATGCAGCATGCTTTATGGGAGTTATTATGGAATATTTTAAGACTTTAAATGAGTGTGCAATCATTTATGCTGAAAGTAATTTAATGATACACTTAAAATAATGCACTTAAAAATACCTACCCAAACTTCATATGCTAAAGAGAATGCATATATTAACAATATTAAAGGGGTTTTAAAAATACTGTAAGCAACTATAGCTACATATAACTATTACGTGTATAGATTCCATTTATTTTATTCTGCTCAAACACATACATACAAATACATACATGTAAATAAAAAGGATATCCCTATATACCATTCATACACTTCTCAAGACAGGGATCCTCAGTTATAATATATAAAAAGAATAGAGAAGTCAAGAGCAAACCTAAAAAAAGTGCTGAAGAATCTTCTAAAATATGAGCTAAAATTATAGATGTAATAAAAGAGCACATACACTTCTTAAGAATGAATTTCATGCAGCACTAAAGTATAAATAACATAGATTCAGGCAACATCTAAAGCAACAGTTTTGAGAAATAAATGAACATCGACTGAAAAAAAGAGTTTGTCCTACCTTTAGTAATACTTATCTCATTGGTTAAACCTATGTCCACACTAAGAAAAGCCAACCTTGCAAAATAAATAAAATAAAAGGTCATTAAGCATTACAGTCCTATAAACTCAAAGGGCAGGTGAGGTTTAAGTTCTCCTAAACCCTCAGTTAAAGAGAGGTGCCCATCCCAGCCTCTGACATTGGGACACCACCGGGCAAGTGCTAACACCAATGGCAAAGGTCCCCCAAATTATAGGGGCTGATTTTCTGCACAGAAAATCATAGGTATTGAAGTACATTGCTGCTTTATGTATTTCCAAGAAATGTCAGGCCACAAAGCCAACACAAAGTGGTGCAGCTGCAGGTGTTTTCAATCCTTTGCCACGTCTTAAAGGATACGAGAGAAAATGTATCAAGTCAAAATTGCACGGAAATAGTATCAGCATCAACTGCATTTAATAGTGTTTATTTCCTCCGAGTTGATTTCTGGGGCATTTCACTTCTCCTGTTATCCAGGAGAATCCAAAAGCACAAGCTCCGAGGCACACATGGTGTGTGAAAATAAATGGGGCCATGAGAGGTGCTAATAGTCACTGAGTCTAAGGGCATAAAAAACAGCTCTGAATACAGAAAGAAAAAAAAAATGCGGTCAAAACCCTCATCCCCGGAGCCCTCAGCCTCGAGCCCTTTGCTGTTCCGTAGGCGCGCCGCACCTCCCGCCGCCCTCGCACAGGCAGGTGGCGCTCAGAGCCATCTGCGTTACCACCTCCTCCGACAGAACTCCTCTTCTTCCACATCACTCTCCGTCACAGAGCTCTCCACGATGGTCTCGTCGCTGTCCGTGTCGGTGTCCCCGCCGCGGGCCCGCTGTCCCCGGCAGTGCCCCGGCACCTCGTCAAGCGGCCGCCCGCGATGCCCAGCGGCCGCCATCTTGTGGAGGCGCCTCGCTGCCCCTCGGGTGGCCCCCGGCGCACATCGTTCCCTAGAGACGCAGAGCACTAACATCCACCGTGCTGTGTGCCGTCAAAAAGGCTCGCTTCTACGCGTTTGTGCACTCCAGATGCTGAGATCTGGAGTCAGAAACGCTTATTTGCTCAGAGAATTACAGTGAACAAGAAGGGGGTTGTGAAACAGGATCTGGTCTTACCAGTGAGAGGCCTCATAGCCTCGAAGGAGAAACCCTAAATGAAGGACCACCTTTTATTGTATAGTCTGGGGTCTTAGAATCATAGAATGATAAGGGGTTGAAGTAGACCTTAAAGATCATCCACTCCCAGCCCCCAGTGGCAAATACCATTAGCACAGGTTGCTCAAGGCCCTATCTAGCCTGGCCTTGAACATTGCCAGTGCTAAGGCATCCACAACCTCCCTGGGCAACCTGTTGCGCTGTCTAATTCTGCCTAATATTTAACCTAAGTTTCTCCTCTTTCAATTTATTCCCATCACTCCTTGTCCTATTGCTACAGTTCCTGACTAAACATTCCTATTGAGTTGCCGGCTCCTGCTGAGTCTCTTGTCACCTGCTGTGTTTCTGGTCACCTGGCTGGCACCACAGGTCTCTGTGCCTTTTGTAAAGGAAGGGATCTGTGCCAGTTCATGGCCTCTTGAGTCTGGCAGTCAGCTGTCAAAGATTGCAACCACTCACTCACAGACCAATGACTCAAGAAATCCACCAACTTGAAAGAAGAGAAAGGCTGAGCATGAGAAGCAAGAGAATCATTTAACCAAGATATGCTAGACTACTAATTAATAAGCAAATAAAGTAACCTGTAGCTAGTGAACTGTGACTTGTTTTCTACAATGTGTATATATAGTTTAAAATTTTGAGAAAACTCCACCTTGCACCCTGCGCAGAATAAACAATGTCTCCTTTCTAAACTAAACCCTGTATCTGTGTTTGGAGTTCCTAAATTGCCAACACTTCCCTGGCCATGGTTAAGTAGCTAACTTAAGTAGCTAAGTAGCTGCCCTGAGCACAATGAATGGTTCCTGTGCTCACGAGTGGCAACCTTTTGGACATAACCAAATTAATAGTCGACAATACTTTCACAGTCTTTGCGTAGCACTCTTCAGTGATTGTTTGTGAATCGCAACATTTTCTTCAAGCAGAGCTGCTCTGTCTCTACTTTACCTGCCATCTGCTTGGCAGTGGGGCAATGCTGCCTCCATGTCCTCTGCCAGGACAAGGCTGGGCAGCAGGCAGGCCACCACAAAGATGTGAGAACTTGATGTCAGCACGTGTGGTGTTGCACAGACTGCAACCCCCAAATGACCGCAGTGACTCCTGATGCCAGTTAACTTCATGATAACATCAGCATTTTTAATACTCGCCAAAATATGTTCATGGAAAATGTGAAAAACAGAGCTAAGATACTAAGGGTCATCTTAAATTATATATAATTTGCACATAATTTTTGAATCTGTGTACAACTTGTTATTGTGCTTTGACTTAGTCATATCCATATGCAATTATAGCAATTGCTGTGCATATTATCAAGTGAGTCCAGAAATCTCACAAGTAATACTTTACAGTTTTCAGCTAATGAAGGTGAGATACTGAAGAAAATGTGTTAAGAAAGAAGCTGTCAGGAAAGATGGATACACAGTAGTATTATTAAGATATATAAGTATCGCAATGAAGATGCAAACAAAAAGGGCATACTGAGCTGGTGTGAATTATTTCATCACTGATAACTACTTTGGGTGGAGTTCTTAGGAAACCTTTTCATAAGCATTTCCTTTTTTGAGTATCACACCAACGCTTCACGGCACAGCACCATGTGGAGCTACTAGAAGTATTTCCAAATGAGTTGCTACATGTAAGAAGCAGGTTCGGGAACGCCGAAGCGTGGATCATCCGCTACAAAACCCCTTGTTTTTTATTTGAACATGTTAGCCCGCAAGCTCAGCCCCAGAAACATGTAACAGCAGTGCCAGCCTGGAGTGCTGTCTTACAGCGACCACAGTGTGCCACACCCGACTGGGTGCCCAAAGGGAATCACAGAATGGTTATGGCTGGGAGGGACCTCTGGAGACATCTAGTCCAACGCCCCTGCCAACGCAGGGTCACTTACAGCAGGTTACGTAAGAATGCATCCGGGGTGTCTGTGAGAGCCTCCCAATATTTCATGAACCAAAAAACTGCACTTCCTCTCTGGCAAATATATTGCCTTATCTTTTTTCTTTTTCCCCGAAGGTCAGAGGCACTGCTGCTTTCCACAAGCAGGACATGGGCATTTCTGCACGGACTCTTAGTGCCTTGGCCCAGCTCGGTGCTCCGTGGGCTCCACCAGCACCGCGGTCCCGGACCCCAGCGCGGGGA
>VYXB01002527.1:337267-352543 GCA_013397135.1 Pachyramphus minor
GGCCGCCTTGGCGCCCGCGGGCTGCCGGGCTGAGCCCCTCTGGCTGCACCTCTGGGCCTGCGAGGGGCTGCCTTCCCCCGCTGTGAAAGCCGAAAGCGTTCCCCGGCAGCGCGGCAGGGTCTGTGCGCTGTGTGTGCGGTTCAGGTGGGCTCCGCACGGGTTCTCGCTCGGCTGCTTTTACCTCTGGGTTTCTGTAGCTGTTGCTGAGTCAGCCCGCAAGAGATGGGAAATTTGTGCTGACCTCATTGATGGTGTTGCAGAGGACTGCTCTGAGCTTAGTTAGAGCTGGGTGACAAACCTTGGGTTTAACAGACTAGTCGTACAGTTACGCGGTAGGTAATCGCTCTGAAACATTACATAAAATCTGTCTAGTTTGCTTTCTACACTTTGGTTTGGAAAAGTTGCAGCTGGGTTTTGTTTGTATTTTGTGTTCTGTTTTAATTCCCAATTCGAAAACAAAGGCAAGCAGAATTTATAAAGCATCCTTTTGGTGCCACCATTTTGAAACCTAGCAGAATTGCTTTAGTTTTAAATTTTGGCTTTATATTTAACAGTATGGCTTGTTAACTTCAAGCTATGAGTCAGTGTAACTGTATAAATATTTCAAACAGAAATGCGAGCTCATGTTATGCATTGAATTTTTTTTTTACAGCACCCTAATGCAGAATCATTGTGTGTAACCATGAATATTTCTAGAAAAGTCAACTGCATAGCAAAACCCACCATGTGCTTCAGGCAGGTTAAACAAACATGAAAGCTTTCAAGAATCCTTTTAGGTTAGGAGTTAGTGTCACTCAGTTAACCCCAAGATCAGCCATGAGGCATCCTGTATTTCACAGCAGCAGTTAATAAAAAAACTAGGATATTATGGAGAATTATTTTCATAAATTAATTTATTCACTTTTTCTCTCTGATTTATGTGAAGCCATTTTACTCTTACTATTTTTGTGTAGAAATGTGACAATTTCTGAAAGATTTTGAAATCCTTCTAGCCCTACTAATTTATTTATTTTTTGATGGCCAGATAATCATTCCAGCTCTCGGAATTAGTTGTATTAGCTGTACTACTTCTTTCAGGATTAATAGTACTCTGTAAAAGCCATGTAGTAACTACTAGTTCTGATTTTGCTGAAACAGTGCGATATTCAAAAGTATTTGTATTTTCAAAGAACATTGTTTTGCTTTTCCTACTTCTTCTGTTGTTTTGAAATATTCCGCACTAGGTATTTCTCTGGTGATGTTTTTCTAATTAAAAAGTAACTTCCATTTTGTTGAGGAGAGATGATAATACCACTTTGGTACAGCTTGGTGGGAACATAAATTTACAAACCAGAATGTAGATTATATTACAGAGGGAAAAACAGGCTGTAACTAC
This sequence comes from Pachyramphus minor, assembly GCA_013397135.1. Lineage (NCBI taxonomy): Eukaryota > Metazoa > Chordata > Aves > Passeriformes > Tyrannidae > Pachyramphus > Pachyramphus minor. The sequence continues at coordinate 338,643 of VYXB01002527.1, forward strand.
ATTATAAAGGAGGTGTTTGCTTTTGGTTTTTAATTTTATTCTTAAAAACCTTTCTGTCAGGAAATGAAATAATTTGTTCACAGAGAAGGCAATCCTCTCAATCATTTTCCCCATTTGGTTCAATGAACCACAAACATCTGTCACACCTTCTCGTGGAAGCATAAAGAGAAATAGATGAGTGCTGTTGGTGCTCCTGTGATTGAGATTGGCACTGGTAGGAAACCAAGATGATTCTGGTGTCTTCAGGAACACTTAATGAGATAGTTTTGCCCTGCCTGTTATTTTCTTCATTGAATGGCAGCTCCATTTTTGATGTCCAAGCAAAAGAAATAATAGAAGCCCAATGGATGAGTTGTTACTTTTAGAGCAAGGCAAAGAGATTTTTTAAATCCACTTTGAAGTGGCAGTGTGTACAGCCCTCAATCCTCTATGGAAATCTTTACAGTGCTAGGTTTGTACATGTGAAAACTGAATTATAGTTTGTTAACCAGGCTACTATTAAGCATTTTTTGAACTTTATAATACAGTTTTGTAAGGTGCTGTTTCTGTGTAATGAGAAGAGGAAAGTCAAGTTATTAATGCATTTAAGAGAGAATGTTATTGCATTTTGTTTCTTTGATAAACTTATGTAAAGGTACAACACACAGCAAATAGACCAGGATGGGATCTGAAGGATGTGAAAAATGTCCATGTTCTTAGTTCTGTGAAAGACAGCTGTGAGAATTTCTGGCAAATGTGTGTTATTTGTTGGAAGCAAAGGGATGATGAAATGCACCAGTAACCTGGGAATTAGTTATGGGTAGAAGATAACTGTCACAGAACACTGTATGTGAGGACTTGCAGGCTTGAGATGAAGAAGGAACATTTTTTTTAATGTAATTAATTTGCGTCACAGATTACTATTGAACAGAAAGTAGAGAAGATGCAGCCAGAGAGATAAAATTGCAATTCCTGATGTTGAGCATTACCAGTAATAGTTAGTTGGTAATTTTTATGGTTCAGCAATATTTTTGGTAGAAAGAATGAGTACAAAGAAGCAACAGAATTTGGTGAGTGCTTATATAGATGATAAAAGCAAGAAGTTAAGTGAAAGCTGAATCAGTATTGTGTGATACTGAGAGATGTGAGGGTACTGGAGACTTACCAATAAGACCTTGAAGAAACAGGGGAGATGTGTATTAAAAAAAAAAGGTTGAGAAGGCAGGAGCAGATTGTATTATATTGTGGAATCTTAGAAATAGATGTGTTTTACATGGAAGGTTGAAAGGTGAAGATTACTTTTCTCACTCATCTGTTACGTAAGTAGTTTTGCTTTTTTTTCCTGGAAGATGACTTGCAGCAATGTGTAGAGTTCTGTCTTTTCACTGAATCTCAGACTTGCTAATATACAAAATATTCCTTTGTTTCAGGGTTACGAAGTATAGAAGAACAGTCTTGAAAATGTTGTCCAGACTATTTCGAATGCATGGCCTTTTTGTAGCCTCTCATCCATGGGAAGTCATTGTGGGAACAGTGACTCTCACCATTTGTATGATGTCTATGAAGATGTTCACTGGGAATGATAAGATCTGTGGCTGGAATTATGAGTGCCCGAAACTTGAAGAAGTAAGTATTTAAATTAATTCTACTGTACGTGGTTTAATCAGTAGATACAGGGTTTTCTGTAGTATTCTAGATCATGATGTGATGTATTAGGAGTAATATCTGTTCAGAAGCTTCTTTAATACCTTATTTTTTGTGGATATTAAAAATATATTTATTACCTTATTCTATTGTGGATATTAAAGCGGTATTCAAACAGTGATGCACTACAGATGGGTTTCATTAAATCTGACATTCAGCTGCACAGTGTCTTGTGAACAAGGATTTTCATATTTTAGTTTTTTAAGACGACTATCAATGATACTTTTTTTTATTCTGAAACGTAATTTTTAGTGCAGCTTCACAATGGATTCTTTTATTACTGAAATTTAACAAGTGTCCTTAGTGTAAAAGCTAACTAAATCGCTTTGTATTTCAAACAGGATGTTCTGAGCAGTGACATCATCATCCTGACAATCACACGCTGTATAGCAATCCTTTATATATATTTCCAGTTTCAGAACCTAAGGCAGCTTGGATCAAAATACATTTTAGGTACTGTGTCTGATTTTTATATTTCCTATATGCATTTTAATTGGTTTTTTACATGAATTGGTAACATATTAACACTTTAATCCTTATGTTCAAAACAGCATTATTTTAATTATTTAGAATTAAAATTAATATTTAAAATTAAAAATAGCATGTACTTCAGTTTGTATTTTGGCTGCTGTTAATATATTCTGAGAGACAAGAATTCTCAAGCATTTGTCATTATTGATCTCAAGGTGTAGTTTTTCTTTTTTTCCGTTTTTTTTTCCTCTTCTCTCTATATGTGTGTGTGTGTATATATATATATGTGTGTGTGTATGTGTATATATATATATATACACACCCACCAAAATTTTCCTGTTCTCTTGTTTTTTAAAGGTATTGCTGGCCTCTTCACAATCTTCTCAAGTTTTGTTTTTAGTACAGTGGTGATTCACTTCTTGGATAAAGAACTGACAGGTTTAAAGTAAGTAATGAATTTTTATTCTTGATTTCTTGCTTGCTTTTTTTCCCCTGTACAATAAACCTTGAATTTTAACATATGCCTCTTTTATTTTTCAGTGAAGCTTTACCATTCTTCCTGCTCCTGATTGATTTGTCAAGAGCAAGTGCATTAGCCAAATTTGCGCTCAGTTCCAACTCACAGGTCAGGGGGGTTCTTCTTGGGGGTTTTGTTTGTTGGTTGGTGTTTTACTTTGTTGGGGCTTTTTTGTTTTGTGATAGAGATTTTGAATTTAATGTTCAAAACTGAACGTTATTGCATGGCTGGGGGTTAGAACTGAACGATCTTTAGAGTCCCTTCCAAGCCAAACCATTTTATAATTATGTATGAATAAGCCAGGTGGAGAGACATACAGGCGAATACTGTCTTGGTGATATATAAATGTCAAAAGGATTAGATTTTATCCAGATTCTGTGTTCTCTTGTCTTCCAACCAGATCAGTGTTCAAGTGAGTAGTAATGCTGTTTAAATTAGTGTGAACAGTCATGTGCACTAAGTTAATTGTAAGTATGAGTGTGACTTTTTATAAAATTGGAACTTAAACCAGCAGTGCTTACAACTCTTTAAAGGAGGCTAGAGTTCCTAGGCCAGAGTCTTCCCTAGAACAATTACTGGTAGAAATTAGTTAATTTCTAGGGCTCAGTTACAGTAGACATCTAATTTTACAGTGGTGCTACTGGAAAAAGCGTATTTCTAGACGAGATACTAGCAGAAAAAATGGAGCATATGTGCAGACAGGAACATTCATGCTCTAGTGCATTTAACACAGCCCAAAAAGAGGGATTGACCAGACACTTTGCTTGTCATACCTAGTAATGTTGTTTTCCTAATAGTCTGAAGTTCTGAAGTAAAAGTATATTTAGTGCAATTAATTTCTACTTACAAAATACTGGACGTGGTCTTTGTGACAAAATAGTCTGTTATATTTTAATGTAGTGTATATTATGCTGCACATTTTCTATACATGCAATATTGTTATAGCATGTTGTATATTATTTGATGATAATTGCAAGTACAGAATTTTTTACTAATTTTCAAGAAAATATTTCACAAATAATTTTTCCTACAGTTTTCTCTCCTTCTCACCCCAAAAACAACACCACCAGAAAAACAGCAGCAAACTCCAGAGTTTGCCATGCCTGCCTGCTGGAGTAAATCCCTTTTTTCCCCAGGCAAAGTTTTAATGGGTTTTGTATTCTTTTCTATCAGCTGAGTCTAGAGAGTTAAATAATAAAGTAATAGTAGTTAGGGTACAGGTATGTGGTTGCAAGAAATTCTGAAATGCCGTGACACAAGTGGCATCTGGTTTATGTCCTAAAATGTAGAAGTCTTGTTCTGAATTCAGTGTAGAGTCTCTACCTCGTTAGTATTTTAAGTTTCTGTAACACTGATGCGCAAAGGTAGGCAAATTAATAAGAATTAAATAACCTTCTGTGAATAAAAACTGTCCAAGTATGTTAACTTGGAAGAAATAGCATACAATATGCTTTCTCATAGGAGTTCATTTTCAATATATGTTCCACAAGGCCTTATCACCATAATACTACTCAGTTTACTAATCGTGTTATGTTATAAACTTAATTTGCTTTTTGTCTTTATGTTAATGAACAGAAATTTTTCATTCTAGGATGAAGTAAGAGAAAATATTTCGCGAGGGATGGCAATTTTAGGCCCTACGTTTACACTGGATGCACTTGTGGAGTGTCTTGTAATCGGTGTTGGTACCATGTCAGGTGAGCCATATAGTCTAAAAGTTCAAATATTTTCTGTTAAAAAAGACTATTTGAGAGACATTGAGATATTGAGAGTTTTACATCATAGATGTTACCCATGAGAGTGGAGTGACCTAATCTCTTTATCTACCTTCCTAATTAGCCTATTTTACTAGTTTCTTGCAAGTATGAATAATATGTACATGTTGAAGCAAAGTTTGAAATACAGATAATGGCTTGCCTTGACCATGGTGCAGTAGGAATGGACTTCTGTGCAGCTGCTTTCATAAAATTGATATCTTCCTATTGTTCCTGTGACTCCTGTTAACATCTTAAAAGTAGCTGCTAAAATCGACTCTTGGGTGTACTTAAAAAGGAGCTGCATTTTTCATACATGCACACATATTTCATATTCCTGCAAAAAATGAGTCTGGAGATTACTCCAGGTGAGGGAAGTTCTTCTAGCTCAGTTAAAAATAACAAGTCTTTACTGTTTGGTTGCGGTTTTTTAACTCTCTATCCCATGTCCTATCTCTACATGCCCTTGTAAAAAGCCCCTCTCGGCTCTCTTGTAGGCTTCAGTAGGTACTGGGGGTGTTGTAAGGTCTCCCTGGAGCCTTCTTTTCTCCAGGCTGAACAACCAACCCCAACTCTCTCAACCTGTCCTCACAGGAGAGGTTTGATTCAGCCCTTGGATCAGCTTAGTGGCTCTTCTCTGGACTTGTCCAAGCAGGTCCATGTCCTTGTCATGGAGGGGGCAGCAGAGCTGGATGCGGCACTCCTGGTGGGGTCTTAGGAGACTGGAGTAGAGGGACAGAATACCTTCCCTCAACCTCCTGGCTGTGCTGCTTTTGCTGCAGGCCAGGATGTAGCTGGCACTCTAGGCAGCACATGCACACTGTGATCTTCATCAGTTTTGTGTGCAGTAGCAGTTGGTTTTCTCTTGAAAAGAGAACAGTTAAATATAATAAGCAAAGGACTTTCACATGAAAATAACTGAACTCTTTGTAAAATAAGTTGAGGTTCCATAGTTAAGACTAAAGTGGGGTTTTGCTTGCATGTTTATTTGTTGTTTTTAATGTGGCTTGGTTTGGTTTTTTTCCTACCTGTGTCACGTACCTTAAAGATAACTTCCAAACCACTTGCTCTGCAAATTTTGGATCTTTCAGGGTATTGTGTGTTAAGTTTTTCTCTTGTTTAAATCTTAGGGGAAACAAACCATTTTGATGTTGCGTGTAGTTGATCTTATACTGTTAGTTCTTCCATGTTTACTAAGGCAGTTCTGTATAATGCATGTGCAGCATGGCTGTCTTTTTTCTGGATACCAGACTTGTGAAAGAGTAGGCAGCATATATACCATTTCTTTTGCCTGAACACTTAATTGGCCATCTTTCAGCAAGGATTTAAATACATAATGTTGGCTACTTGTTCGTTGCTTAGGTAAGTAAGGAACTTAAAGCTTTTAGTGTGAAGCTTTAAAATCTTGGAGACATTTATTTGTATTTGTTTAGAATGACACCTTAAAATAGAGTTTTCTGTCAATACATATATATTGTGCTTAGAAATAAGCCAGTGCACAATAACTAGGGCTTAATGAGCTTGTTTTTCATTAATATAGATAATTCCTTGTGTAATCTGCAGTGTCAGTGTAGTGACTTCTTTCTTAGTTTTGCAGCACTTCTTCAATATAGCCCATTGCATATTCAAATGTAAAAAATGTCCTTTTGTTTAGGTGTGCGGCAACTTGAAATTATGTGCTGCTTTGGCTGTATGTCTGTTCTTGCCAACTACTTTGTCTTCATGACCTTCTTTCCAGCTTGTGTGTCCCTGGTATTGGAGGTAAGACCAACCTCAAGACAACATCAAGCTTAGTATTCAGCCTCTGTGCTTCTTATAGGCTATACATTTTGTTGCAGAGTTACATGACAGCATGTTTGTCTTCCTTCACTGGTGAACTGGAGACAGTAACTTGTAAATGTCACTGTAAATGAGTCACACTCAATAGTAGTTCTGATCTGAAGCAGAGTAAGCAAATTACATTGTAAATTATTGTCTGTTCAGGGTTTTTCACTATTGAAAGTTTGACATCGTTTGGATGGTAGACTGTAGTCTGACTCTTTGTTGGTAATTTCTCAACGAAATAAAAGTGCAATGCTGAAGCTTAGTTGTTGGTTCTTCTAATATGTACTATATATGACCCACTTTAAATTATATTATATTTTGCAGCTTTCGAGAGAGAGTCGTGAAGGGCGCCCTATATGGCAGCTTAGCCATTTTGCTCGTGTTCTGGAAGAGGAAGAGAATAAACCAAATCCTGTAACACAGAGGGTCAAAATGATTATGGTTTGTAGCTCTTTTGCACCTGTGGTTATGCAATCAGTGAGGTGTCCTGGTATAACAAAACAAGGTTTTTTTCCTATAGACTTGTATTCTGCATCCCATTAGTTAGATTTACAGTAGTAATTTTTAATAACTTCTCCTGTATCTACACCTATCATCTTCCTGCCTGTGTTATTTCTGTGCCAAACACTTGGGGCTTTTTATGTGTACAATTCCCTCCGTCTTACCCCTGCAGTATGCTCAGATTCCTCTGCTTATTTCTTGAGCAAGGGGAAGAATGTGGGTGGAACACATCCAAAGCTACTGTACAACAGTGTTACCGTAGGCCAAAAAGGGTGTTAATGAGAGGTGTGGAAAATCAGCTGTTAGCTTTTGAGGCATGGGGAAAAAAAGGCACCAAAAAAACCCAAAGAAAGGACAATATTTACTCTTAGTAGGCTAGATACCAAGTTACAATTGAAAAATTAATATTTGGTTTTTGTTTTTGATACAGTCGCTAGGCTTAGTTCTTGTTCATGCCCACAGTCGTTGGATAGCGGAACCAGCTGCTCAAAACAGTACTGTAGAAAATTCAGTGGGATTGGATGAGAATGCACCAAAGAGAATTGAACCTAATGTTTCCCTGTGGCAGTTCTACCTTTCTCGGTGAGTGACTCCAGAGAGTGTGTTTCCTTGGTTGGGGTGTATCCTCTAATACTGCCAAGCTCGTTGTCCTAGAGCACAACACTTAAAGACTCACAGGTCTGACCACTGTAGGACTTCCTGGAATTAGAGATGACATTTCAGAAGAAATACTTCAATAATATGCCATTTGTCCAATCTCTTTGAAGTAGTCATGAATATGATCGAGGCAGCTGTCCTGTATACATCAAAAGTGTTCTCTTTTCCACTGGTCCTGATACTTTCCAGAGTACACTAGAAAATAAATTTTCTAACTGCACTAGGGTAATTATTTACACACAGCTTCTGACCATTCACACCTAAGTGCAAAAAGTGCAAAAGCCATGGCCACTGTGGCTTTTCCTTCAGCTCAGCTCAAGTTAGTGGCACGTATGGTTTCATGTTACTTCTGAAAATTCGAAACTCTCTGGTTTAGGTGGTGGTTTGTTTTTTTTTTTCCCCCTCTTAGCAGTTCATCTTGCCTCATGGTAGTCATTATTGGTAGAGGATAATAAATGGAACTTTCTATTTTGTCATTAGGGAATATGTGTTACCTCAATTTGACGTAGCTGTTAGTGAATCTCTTACAGTCATTTTTCTTAGTGGGACTGCTTTTTAGCCAGATTTAGGTAACTCCTTAATAACATCTGAAAATTTTTATGTTGTTAATAATATCAAGAATTATTTCTCTAGCCTAACCTGGTGTACTTAGATGTCCTAGTAGAAAATATATTTTGACTGGGATTTCTGTAACTGTAAATTATGGTGAAATAATTACTCTTTCTAAAGCAAAGAATGTCAGAATGCTGTTATAAACAATGAATTGTACGTATTGTGTATTTACTTTCTGATCTGTCTGTTTTAGAATGGCCAGTATGGATATTGAACAAGTAATTACTCTTGGATTAGCCCTTCTTCTTGCTGTGAAATATATTTTCTTTGAGCAAGCAGAGACTGAATCTACCCTCTCACTGAAGAATCCTATAACATCTCCTGTGATGGTCCAGAAAAAGGTCCCTGAGAATTGTTGCAGGAAGCAATCTGGACTTCTGAAAAACAATCAGAAATCTAACACAGTAGAGGAAGCTTTCATTCCCAAAGATGGAAATGGTAGGTAATTCTTATTTTGAAGTGTGAACCTATTCATGAAATTAGAAATAAATAGTGAAATCTGTTGTAACATGTTGTATTTAGTACCAAAACTTAAATATTTTTAAACCAGAGTTCCTTTTAATTATCTTTGTGCAGCTGAAGTCATAAAACCTGTATTAGAGTCATCAACCAAGGCTACATTTGTAGTTGGCAGTTGCAGCCCTGTGGAAACTTCTTCACTTCTTAATGAAAAAGAGGAAGAAATGGAGTTACCTAAAGAACCACGTTCTATTGAGGAATGTGTTCGTATACTTGGAAATGCACAGGTATGGAAAAATAATTTTTTTCTGTTTTATTTACTCTATTGCAATGGCTGATTTAAGAATTCTTATGAGTTCATTTTCCAGCTTTTACATGTTTCCAGTGGTTGTAATGTCATTCTCCAGAAAATTACATTACATTAATAACTTGGGGGTGCGCGGGAGTTCACAATTAAAACAAAACCCTTTAGTGGGTTATTTCACCTGAAGTGAGTTAAGACAGGAGGGAGCAGGGATCGTCCTTCATTGAAGCTTTATCATGTACATATGTAAGTGGGTGTCTGATCATAAAAGTTTTTGATCACGGCCTACTGTAAAACTTGATGTTGGCACGTGACTCCTGAAAGTTGTTACCCCTTTTGGTTTGGAAACATGAAAAAGGATTTTCACCAAGAGAATCTATATTTTCTCTCCCCCATCCTTTGTATTTCCAGGAAGGAGCAAAATTTCTAACTGATGCTGAGGTTATCAGCTTAGTTAATGCTAAGCATATTCCTGCATACAAACTGGAAACCCTGATGGAAACTCAGGAACGAGGTGTGTCCATTCGCAGACAGATATTATCCAAGAAACTCCCTGAACCTTCGTCTTTGCAATATCTTCCTTATAGGAATTATAATTATTCTTTGGTAAGTGAAAGGTAGACAAGCAAAACTCACTGTAAAACTATTTTCCAAACACATGAACAAGTCCAGAGGAAAGCCACTAAGTTGATCAGAGGGCTGGAACACCTCTTCTGTGAGGACAGACTGAGAGAGTTGGGGTTGTTCATCCTGGAAAAGAGGAGGCTTTGGGATGACCTTGTAACACCTTCCAGTATGAAGGGGGTCTGCCTACAAGAGAGCTGGAGAGGGACTTTTCACAAGGGCATGTAGTGACAGGACAAGGGGCCTTAAGCTGAAGGAGGGTATATAGTTAGTGTAGATGTTAGGAAGAAATTCTTGTGAGAGTACTGGACACTGGACTAGGTTGCCCAGAGCAGTTGTGGACTCCCAGTCCCTGGAGGTGTTCAAGAGCAGGTTGGGGCTCTATGTAATCTGGTCTAGTGGAAGGTGTCCCAGGAGGGGTTAGAGCTGGTTGGTCTTTATGGTCCCTTCCAACTCAACCCAGTCTATGATTCTGTGAAATAAATATGCAGTGATGTATGTGAATTAACAATGAGCTCGATCAAAACTGATGTAAGGAAAAATAAAAGGCAAACATAAGGCACTTCCTTTTATTGCTGTTGATGTTTCTAAACCTAGGGAGATGGGTGAGTTTTGTAGGTTATCCAAAAAATATTTCCTATCGAAGTATGCAGCTGCTTTATCTCCCAAATGCAGAATTCTACTAAGCTACAGTTCAGCTGGATAATACTACTTTGTATCAAGTTAAAATTAATATAACAGTACGAGGGGTTTTTTAATAACATTTAAGAGTATAGAAGAGTCAATACATCTGCCTACACTTGAATAGTATTAGCTGTTGACAGCTGTAGCTGTTAACTTTTTGAGGTGGGAGTTGCTTTATGGGTAGGTTTGTGGGTTTTTTACTAAGATACCTTGTAGACAGGTACATATGTCAGACATAGTATGTGGCATGCTGTACTGTTCCACTGCAGTGTAACTTTAATGATCGTTTTCTATGGTTTTTTAAGGTTATGGGAGCTTGCTGTGAAAACGTGATTGGATATATGCCTATTCCTGTAGGCGTAGCAGGGCCACTGTTTTTGGATAACAAAGAGTTTCAGGTGCCAATGGCAACAACAGAAGGATGTCTTGTAGCAAGCACAAACAGAGGATGTAGAGCAATATGTGTAAGTATTGTTTGACTAGAAAAACTTCCTATGTTATGAAATGTACTTGGGGTTATATAATGCATTTTTGACTTCCTAAAAACCAAAATTTCAGTAATCTTACTGTGTTTCCCTTCTGCTTTGGTGTTTAGCTTGGTGGAGGAGCAAGTAGCCGCATTCTGGCAGATGGGATGACTCGAGGACCTGTTGTAAGGCTGCCCACTGCCTGTGAGGCTGCAGAGGTGAAGGTTTGGCTTGAGAGCCCTGAAGGTTTTAAAATAATGAAGGAAGCTTTTGACAGCACCAGTAGGTTAGTACAATGGCTATTCCAGCTTCATACCCCAATGTAAGACTTCCGTGAATGGTAGAAAACTCCTGATTTTTTTTTTTTTTTTTTTTTTTTTGTGTTCTGCAATACAGGAAGTTACATTTTCATTTTGACTATCCCGTGTAGTATGTATCTAAGAGAACAAAAGTCACTCTGCCTACATACCAAAATTGCAATCAATAAACATTATTCAATGATTATGGGGAACAACTATATTTTAGCAAAAAATACGTTCACACTGTGTAACACTTATTACAATATTGTCTAATCATTTAAAAAATTATTTTTAAATCTTTTGCATAAACTTGTTTTGATATTTAGTAACTACTATGCAAAAAGCACCTCAAAGTTTGGTATTTAGCCTTTCAGAGGATATTCCTAATGTTAATAACTAATGTATGAGGTTCCAGAGAATACAAGATAAACTGGTGCTAGAACTGAAATGCTAAAATATGTGAACCAATACTAAGAATAAGTCTATTTTAAGCCCTGGAGTTTTTTCTAAAGCTTATGATTACCTGCTTGCTTTAGGAAGATTCAGGGAGAGATTTTCTCACCTGTTTTATTTCTTGAAAGTGTCAGGCAAGGATATGGCAGGCCTGACACTGTATTTTGGCCAGAACCAACTCATGCTGCTGTTTAAATGCAGTATTGCCTGGGTTTTGTGTGATTTATAGGGCTTATACTGTAAGACAAGCATGCATTTTGCCTTGCAGTAAAACTGTCATCAGAATTTCTGAAGGCCTTATTGTTAGTTTATAACTGGTAGACGGATGTTTTAAGGAGTACAAAATAATTAAATTGGTTAGCACCTCAAAATACCTTATTTAATGAAGTCCAGGGATAGAAAACATAAAAAGGCAGTGAACACTTTTACAGTGAATGTTTTTGTAGTATTTACCTGAGAAAACAGCATCACTGGAGGTGTTAAAGAAACAACTGGATGTGGCACTTGGTGCTGTGGGTTGAGTTAACAAGGTGGTGCTGTGTCAGAGGTTGGACTTGATAATCTTACAGGTTTTTTCCAACATCAGTAATTCTGTGATTCTGTATTGCAATGACTTACTGTCATTTTGCCATTTAAAACTAATCTTTTTCCTTGAGGATTGTAGGTAATAGTTAAATTTTCTTGCAGGTTTGCCCCTCTACAAAAACTTATCATCAGTTTGGCTGGTTGTAACCTCTATATCTGTTTTCAGTCTGGAACAGGGGATGCAATGGGAATGAATATGATTTCAAAGGTAAGGACCAATCTTATTAAGTATTTTTAACAAACGTGTATTTTTTTTTTAAAAATAGCCTACTAATCAGTGACTAACTGACATCTGAAAGACAGACAAGGCATAATGCTGTTTACAGTGCTATGAAATAATAAAAGTGTTTTTCAAGTGTAGACAAGAATAGGATGAAAACGATAAAAGAAAAAAAGTAACTTTGTGTTCTAATTTTTTTTTTTTAAATTATATAAAGGAACTATTTTTGATATAGGGAAGTTGAGCTGGTTGCTCTGTTGCTTTGAGCCAAAGATTTTATCTAGGAGCAGTTAATCTGTTACTCTGTTAATCCTTTCCTTGTAAGTACAGGATTAGGAGTGTGGTGAATAGCAGCAGAGGGGTGTTCTCTAGTTCTGTTTGGTTGGTTTTCTTTTTATGCAAACGTGGAAGGATGTGATCCATGGATTGTTGGGATGCCTTGAGTGATTTGAAATTAATAATCTTAGACTTAAATTTTATATGGAATAGTCAATCATAAGCATTACATAAGTGGATCTGGTCATAAACAAGTCTTAATGTAGCAGATTTCCTAGTCTGATTACCTGCTGTAGAGAGAAGCTCTTTCCAATATCCAAAACTAATTGATTTCATGCCTGTAGTGTTTCACTGGGTTCATGTTGTATCTTTAGTGTGGTCCCATATGTCTATGCACCTAGAATATATCCAAGGAGTCCATATGTATTGGGAAGAACCAGTTATTCCCCCTATAATTCCCAAAGTGGTTAGAAAAAGGTCAAAATTGTTTTGGGCTTTTTTTTCTCTCCCATTTCATGTTTCTTTGTGAAATTATGGGATTTTTTTCCACTGTAACTGATTATCCGATTAGACTTAATCTAATGTTACTGTTCCACTGTCCCTGGGTAGCTTATTTTGCAACCATAATGATAAACCTAGCCTACTATTTGGTTTGCTCCTAACAGGGTACTGAAAAAGCACTGGCAAGGCTGAATGAAGAATTTCCTGACCTTCAGGTTATAGCTATTAGTGGTAACTATTGTACGGACAACAAACCTGCTGCTATAAACTGGATAGAAGGAAGAGGGAAGTCCGTTGTCTGTGAAGCAGTCATTCCAGCCAAGGTTGTTAGAGAAGTAAGTGTTTGCTCTCTTGTTTATAAAAGTATGTACATTTTGCAAAACTTTTGTAATAGGCCTGGATAGTTTTAGGTAAATTTGGGAAATTTTTCCTTGACCCCTAGTCCTGTACATCACCACATTTACTGTAGTGTCGTGGGTTTTACCAGTGACTGATCTTTTTTATTTGAACTCCTCCCTCCACACAGTTACTGTAAGTTGAGAGAGGTTTTATACAGACAAAACAGAGGCTTGACGTAAGGGGTATAATACTAAGATTTTAGCAAGATAAAAACTAAGAAATAACGTATACTACAACGGTTCTAATTAAACTAACTTATCTTATGGAAATGTCAGGCTGTTATTTACAAGTTCGGTGGCTCGTCTCAGGGTTTCAGTGTTTATTTCCCCTGCCTCGTGAAAGCAAGAGAGGGGGCAAGGTTCTTTTTCTGTGAGCTTGGACGTTTGGTTGAGTACTAGGTCTAGCAAAGCATTTCTCCTTTTTTCAGTTCAGGAGAAAGGTTCCTCCTTTGTGTAAAATCATCAGAAGTATTTACAAAAGCATTTCTTCCCCCTTTGTATGGGGGAAACAATTTGAAACAATTACTGTAGCACTTGTAAAGTTTCTTTTCTGTTATCTTGAGGACGACAGGTTCAGTGTGTCGTAGCTGGAGATTCCTTTCGTTCTCTCTC
>VYXB01002527.1:353333-389180 GCA_013397135.1 Pachyramphus minor
GTTTTCTTAAATATGTCATTAGCAGAGGTGTTACTAAAATTTTTGATTGGCTTTTTCTCTGGAAAGCTACCTGGGCCTGACCATCTCAGCCCAGGGGGGCTGGTAACCCACAGCACTGTAGTAAATTAGATTTACATTGAACTCTAATACATAAGTGTTATTTTTTTTTCAGTGTTGTAGACTTAGTACACATCTGTGTTACCACTTCCTATTCCTGCTATGCAGAAATATCTTAAATTTTGGTCACAACACTATCTCTTTTGACTGTCTTTGGTTATTTTTATATTAAACTCAGTGTAAATCTCTTACTTGAAGGTTTCAGAGTACAGGCAGTATAGTGTAAATGTGCCACTTAATTTTGTATTACTGTGCATAATGTTTATTTGCCCATGTTGCATAGTGTTTTCTGTTGGAACTCCTGAATTTAGCTCCATATTCTTATGCAAAGCAAAACTGGGAAGAGTTGAGAGTCTGGAGTAACTTGACAGGAATGTTGCTGTTGTGTCATGGTGAATTAATGGGATGTTTCATTTGGTTTGTTTTCTTCTGAATATAAATGAGAATTTGAAATAGAGTAGATAGCTTTGAGCTTTTTTCAAAGGCCTGTGCAAGTCCAAACCGTTTGCACTGACTTTTCCATTGTTGCTGGAACATCCTGCATTTGAAAGTCTCCTTTGGAATGGAAATAAACGTTAGGATAATGATTGAGTCAAATTCCGTATAGAAGCAAACAAGAGCTTATTAACCATAAATAGAGTATTTCTACTCCTGCTTAAGGAATGGGGTAGTCAAAATGTATCTGTCACTTTGTCTAGGTATTGAAAACAACTACAGAAGCTTTAGTTGAAGTCAATATAAACAAAAATCTGGTGGGTTCTGCAATGGCTGGAAGCATAGGTGGCTACAATGCACATGCAGCAAACATTGTGACAGCCATCTACATTGCCTGTGGTCAGGTAGGTTTGTTTTACACCAACTCAGATTTTCCTTAGTTCAGTGATTCTCAGTCAAACACTTACTTGAGCGTCTTGATTTTTGTTTGGTTTCTCCTTCGTGATCTAAAGGATGCTGCACAGAATGTGGGCAGCTCTAACTGCATCACTCTGATGGAGCGCACTGGTTCCACCAATGAAGACCTGTACATCAGCTGCACAATGCCTTCCATAGAAATAGGGACTGTTGGCGGAGGCACCAACTTGCTCCCACAGCAGGCCTGTTTGCAGGTAATATTCAGAAAGCTCAGAGGAACTTAGCTTCTTAAATTAAAGCTCACTCGTGACAGACTCGGGCACGAGCCCCATGCGGTGTAATGGAATCATTTATTACAGTTCTTTCACAGTTTATATACCCTGTTACATCAATAGTAAATTCCTGTTAGTATATCTGCTATTTTAGTTAAGCATTCTCTGTCCATGAAAATACAACACCACAGCAGTAGTTTCCCACACACAAGGGTACATCTCACCACATCCACATTTATCTTGCCAAGTGCCCCTTAAGTTTCTCCCAGGGTCATACAGTCTCAGTTCCCTACACTCGCTTTCATGTAGTGTTCAAGTAATGTTGCAGGAATGGGGCCCCTTGAAACTTGCTGTATTTTCCATGAAAGTTTCAGAATTCTCTAGTGAATTGTTTTCATGTAGCCACTTTCTAAAGCTTAAGACATTTATAACGTTAAAGGGACTTAAAGCTAGTTGGTAGGATATAATTTGGAAATTAATACTAAATTTAGCATAAATTGACAGCATAATATTGCCTGTATTTCTCTCCAGATGTTGGGGGTTCAAGGTGCCAGCCAAGATAACCCTGGTGAAAATGCCCGTCAGCTTGCTAAAATTGTCTGTGCTACAGTGATGGCAGGGGAGTTATCACTAATGGCAGCTCTGGCAGCTGGGCATCTAGTAAAAAGCCACATGATCCACAACAGGTAAAATATCAAAAAATTCTTGTATTTTGTCCTGTTTTGCCCTTCTAATAAGGATCTCATGAGATTCAGTGATGATTGCATGAATAACTGCGACACATAAGAGCAATGTAACATTTCAACTATCTAATTAGTTATCTTACTGTTTTATTAGGTCAAAAATAAATCTACAGGATCTTAAAGGAACCTGCACTAAGAAGGCAGCTTGACTACTTTAAAATGGCTTTGAAATGAAGAATTTTTCTAGTAACTGACGAGGAGCACAGGGGGAAAAAAACCAAAATCTGTGAAGTTTAGAATGAAGATTGCCTTCAACTCAATGATGTTTGTGTAAGATAAACTAAAATATCAGCAGAGTTACATGAGACTATTTACACCTTTGACCTTCTTCAGTGGCTAGTGGTGACGTCATGACTGAAATTCTGTCAGATGTCTTGAACATGGCTTTGGAATTCTTAATCTTACACATCATTTTCTAAAGGGTCAGTCTTAGGTTTTTACAAGAGATTATTTTCCTGGTAATTACTAATCTGAAAAGTGATGTAATGTACTTTGGGTGTTTAAAGCAACAAAACAAAAGAAGTTGGTGTAAACTTGGCTTGAATGCTCAGGCCCTTGCCATTTTCTGATTAGACAAGCATGTTTTTTAAAGTGGTGGCAAGCCTAATCACTTTCTGTGAACTCCCAGTTTCAGTTTTGTTCAGCTGTAAAACAGGTCTTAGGCTATCAGTTTAATTGAATGATACTAGTTTTTTAGAAATGTGTCTATATATATAGTACTTAATTTGCTGCTGCTTCAGCTAAGCAGTGTTCAATATTTTAACTTGTAATCTGTAAAGTTCTAAACCATTACATATAATTTGTACTGAAGTAGGGAAAAACAGTGTCTTCAACTATTTTGTTGCTTTGTTCAGGTAGAAAAATGAAACTGGTAACTCAAAAAGAGTTACCTGTCAGACAAGACAGGCACTTAAGTAAATGCAGTTTCTCAAACTTTGTTTGATAGGAGTGCATTCAAACGAGTCAAAACCAGATGTTTACACTTAGTTTAGAAGAAGTCTCTTTAAGAATGCACAAACACATTGTGTACCTTATGTTGGGGATTTTTTTTTATACTGTGTCACTTATTCTCCAGGAATAGGTGTGTATCCACTGTTTAAGCAGAAGTAAAATGAAGCGAGAAAATCACACTGTTTTAAAAGAAAAAAAAAAAAAGTAGTGTTTTTTTAATATGTTTCAATTCCCTTTTAAACTTTCTTTGTGAGGGGGGAGTATTTATTTTAAGAAGAATCTTACCCTTTTTTAAATGAAAATTACTAATTAAGGAAATTCAACGAAACGACATGTTAATGTAACAAGCAGGTTTTTTTAATAAAATACTGTACTTGGACCAGTGAAGCAGTCTCAGGTGTTCTTACTGTAATAAAGAAAAGCCACGTTTATTCTGGTTTGATTTATCTTTGGGAATATTCCTAAATGCATTGCCTTGTCTAGTTAATCACAGAAAGAAAATTATTGATATGCTTGATTTGTGGGGTTTTTTTGTTGTTTTTGTTTTGGGTTTTTTAATTGTTTGTTTGGGGGGGTTTTGTGGGGTTTTTGGTTTTTTGTTTTTTGAGTTTTTTGTGGAGTGAATCAGTGGATTGGACTGGATTTTCTGCAGCACCATTCCTAAAGGGGGGTGACTAGCAGAGGTGCTCTTCTAATGTGCAAATTTGATGTAAATCATGGGTTGCTTTGTAGTACATCAACACATTAGTATCCATTGTAATGAGCTCATAAAGCTAATGTGCAAGCATGAAGCCATACTACATGCTAGATATGTTATGATGGCATGTAAATATTAAATACCAAGAATGTTTATCTTCTTGCAGTTTGTTGCTAATAGCTACTATTTTTATTTAAGGAAAGCTGGAAATACTTTGTTTCTATATTCATTCAGTGATCATATTTAAAGTAACACTGTTCTGGCAATAAATGGTGGTTCAGTGTTCATTTTGGTGGATGTAACTGACATTCTCTCTTGCAGGATTAACTTTTTGTATTATTACTAAATTATGTACATTTTGATACAGAACTACTTTTTCAGTGTCAGTAAAACTATGGAAAAGACATTGGCTTACTTGTGATATTTTAAGCTTACTTCACAACTTAGTGACTTACAAACTAAATTCAGAAGGTAAGGAAAATATGACTGGTGTGCAGGGCTAAACACAGCGGAGCTGTGACGTTCTCAGGTATTCTTCTCAAAGCTGTATGAAGCAGTTTGTCCACGGGGCGAGCTAACTCACTGCAGCATTAGAGTTGCCCTCTGCAGGAGCCTACATCCTCCCTGTTTTCCTCACCTGCTGTGCAGCTCCTATCCTTGATCTCAGTCATATCCAGCAGTCTCTAATCAGATGTGCTTTTTCAGTCTCCACAGCTGTATGAGTTGTATACCAGAGGCAGAAGTTACCATTTCAAACATGTCATTAAGTTTAGGGAACTGAATCACTCTCATTCCCCTGCATACACCACAGCAGAGTGTTTCAACATCACTGCAAATTACATTACAATACACAAACCACCTGTCTGGAATCAAATTTCTGGAGTTGCTGTGACTTAAATGCTGTACTATTACAATTGATACCATTTCCCAAATATTTTAAAACCCTAGGAAAAAAACCCCAGTAAAAATACTGTGTTTGGTAACACCTCTCTCCTCTGTGTCCTGAATCTACTGGTATTTACCATCCTTTGTGACACACCAGTCCCTTCCTCCTGCCTGGCATGGAAGTTTTGGAGCTGTGAGGCTGCAAACACTGCGGCCACAACTGCTTCTAACCACACACTTGTTGCCCACTTTGATTTCCCTCAGCTGGGGTAAAGCCCCACCAATGAACAGCGTGTTACTGAATCTTCATGACAGAAGGAGTGGCTCCTGTGCCTGTGGCACAGGGATGTACACCAATATTGCATGCATTCTGAGAACAGCAGTCATTCCAGGAGATGGGATGGGGCCCTGCCAGCACAGGCCCTAGCAGAGGTGTTCCTGGTAGGCACTGCAGTTCCCAGAAGAGAGCATGGCTGGCAGACCGCTTGCTTTCTCATAGGAGTATGCAAGTGCTCTGGGTGTGTCCATGTACGGGCGCTGTTGGGACCTCGGTGTGACCCTTGCTCATAAGGTGAATACAGCTGTGGTACGTGGGCTGTCTTCCCACTCCTCCCAGCTGCCTTCTGGGGTGCTGTGAGAGCTCTTGCTGCTATTCATAGTGCTTTTTGGGTATCTCAGTCTCTTTTGGGACACCACTTACCATTTTTGAGGTATTGTCCTTGTTCCTCTCTACCTTTGGCTTTGGTGAGGGAAGGTTTACACTGCACAGTGATACCTTCTGAAACAAGATGATGGTTTGGGATCCTCTCTGTTGCCTCAAGGTAAGCTTGTATTTCTCTCAGGTCCACCTTGCCTTACACACAAAGCAATGACAGTGCTGTGCATCCAGTGCCACTCTCAGTACTGACAATTCTGTACCTTCTCTTCCTGCCCAGAGATGATGCTGGCCCCAGGCTCACCTTGTTTACCAGCCTGTGGGAAGGAGAAGCCCTGCCTCCAAAGCTAACCTGATCTCTACAGAGCTCCAGGGCTTTTGCAAATTCCCCAGTGACCCATCTTCACCACTGGTTTGTCTTCAGTCTGCTTTTAGGGGACTTTAGGGGTTTTAGCCCCAGCTTTCATAGGTTCCTCCCATTTCATTCCCACTAGGACAGAGGCTATCTAGAAAAACATGATGAGTTGACCCAGCTGTTGCTCACCCCCATCCCAGCAGGACAGGAGAGATCATCAAAAGGGCAGAAGTGAGAAAACTCACAGATTGAGATAGAGACTGTTTAATAGGAAAATGAAGCTGCACTTGCAAAGAAAAATGAAGAGTTTATTCAGTACTCCCCATCAGCAGACAGACCCTCCCACACATCATCAGTTACTTGGTAGGACAAATGCCATAAACACAAATGTTCCCCCACTTTTAATTTTTTTCCCAGAGTGTTTAGTGCTGGGCACAATGCCATAGGGTATGGAATATCTCAGTGGTCAGTCAGGATCAGATGTGACCCCGTGTTCCCTCACAGACTCTAGTCCACCTGCAACCTATTCACTGGCAACAGGTGCAGAGGAAAGAAGCACAAAAAGGAAAACCTTGATGCTGGGCCATCTCTGCTCAGCAACAACCAAAATGCTGCTTTGTAACCAGTGCTGTTAGTCACATCCAGAACAGAGCCCGGTACAGGCTGCTATGGAGACGACTAATTCCATCCCAGCCACAGCCTGTACAAAAACACAAAATATAGATCTTGGCACTAGTATCCACAACAACTGAGATCCACAGCAGCCAAGTAAAGACCAGCTCTTAGAACCACAGAGTGGTTTGGGTTGGAAGGGACCTTAAAGATCATCTAGTTCCAACCCCCTTCCAGGGGCACGGACACCTTCCCCTAGACCAGAGAATCACAGGGTTGTTTAGGTTGGAACAGATCTTGAGGATCATCAAGTCCAACCGTAACTTAACACTGCCAGTTACACAGTCTGAAAAAGCATCTGCCTAATGGACCTGATGGTTCTTTCTTCCCATCATGTGTCCCATATGTGGCACACAGCGAGGACGTAATTATGCAGCTTTCCTCCTCTCCCTGCATCCTCCTGGAGGCCTCTCCCATGGACACAGTGCACTAGACACAGCCTGGGTGTCAGCAGGAGCCCGCCCTTTTTCCTTGCTCCTTGCAGCTCATACTAGGCAGCAGTAGCAGAATGGAAAGCATCTCTTCTTTTTTTATCAACCACCAGAAACATACATTCAGGTTGATCAAACCCCATCCAACCTGGCCTTGAACACTTTCAGCTATAACTTCTCTCTTCCAGTATCTGAGCAGCCTCACAGTAAATAATTTCTGCCTTACCCACTTTATTCTTCTGGAGAACAATTCTACAAGGTCAGTCTATTTTCACAAGTAGTAACACCAGGACGAAATTAACCATGCCATAAAAATTAAGCCAATTACCAGTCTCTCCTAGGACCACTGAGTGAAGGACTAGACTTAGGCAAGTCTACCATGCTCAGTGCAAGTCTAAGCACATGGGTTTGTATCTTCTAACTCTCCACCTGGTTTGCCAAATTGCTTCCTACTTCTCCTTAATGAACCATTGGTCTCCAAGAGCAAGTGGAATTCTGTAGTGTGTGTATGCCACAGGCTGCCATCATTGATCCACACTCTCAGAAAAGTGGTCTTCCAAGGAGGCAGTCACTACGTAAAGCTCCCCTGAAAATATTCACCCTCAAAACCACTGGGCAATACTGCAACATTCTTCTGCCCAGCACTGATTGGTTGCTCCAAGTATTTTGCCCAAAGTCCACACCCAACCAAAGCCTCCTTTATGCTACCTCCAAGGTAGCATGTGTTGCCAAGGGTAAAAATCCTTTGAAAAAGGTACTTGAAAAAAGCCACATACCAGTGTAATGGTACACAGAGTAGTCCATCTCATGCTCTGTCTTTTCTATGTAAGAGCTGGTGTAGCTCTGAGTGAGCTAGTCCAATTAAACAACTCTAAAAGTTAAAATTAGTTCTACTTTTGTGAATACTGGGAAAATGAGCAGGTCTATCAGGGGCACACTGCTGTTTGGCAGAGGTTTTGGCTAAACAGAATTGTAGTTTTTGAGGAATAATCTTGGTTTTCCCATACGAAAATTGTTTCAGGGTTAGTGAGTCTAAAGGGTTGAATACTCACTAAACACATTCTCACAGCGTTTCTTTTAATATTTAACAATGCCCCCTACATTGACCATTTAAAATCCAGGGAACAGAGTCACATAGTATAGAAAACTACATGCAACTTCTGTTTTTGCTTTGGTGATACAAATTTAGGGACAGGGTCAAGTCTGGAAGCCACCAGGCTGGCCAGCTCACTGAAATATCTCACTTGGAAAATGTCCCTGCTTTGTGAGGTGGGGAAGAATAAATCATAACATGTATTACAATGAGGCTGGTAACTAGTCATCAATTACCTGAGTTTTTTTGTTTTCTCTCTCTGTGCTGTAAGCTTATGTGGTCCCTTTATTTAAAATAGTGCCTCAGCTATTGACACATCATTGCTTGTGAGGAAATGGCTAAGAACAACCCAGCCCCTGAGTTATCTAAGACAGAAAATCACTTAGTGAGTAATCTTAGTCTTGAAATTCTGTTGACAGCTTTTAAAAAAATGCAAATTATATAATGAATTTTGATATAAATGGAGTAGAGTAATTGCTCCTCACTTCAAGAAAAACATTGAGGTCCTGGAGTGAGTCCAGAGAAGGGCAACGGATCTGATGAAGGGTCTGGTGCACAAGGAGCAGCTGAGGGAGCTGGAGTTGTTTACCCTGGAGAAAAGGAGGCTCATAGGAGACCTTATTGCTCTCTGCAGCTACCTGAAAGCAGGTTGTAGCCAGGTGGGGGGCAGCCTCTTCTCCCAGGCAACAAGTGACAAAACTTGAGGAGAAATGGCCTCAGGAGAGGAAATGGCCTCGAGCTGCACCAGGGAAGGTTCAGACTGGACATCAGGAGGAATTTCTTCACTGGAAGGGTTGTCAAGCATTGGAAGGGGCTGCCTGGGGAAGTGATAGAATCACCATCCTGGGAGATGTTAAACGACTGGATGTGGCACTTAGTGCCTAGTTGGTGTGGTGATGTTTGTTCACAGGTTGGACTCAATGATCTTGGGGGTCTTTTCCAATTTCAGTGATTCTGTGATTCTGTGAATTAATTTCAACAAGCTTGTGCACAGATTTGTGGAGTGAAAGGCTTTTTGTTATTAATTCACCATGAATGAATGGAACATGTTGTATGTTTACTCTGAAAGCATTTTTGATTGATAGATGGGACAATATGGGGATTTGGACCCAAAGCCTGTGAGATGAGTGAGAAAAAAAATCCCAGTTTTAGTAACAAGGAAGAAAAAACTTTACATCCAATTTACGTCTAACTACACACTAACACTAAAACCCTACAGCTGGTGTTATTTCAGTGTGAAAATGGCTGAATGACTTATTTCACCCGAGGTTTCCCTGCGGACCTCTGCTCTGAGCACTCAACAAGCTGTGACACAGCTGAGAGGAACGCCTGGCCCCACATGGGCATCCTATTTCCCTGACTCAGCCAAGTGAGTAAGAAGGGTTTTAAAGGGACTTGAATAGAACTTAGGTAGGTGTCTGGGAATAACATATTTACCCTCCTTTTTTATCTCTGTTTTTTACCTCCTCTGTCTGTCTGATCAACTGTCATTGGTGTTTGCTGCATCTTATCTTCAACATCCGCAGAAAAAGATCCTTTTTAGGATACCTTTAAGGTATGGAGGTGCACCACAGAGCCTCCAAGCCCACAGTGAAAGCAGCTCAGCAGCTGCAGACTGTGTTGTTGCTGTTTTTTACACTACTGGTGAGGGAAGAACTTCACGGGGGCTGACCAGTTTGGGGCAACATTTATTTCCTAGATAGAACTATTGCATAGTTTCTCAGACTGTGCAGCAAAAATACTTAGGGTTGCTGCAGCTTTGCAGCTATTTGCACTTCAAAATAGAAGACTGACATCCTCTTAGATTTTTTTAGGTATCTGAAACTAATCTCTGAGGTGCACAGTAGTGCACCTCAGCTAGGCAGAAGAGATAGTTTGTATCACCACTGAAAGAAGTGAACCTCAGAAACGATTCTTTGTGAAATGGTAAAATGCATTTTTACTTATTTTTACTTTTTCTAGCTTTCTCAATATATTTTTTTTCATGCTAACTGCATTGTGACCAGATTAACTATAGCTGATCTGTATATAAGACAAAACATTTTTTGAAGTGCAAGGAAGGTTTTAGACCATTACTCAAATCTTTTATTGACTATTTTATTACTTTATTTCAACACAGGCCTCTTATCTGCAATCTGGGAAGTATGTGCAATGTGTGCCAACTCCCTGGGGTGTGGTTCCCTCATATTTAAATACACATATCTCCATCCTGGATTGCACTGTGCCCCTCAGGTCACCCCTGCCTGGCAGTACTACAAGATACCTCCAATACATCCGTGCTGAAATAAAACGTTACTGCCCTGAGAGTGCACACTTCTGCCATTTCTCACTTCCAGGTCTTTGGATTGTGTGAAAATTTATATAATTTATTGGGGGGAGGCAGGGGACACCACTGCTGTGTCAGTGCTGACAAAGGAAAGACAGACACACTGTTCACCTTCTGTGTGGCAGGAAGGTTTATTTGTTTGCTGAGGAAAAGGTCGAATTTATAACTCTAGTTTCGGGATCAACAGGAGCAAATGTAACTGGTACGCACTGGGCATTTTTTCTAGTTTTTGAACACAGAGGCTTTTTCTGCAAACCTGGCTGTGTCCAGGTGAGATTTCTGCCTTTCCAAACCAATGGATTGCACCTGCTGCACCCCTGATAACAATTTTTAACTGAAACTGCTGCAGGTGCTGAAACCCAGCCTTGGCCCCTTTGCTGCTACACCACAGTGCACTGAATGGCAGGTAGTGAGAGACAGATTGGGATGTTTCCAATGGAGATGTTACACGGAACCATTATACACACCATCTCCCCCTGCGGAGGGGAGTGGGAGGAGCTGTGCTGTGTACTTCGAGATCTGAGCCCCTCAAAGTCTGATCTGAACTTTGCAGGTTTTTTACTGGTTGTTATCACTAGCTGTAGCTGAACAGTTATGACTCACCATTTGCATTGTGAATGTCATACGCTTGGATAATCTTCTGTTTTGAGGAAAACAGAAGACAATCCCAAGATGAATGGGCTATCTGAACGAGAGACGCCAGGAGTGAAGTCAGCAGGATTGGGCAGTACCTAGGGGGAAGATAATTCCAACAGGGAGTGACTGCAACAACAGACTCACTGATCACCTACTCAAAATGGACCCCTGGCTCAAATGGAGTGAAGAACTCCACATGGGTACTAATGAGCACGAGAAGTGAGAGCTACAACTGGCAAATAAGGGTTTAATTGCTAATTAATAGAGAGGTTATGCAACTTAATAGCCAATGAATGCTTGTGCATTCATGTTTGTTAAAACGTATTAATAGTGTGAAGTTCTGATGATCTGTGAACCAGCATTTCATGGGTAACCACCCAGATCCCTGCTTTGTGCAAACTAAAATAAAAAGTAGAAATACAGAATCACAGAATCATTAGGGTTAGAAGGGACCTCTGGGGATCATTTAGTCCAACGCCCCTGCCAAGGCAGGGTCATCCGGAGCAGCTGATACAGGAACATGTCCAGGTGGATTTAAAATGTCTCCAGAGACGGAAACTCCATGACCTCCCCGGGCAGCCTGTTCCATTGCTCTGCCACCCTCAGTGTAAAGAAGCTCTTCCCCATGTTGATGTTAAACTTCTGGTGATTTAGTTTATGGCCACTGCCGCCCGTCCTGTCGCTGGGCACGATGGAGGCGCCGCCGGTCACGATGATGCCCGTCACGGGCGGCACCATCAACATGATGGAGTACCTGCTCCAAGGTGAGCGGCGGCCGGGCCGGGCAGCGCGGGCGGCCGCCGGGGAGTGGGGGGTGCGCGGCAGGAGCCGGGAGGCGGTGGCGGGAGTCCGGGAGAGCGGGAGGGGGTGACCGCGGCGCTGTGTCCGCAGGGAGCGTGCTGGACCAGAGCCTGGAGAGCCTCCTGCACCGCCTGCGCGGGCTGTGCGACAACATGGAGCCCGAGACGTTCCTGGACCACGAGATGGTGTTCCTGCTGAAGGGGCAGCAGGCCAGCCCGTTCGTGCTGCGCGCCCGGCGCTCCATGGACAAGGCCGGGATGCCCTGGCACCTGCGCTACCTGGGGCAGCCCGAGATCGGCGACAAGAACCGGCACGCCCTGGTGCGCAACTGTGTGGATATCGCCACATCGGACAATCTGACGGACTTCCTGGTGGAGATGGGCTTCCGCATGGACCACGAGTTCGTGGCCAAGGGGCACGTGTTCCGCAAGGGCATCATGAAGATCGTGGTGTACAAGATCTTCCGCATCCTGATGCCGGGAAATACAGAGAGCATCGAACCGCTCTCCCTGTCCTACTTGGTGGAGCTCAACGTGGTCGCGCCAGCGGGGCAGGACGTGGTCTCTGATGACATGAGGAACTTTGCTGAGCAGCTGAAGCCTCTAGTGCACCTGGAGAAGATTGACCCCAAAAGACTGATGTGATTGCAAACCTGGGCAGAAAGGCACCGGTTTTGTAAGGGTTCCAGAAAAGGGTCTTTTTCTAAAAAGCGTTTTGAGGCCAAATCAAAACAGGAAGAGGGGAATAAAGGACTAACATACCAGTTATGTCTCTTGCAATTACTGAGTGTCTTTTCCCTTAACTAGTGGATATAAACAAAAGTGGAGATTTTAATACCATTTAAAAAAATATTAAATGTTAATATTGGTAGTTTTCATGCTGGGAAGATACGTGTTAGAAAGCCTATTGCCTAACACTATTAAAATGTCATTCTTAGGTTTTTTTGAGCACCATTTGCATTTCCTACCCAGTCGTCCAAAATTTTCACATAATACATGAAGTTAAGATCTTTTAATGCAGGAGGTGCCATCTAATACAAGCATAAGCCCAGGAACTGCAGTATAAAAGAGCAGGTGTACACCTCTTCATAATAGCACATGTGACAAAAGATACTTTTGTAGGGAAACTGTTCCTGATATAACCAAAGTTGGAAGTGGAAGACAATTTAGTAATACTGACATTTGCAAGGGGTTTTTACATCTTTTAATAGTGTTCCATCTTTTTCATTGGAGTTGGGCATGGCAGTCATAGTTAATAAGAAAGTAAATTATAAGGTATTTTTTGTTATTGGACTTGTCACAGCTGACAGCAATAATGAATATTGAAATGTTAAGTGCACTTTTGCTGCTTTTTTATTAAAAAAAAACCCCACAATTTTCATAAAAAATAAATAGTACCAGCTGCTAATTGAACTACTGACAATTTTGTTTAGTACCTCTCTCGATAGCACAATGGTTAGTTACCCTAATACTTCAGTGATAATTCAGTGTTATTTGTATTAGGTTTTGAGGGTTTTCAAATACAGTTCAATCAAGAAAAGTTTGGGAAACCCAAGAAATATAAAGGAACTTACATTTCTCAAGTTCTTTACAGAACCATTTTACCCACCTCTGCGAGAAACGTTGCCACGCTTCAGCAGAAGTGCTTTATGTAACAACTAAAGGCAGGGACCACTCCCTGAAAAACCTTAAAAAAAAAGCCTTTTAAATTAACATCTACATTTTCAACACTGGAGTTTGGGCAAGATAAGCCTTGACAATTGGATCAGCTCTTAAGCAAGTGCAGTCCCTTAAGCATTCCAATGCCACAGACTCTAGCGGGGGATGTGGGGAAAAGCCAACTACTTGGATGGTAAGTGAGCACAGCTGCGCTGCAGATAGAGCAGGTATTTCCAGCAGGGCACAAGCAGTGAGGTCTGAGCTGTGTGACTGCTCATTATCCAGACTGAAATGTACCAGAGGGTACAGACACACCTACAATTTTATCATTCACACTAACTGTGTGAATTTACGATTTTGATGACAATAGGTCTACTGATTGACCACTCAAAAATAATAAAAACATTGTTCTTTCTAAGGAGAATTGCTTTAAACCTTGCAACCTGCAGCAACCCACAGTACCAGGTTTACTTAGTCTAGCTAGGTAGTTTTTAAACTAAGCACTTAAGTTGTGGGACCAGGAATGTCAAGGGTGACCATATTTTTTTAATTATATTTTTTGGGATTTCTTTTTGCAAGGTAAAATAGCTGCATTCTTCAAGGTCAGGGCTTGCCACAGGACTCTGTTGCAATATATTAGCTGAGGCCTGACGCAGCTGAGCTTAAGGTAATTTTTTTTTTCTGTGCAAGTAATGCCTTCTGTTATTTTAAACTGTTCCTCTGGTCTTGCATTCCTGTAAGGTTTCTAAAAATTTACTGATTACTATATAAAACAGTAGAAATTGCTGAGTAACAAATAAAGGTAGGATTGCTATTGATCCATTAGGCACCAGCTATCTCTAGTATTAAGAAAGCTTGTTCTGCGGAAGCTCATCTCAGTTCCTAAAAGTTATACTTACTTTGGAAAAAGCCACAAGTTTATCCTTTGGCATGTCTCTGTACTGGATCTCTGTTCTTCCTGTGCAAGCTTTCAGAATGTTGTTAATTATGTACAAATGAAGATGAGCTGAAATACTTTGGAGGTGCTCTATATAATGATTAGAGTGTATGGGAGCATCTTTTGCCGCACGAAATGAACTTCTCAATGTATAAAGTAATGTGGCATTCAGGTTTTCATCTCAGTAATGTCAATCACACAAGCAAACTGCTTTCCTGTTAAAATTTTTCCATACAGTATAATATTGTATATAACTTTATTTAAGATTTAAAAGTTATTTAAAATGTAAAATGTTTTAAGTAAGTTTCTCCAAAGCACTGGGAAGTTAAAAATAACAAGAAGCCAGGATTTTTCTTCATAATTTTTAATACCTTTCACTTTTAAATACTGGTTTTAAATTTGTGATTGTAACATGTAAGAGCCAACTTCTTTTAATTTTTAAAACTTATGATTAGGATCATAAAGCTATTATAGAACAGTTACACTCTATACACTGAAGGTATTCAAAAATATGATTCATGTTTTAAATCTGTAAATGAACAGTGGTAATTCAAATACAGCATTATCTGTACAACTTGACAAAAATACAGGTGGACAATTTGATTAAAGAGAATCTGCACAACTTCAGATAAGCCAGCTCAGCCCAACTAAGTAAAAGGAAAGGTTTTTTCAAAGTGCATCACATTTTTTCACAGATAAATTCATCAAAAATGTTCAGAATAACAATGACCATCTCATCTTCATTCCCAGTACAAGTTCTAGCAAGTTATGTCCTTCATATCTAGTTTGGCAACATTCAAATTCTCCAAACAGATGCAGATAGTCAGAGAATGATATCTGATGGAGAAGACTGCTGCATTTTCAGCCTTTCAAACTGGTTCATTCTAGAGTCAGGAGCTGCTTCTGCAAAGACCACCACAGCTGCATAAATTCTACTCATCCATTAACAGGGAGCAATGAACTCGGAGTGCACAGACACCTGGCAGTGACTGAAAAGAGGGATGGGCTCAAGAGACAGGGCAAATTGTCTAAAACTGTAAAAGCAAATTCCCTTCCAGAAGACAGGATCTAATAGCCACTCACAAGGACAATCTGAGAGGCCTGCCGCTTTCTTCCTTTTATTTTTTAAAGAGGTCAATTGATACTGATTTCTCAGTCATGCAACTCCTTCCAAATTCTTTTAAAAGCCTCTTACAGCTCTGGGCAGGGCTAGCTACAGTGAAGTACCAGTGCCTTTATCTAAAAGTAAAACATTTCTTTACAAATAGTATCTGTAGTGTAATTTTATTTACAGAATAAATCGCAAAAGTACATCACATTTAGTGCAAATGCAACTAATGATATAAGTTTATATACTGCTTTGTAAACTTTCCATACCTTTGTAAAATAAAGCTATCCAATTAAATTAATAAATTTGCCCGTGTTCCAAGAATTTCCAGAGACAGCAAATAAGGAGTTAAACTCTTTATATTTTGGGTATATATTTTTTTAAAGTTCCCATCAGTGGCTATGATGGAATATACCACTGATTGGTTGATTGTAAAAAGATGAAGTACATTTGAGGTATAAGATTTGGTTTTTAACGTTGGTATATAAAATGCTCACTGGTGATATAGTAAACATGTACAAATTTTCATCTTATTTGCCTTACTAACATTACCATATAGGCACTTTTCTACATAGTCAAATTAACAGAATAACTCTGTAATAAGGCATATTCCACACACACCATTAGAGAAAGGCAAATAAAAAGGGAAGAGTTATGGAGCATGAAATCTGCATGCGTGTGTAAGGTATGGTTCCATTTCTACACAGAAGATGAGGAAAGGAAGTTTTTTGATACTGTGCAGATCACATTTAATCATTTACCAAATCTTCATTGTTCTTATATTCGATTTCTTTTCAGGCACCTAACACTATATCAAATAAGACTTTCAGCTTTCTTTTGAAAATATGTCTGAAACTTTTTCCCTTAAGATATACAGCTTAGCGAAACACTGAGCCGTCTCTGAAGAGCTTCCAACTACAGCACACGGATCAAAGACCTCGAAGTCAGTACTAGCGTGATACAGTCCTCTCCTGATGAGCCTCTCCAGGATCAAAGCTAGGCAAAAACTCGACATTGAAATTGTCACAGCAGCCAAAGGGAACTTTCCAGTTAGAACTACACATTCTTATAGCTCTGATGGGTTTTCGATCAAGAGGCAAAAAATTTTCTACATTAACCTTATAGCTTTTATTAAGATGAGGAAAACACATGCAGGATCTGAAAATAATGTACTCATCCTCATTGTAGACTGGGAATGTTTTCTTATATAATCCAAATGACTTCAATAAATATCATAGTGTACCTTCTCACAGCTTTAGGAAAACCCTGGATATCATGCAAGAAAGCAGTCCACATATAGCACAGACAGATGTCTTCTAGGTTTCAGGCAGTCTCTTGCCCTCTTATACAGAATCTTTCTCAATAGTTTGGGATCATGTTCATAACAGAAATTCTGCGGCACATATTACATAACTAAAAAATACAATAGAAATATAAAGATATCTGGAAAAAATAAAGCTTCTCACACTCTTACTCCTTCAGAACTAAAGATCGTCATAAGAGTAAGACAATAGAAAAGGCAAAGTCATAAAGATATTGACAGCCCTCAGTTATTAACTGGCATTTTATGTAACAAGATGATTCATTATAGAAATCAGCAGCAATGAACTGTGATTATACAAAGCAGAACAAAACCTACCAACAAGTCACCTAAGTTTTACTGAAACCCCTCCTCCAAAGCCCCCCAAAATACCACACAGATTTTTGTGCATATAAAGCACATACAGTATGCTATATGTGCATTTGTCTTTTGTGCTTTTTACACATGCACAAAATCAGTGCAAGTATCTTAGGACGGCTGACAGTGAAATTCTGCAACTTGTTTAATATTAAAGTGGTAACCCATGTTGGCGATTCAAAGTCATATATGCTCCTCTTCTAAAGCAAGCAAATAAAAATAGAGCCATATACATGTTATCAATACATGTATTTATAATTACACACTGATTCAGCAAGAAAAGTTAACAGGAGAGAGCTACTTTTAAATATTCAGCCTCATGGTGTTGCAACACTTCTTCATTTCAGTATACAAAGCCTAGAACTCAGGCCATAAAAAGACTGTAGATCCTTCGTTCCAGCATGGAGTGCTCTATGCACGGTCACTTCTCCAACATGGAATGCTCACTCAGTCTTGTTCTAATTGCTGTAGGTAAGCAAAGACAAAAATACAGCACTGAAAGGTCTGAATACCAATAGAAAAATGAACTTGTTAAATACTTTAATTAGCACCAGAACTGCTATGATCACGTGTGAACTGTTGGCTCCTGACAGCTGTGCTGTTAATGCTTCACCGACACTACTTCTCTAGCAACATAAAATTAAAATTGTGAATCATTACAGGGCTACCTGTTACTGAACAATGAAACAACTACAGCTTTAGGAGTCTGACATAATAAACAGAACCTGAAAATAGAGGAGGGGGGCCTATGTCATGCATAGAAAAAGCAATAAAGACTCATTTTCAGATGTAAAGAAATGATGCTGCAGCAATAGAACACCTAAATGGAATTCCCTGATTTGACATGGAACTTATAAATTAACAAAAATTAAGCTAAGCCTTACTTAATGCTAAGGGGCTCAGATAGCCCCTTAGTGATCAAGAAATCTTCTTCTAATGTCATATCATCTAAGTGTTAAAACAATTTTAGATTAGCCCAATAACCTATACCATTAAAATGTATCTATTGGCTTCAGAAAGCATCTGGAAATCCCTTTTCTTTCTTAGGTTCATCAAAAAGGCTAAAAATTTAAGTTACAGCCTTTTAAATACTCTAGTAATTCATGCTGGTCTGTCAGAATAGTTCCATTAATAAAAATCCTAGATCAAAACTATTCTGCCAATACAAAAGAATACTTTGAAATGTAGTAATGATCTACCAAATATGCAACTATAAGTGGAATTTAAGATATAAAAAACACATGAGGCTCTAAAGAAACTTCAGTATGTATTTTTTCAGAACAAGTGTGAAATAGCTGTGGTAATTGAGAAAAACAATGCTTCATCCTTTCATACTTCTACATAAATTGGACATGTATGCAAAAACTTGTAAGATAACCTATTAAAAGTCTACAAAAAATAATGCTTGCCAACTTGTGCAGCCGTTATTTTTCATGCTAATGATACACACAAATTACACAAATATTTTAAAATTGCATATGTATACGAAAACTAAGCACTGAATTCATGCTAATCAGGTAAGACATTTCCAAATTGCATACTTCTGTTTGGCTTTAAATTAAAAATGGTGAAGCCAGAATAAAAAATATATATACCTGCTAATACTAGAATAAAATAGGCTTTCCTGCCGTTTTTTCTTGCACGTATGATGTAAAACGCTTCAAGAACTTTGGATACTCTCGTTTAGCCACTGCCCGTAGCACTGATGCTGGTGCCCATCCTCCTGGGTTCACTACAAGTTAACAGGAAGAAGGACATTGGAATAAAGCAATTCCACTAAAGGCTAGAAAGAAAAATTTACGTTCATTATTCCTTCAAGTCTTTCTAAAGTAATAGAAGAGAATAAAGATGAGCAGATTTTTTTTTTATGCCCCTAAGGTTGTGCTGTACATTTAAACAAAATTTGAACTGATTCTAAATCACACTTCAATTGATGCAGCAAGTATGTTGCTTAAAAATTACCATATAATCATAGTTCAGAATTTAGCAATGAAAATGTATTTTTTAAGTAATTGTGAAACTTTAAAAAAACCCTAATAAGCAGGGTGAGCTACTCTTGAAGCATTTTGTAGCTCCAGGAAAAGAGCTAATAAGTATGCACCTCCAATACTACAATACATTGCTAAATACTGGGTACACCAAAAATACAGTTTGGCTTTGACAACTTTTCGGTCAATATAAAGGATTCCATCAGCTAAAAAAATAATTAAGGAATGTAGATTAGATTATATAGTTGCAAGCATCTTCATACAAAATATATTTGCTTATTCTTGGCACCAAGGATGAGGACTGTATCTTTACTATCAGCAGCTTTTCAGGCTAATGAGATGAATTGAGAGAAAAAAAATTTCACCAGTAAATGAAAAAACAAAATACCACTACTGACACTAAAAGCTACACCAACTCATCTCAGTTGCAGACATTTCTGCTCACCTTCCTCCAGCACAAGGTTGTGTACTTAGGACTGAGTTCCCAGAACACCACACAATGAATGATCCCATTCATCAATTCATGTAGCACATCACTTTGAGACTTCTTGAATGTGAAGACTACAAGTGTGATACTACATATAGATTTAACAGAGAATTGCATCAAGGGTCTTTTTTTTTTGCCAGTATTCAACTCCCCAAGATTTGGCATCTATCATGAATGTCATACTGAGACATTTTAAACTTACCATTAGCTACATATGTAATCTTGCACAGGATGTTGTCCCTGCTTATTTCCTTGTTCCCCTCTGGTGGGCTTACTAACGTCTGACAAATCATAGCAATATTGATTTTGGCACGGACACAGCGATTGTTCAGCTGTCAAAAAACATGAAACATTGTAAGCCTCAAACTAAATTTGTTTCAGCATACTTGACCACAAACATTTTAAATCGCTAAGAAGCTTAAGACACTCTGGAAGCTGTGTTTCTGAAAGTCTGCATTCTAGCACTACATGGACGTAACGAGAAAGTAAGTAAATTGAAAGGTACAAGGTGAATAGGGAAAGGATTAAACTAAAATGCCTGAATTTCAGGTTTCTGCTTGCTTAACACAAGTGGATTACTTCAATTATTGTGACAAATCAGTAAAGGAACATTTCGAGGGTAATACATCAGCATTTACAAATATCCTTGGGAAAAAAGTGACCTTTTCCATTGACAGCAAGCTATGGCATAGAAACCCAAAAAAACCAATCATTGCTACCATCTGATAGAGCCAAGGGAAAACTGTATAAGATAGATACTTAACCATATATACACTTATACAAGCCTACTCCTATATCTGAAAATACCAAAGAGCTATTAATTTGAATCCATATAAAATAACCTCTGTTCTTTAAAATGATTTCAAGTCTCCAGACATTTTGCTTCCATTCTGATGAAACACCTAAGATCTGCCAGCTGAGAGATAAGGCAAGAAAGCTTTTGGCTCAGAATGCCTTCATCAGGTCATTGTATCACCTGGTTTAAATCAGCTGTATTTTTGTATAAGCCCCCTATCTCCCCTCACACTAATATTGCAAATGCATTACCACATAACAGAAAAACTTCACCATAAAAGCAGAACTTCATAGAATCAAAATAACACTTACAGGGGCACTGTCATGTTCTACAGAGAAATTGCACACAATCCATGTTTCTGGATCATTTTCACTGAATGCTGGTATCTTTCTGATGGCAGACAAATACAGCACATCCCTTTGAGAAGCTGGCCACACCCTCTGCAAAGAAACATCTGAATATAAGCTTTTCCAGGTTTGCAAATTAAGTACTTATTAACTTAGTTAAAGGAAAAAAACCAAGCAAGGCAAACCAGGTCAGTTACATTACTGAGTGTTTCTTCAAGTTAATAATTTCATTTTCAAAACTGAAAAAGACATACTGTTATAAATAGGTACCAGAAACTTCAGGTTGTATGGCTATGCTTCATTCAAAGAAAATTAAGGTAAAACTTTTAAGGCCTTTGAAATGCAGAGAGCCAAGCTGTAATGAATTTTTCAGTAGAAAACCAGAAAGAGGCAGTTCCCTTCCTGTTTCCTCAACCTCAGGTTTACATTTTAGTTAATACTTGTAAGCTACAAACTGGACTAATGCTTAAGTATATAGTGATGCATCTACATTTACTTATGTCTCCAGAGAGAAAGAGAGAGGAG
Organism: Pachyramphus minor; assembly: GCA_013397135.1. Lineage (NCBI taxonomy): Eukaryota > Metazoa > Chordata > Aves > Passeriformes > Tyrannidae > Pachyramphus > Pachyramphus minor. Next base: position 374,344 of record VYXB01002527.1, read on the forward strand.
AGGCATATTTAAAACAATTATTTCCAAAAGCTACTTCTTCAGTAAGACAGATATGGCAAACTTATTATCCAAGAGAAAGTCAGAAATCAAAAATGTCTGATAAAATAAGAAAATACATAAAAGTTTTCCTGACTTTCCTGACACTCAATGGGATAAAAGTCTGGCTTTTACCAGAACACAATACAGATTACACACCTTACTCAAAATCGTGAGTCCTCTGTTAAAGCCGTCTTAAGATAATCACACTACTGGTAAAATTGTCAAAGAAAAATAACTAACTGTTTTAACATTTGAATATACCAATATCTAGAAACATGCAAGAATAAAGGTGAATCTGTATATTTAATTCCTGTCAGTTTTTAAAATTTTTAAAGTTACAGCTGTCGGATTGTAATTCAAATTAACATTTTTTTTAATTGGCAGCAGAACCATTTTGGAAGGAAAAACAAAGGTACAAGAACAAAATGTTGTACCAACAATTATAAACTCTTGCATTATGAGGTGGTATGTCAGCTAACTGTGGTCAACAGCTCGTATTTTTTCAAAAATCATCTGATACAATGGCATAGGATTCTTCCTTGTAGTCCGTGTTTATTTACTGCTTCTGTTTGCTTCAGATGACGCTTGTCTTGCTGGCAGTGATACAATTATGAGATTAAAAGCAGTCCTCATTCATTATTACAAGCTCTATCAGACACATACACAACTGATTATGCTCTCAAGACAAGTCTGAAAAATTCAAGAAGTTGCAGTTTAATAGAGAACTTTTTCTGAAATGTTGTCCTGAAGAGCATTTTAAGTTGTTAAGCCAGTGAAGTATTCAGAACAATATTGGAATACACACTCCTCAGACTGTCTCAGTAAGGTATTCATATGGATGAAGTGTTATTACCTTATGTGTCTGGTAAATGATGATTGCATTATCGGCTAGATTTTCCACAACATGGAAATTTTCAATTGTTGCTAAAAGAAGAGGGAAGAAAAAATAAATCCATCAGTACACAATCACAAACACATTAGGTCAACAATATCTTTGCTGATAAACATTTGAAGTTGAAGAACAAATTCCTTACTTTCCCAGTCATTACGAACATCTACGTTCCAGAAGTAGTGGCAAACTTCGTGCCCTGTTACCCCTTTAACAGCATGCGTTGCTTTCAAAGGATCTAGAACTATTCCATTCTCTTCCACCTCTCTTCTGTATACCTACAGCCAAACACAAAGAAAAAAATGTAGAAAAGAAATTGTCAAAACTGTTCATGTGTTTAATTTTTTAAATTTAATCAGTAAAAAACCAAACCAAAACAAACCCACTTACCCAGATGACTACCACATGAATAATTTGCCATGAGAGTGTTCTCTGGGAACTACTGTTGCAGACTTTATAATATGGCAATTCACATTCAAATACCAGCACTTAAAGGATCTCCACTCCAAAAATGATTAAGCCACCTTATTTATCACTGTGCACAAAGGTTCATAAGCACAGCAGAGCAGCCACCACAGTAGCTTGCTACTCTAATATTTTTGTACATTGAATTTACACATTACTTTGATACCAAGCTTTAAGCAGGAAGGAATGAGAAAGTAATCTGCAAAGACAAAGCTATTGCAAGAGTTACACAGGATTTTGGATGAATAAATATATTGGAAACTATAACTCTGGTGGACTCCAGTCCCAACTTAAACGATGCTATTCTCAGAGAGAAGTTTCAACAGCATAACTTGCTCAGTGATAGTATTGCAAGAAAATCACAGAATCATTTAGGCTGGAAAAGACCCTTTGGATCATTAAGGCCAACTGTAAACATAACACTGCCAAGTCCACCAAGCTGAAAGTATCTGTCTTCACAGTGTATCATCTTACACAAATTAAACAAACCCCAAATGTTTACCTTCATTTCTCCTTCTTCTACCACTAGCTGCCAATTGGCATCTCCTCCTACATCTTGCAAGGAATATGTCATATGGTTTTGTACCATCTCTTCCACCTTTAAAGGGGAAAAAAAAAAAAGAAAAAAAGGCATTTTTAACTCATTCCTTCCATCTTTTTGGGCAGATACTGTAGAGCACTGGAAGTCAATACTTCAATACCTGTGCAGGTGGTGAATTCGAGAGCTTTCTATTACAAGTTAAGAATGAGCAGAATGCTGGCCTTCAGAAACAAAGCCAAAATCTTGATTCAACTTTCAATTTTGTTCTTTGTGGGTACTTCCTATCCTTCCTTTGTGCCTGTCAAATCTCACTACTTCTACCTAAAACAGTTTTATTTCAGCATATAGGAATTTCAGTTATCACTAAATAGAATTAAAATGCACTGGAAGATATGCACTGAAAAGCATTTAAAAAGCTGAACAAAGGCAGGGGGGTTGGGGAAGAAGACTGACAAGCTATAAAAAAGTGAATTCATATCAAAAGTAATACTGGAAGAGGAGTGAAGAAAACAGTCATGAGCAAAGCATGCCTGCTCTGTTTAAGTTGCATCTTTGCACAGTTGCCAGCTAGGGAAAAAAAAAAAGAACAGAAATGCCTACATTCAAAAGATTATGATGGTACAGAAACTGTTACTTTATAATATTCTGTTTCTTTGGTTCCCCACCCCTTCCCAAACACTCCAACTAAAAAAGTAATTTAATAAAAAAAATTATAAAGTATCCATTGCTATGTAACGCTTGAAGTATTGAAAATATTCTACTACCTTTTAGATGGCAAAAAGTTAAGTGACTGCTAACAAACTTGTCACAGCAAGCAAGTCCACATGATTCACACCATTTTCCTTAATTACTAGGAATACCTTTTTTTTTTTTCAAAAGGAAAAGCACTGGTTGGTTAATTCACCAACACAAAGATTAGCATAAGTAGTTCCCAATCACAGGATTAACAGCCTGAACCTTAAAGTACTTTTGCACAACTTACAAAAATATGAAGTCTAGTATGCTATAAAACAACATACAAAACATATCTGAGCAAATAGTAAAACAAGTAGAAGGTAAACTTAAATAACAGTGATATGATATAGAATTGGAAGGTGCCATTTACTTTTAATTTAAGGCAGTAATTTTGTTTGTACTATGTACTCCACGGGCAATGTACTTAAGACCAGGAAGAAAATAGGTAATTGAATGAAGTCAAAACATTTAAAGTGCAACATCAACATAAAATCCATTGGATGGAAATTCTAGTTTGTCTCAGTTTAACTAGAGATTTCTTTAGAGAATGAAAAGTTATCACTTCAGTTTTTGAAGGGCTTTCTAGGTGTTTTGTTTTTGAGTCAAAATGAAAAAAACACTCTCAAGATTTGTGTTTCTGCCAGTTACTACAAGGTTTCCTTCAAAAAGTTCTTCTATTTTTCTTCTCCAGTGAAACAGTGACAGTACAATACAAATCAGGTAAGAATGTGGGCTATTTAAAAATTCAATTTATTAGCTCTAGATTACACTTGTTTCAGAAAACAATCCTTGCCATACTCCCAATGTTTGCTTGCCACACCCTCAAGTCCCCGTGTCTCTTATCCCCCACCTCTTTATTTATTAAGGACAAAGCTCTCTCTCTTATACATTTATTTTTGTCTTTTGCTACTTTTTGCTTTATACTAAATGCAGTGGGATGAAGGAAATAGCAAGGAAAGGTGAGAAGGAAGCATCCACCAGAGTGCTGTCTAAACAGATTCTTTCTTCTGCTTCACTACAGAATTGCCCTGTGCACACTATCTGTCCAAACTGTATTTAATCTGAGGACTGGTCACTGTCTGTCAACTCGCACATATTTCAGAGGCACAGAATCAAGATTCACAGAGTCTCTCCCAGTGGAGAGGCTCACTGTTACCCCTGGGGTCCCAGCTGGCTACAGGAACAGTCTGCAAAATTACCTGTAACATGTATGCCATGCAGCCTTGGTGTGGACATGAAGTGGCAAGTTCTTCACTTCAAAGGGCCTCAGAACACCTCAACCTATTATAAAAGCTACTGTATCTTTAAGAAAGTGATCTGACCTCCCACTCAACTGTCAGAGCAAAATCAATGCCCTTCTAGAGGCACACTGAAGAACCAGTTTCCATTAGAATACGTTTATACTTCTCAGTCTAAAAAACAAGATTGCAAGTTTCTACTTGGCCTTTTACTGATATCAAAATTCCCTTCATTCATATCAATTCTAGAAAAATTTTTTTAAGACTCAAGATATTAACCTGCCTTCCCAAGAGCCAAATTGTCAGCTTGAGGCCATAGGCCAATTTTTTATTCATGAAATATAGAACACTTGTAATGAAAAGATTGCTCTTTTTCTCATCCTGCTCTCTGTTGTCTTTCACCTGGTTGTTCACTAGAAACAAAACTCCAGAGTAGGTGGACTGACTTGTTGGTTTGGCAAAAATTTGTTCTAGAGAAAATATGTGGGTGATAGGGGTGTGTGTGGGGATAGTAGTTTTCTGTAAATGAAGATCATTCTTTTTGCAGTGAGTCCATTAACTTGAAACTGCATTTAAAGGCACTCCATAGCAATTTCCATGTAAAATCTATGCAGCAGCTGAAAAGAGCAATTTGACACCAGTCCATTTGATGCTGATACAAAATCACCATTTGCATTATTGTGATAAAGACTTAGTCCACATGAGGTTTGTTTTTAAATCATTAGTTCTGCAGTCATAGTAGTGCTCTGATATTTAGGTTTATCATATGAACACAAATATTTTCACAGGCATAAGAGGTAAAAATAAGGATGCCTGTATATCTTAGCAACTATCAGTTTTCCTTATACTGATCTGCCTGTGTACCCATAACCTGATAGAGTACCCATTCTTATCTTGGCAATCAGACTTGCTTTCTATTACTTACTACTCCCTTACTTTATTATCCCCTCCTCAGAGACAAACCTGAAAGACTAACTTGACTACTGGAATATCAGCAGACGAGCCTATCAGTGATACACAAGGATATCATACTTTTTAACTTGTGCTAAGTTCAAATTTCAGAAATAAACTGACTGCAAAAGATTATAGTTGAGATTTTAGTCCAATAGGCAAATCTTTAAGTGTTGGTCCTGCTCATGAAGGTGGTAGTAAGGTCTGCAAGTAGTAAAATTCCAGGCTCTGCTAATGAAGCAAACAAAAAAATCCATTCCTATTTGAAAAAGAGATTGTTTGGAGTGTTTGTTAGTAATTTAAAAAAAACTTCCAAAATAACAGATCCCAGAAGAAAGCTCCATATTCACAATCACATATAGACCACAGCAGAAGAAAAGTGGCATAAATGTGGCATAAATGCCACACCTGAACAACTTCTTTGGAGAACAAAAAGACCCCCTGTGAATGCACCTACCTAATTCTAGTCTAAACTATGATTTCAGACCAAGCACCTATAGAAATTTTGGACATCACTGGAATATGTCATTGTGGCTACACTGACGTATTCAGGATGTCAGACTTATTTTCTGAAGGATAAGCAAATAAATATATAAATTCTCCAGTAAAATTTGTCATTCCCACAATCTTGTTTGTCAACATACTTTATGGCCTTTCAGTAATCAAACTTGTTGAAGAGGTAAAAAGCAGTGATAGTAAACCATAAGATTTAGCATATTTAAGTAAGATAACCATAAGATTTAGCGTCATTACAAACATTTCAGACTAAAATCAAACCTTTGACTTTAAAAGCAAGAAAAAACATTCAAGATGAAGCAAAGACCATTTCCAGCCTACATAAAGCAGGTGTTATTTTACCTTATTATAACTAGAAATAAAAAAAATAAAATTGTCGGTATTTTTAAAAGCCATTGAATTAAATCAGTTTCACAAGAGTTGGGCCTCTGCACAAGTGGTATGCATGCAAGCTGGATGTAAAGAAAGACAACCATTTAGTACAGGAATAGAGAACTCCTTTGTTTGTCTCAAAGTACTAGTTTAAAGCAAGCAGTGATTGATGTAACAAAAAAATTAGGTTTTAGAGAAGAGGATGAAGTACAGCAAATATGTGCAACCCCCACCTGACACATCAATACAGTACCTGGGAGCTGAATCTGTGAACATCATCAGAGGCACTGACTAGATCAATGGAAGACATGGAGGAAGAGCGACTATAGGGCTACCAGAGACAGACAAAGAAAAAACCAAGTAATCAGAACAAAGGCACAACAGAGCATTCAGTACCAACTTGTAAGCACAAGATAATGAAGAAAATGAAAGCAAAAGCACCATAAGCAGCAAGCACAGTGGCAAATGTGGATTTCATGCACCTATTATATATTATACTCCCAGTGTAGCCCTGACAGGAGCATAGTGTTTCCAGTAACACTAAAAAACAGTCAACTGATCCTGATGCAACAGACTGGATTTTAATTTTTTTTTTATAAAATCAGTTCAATGAAGGTATCTTGAAAACACTGGGGTTGGCCAGTTGAGATTTTTCCTTTATTGTCTGACTGACAGCCTTAATACAAAGCAAAAGTATTCTAAACAGATACTCAAATCAGTATTTTCTGAGCCAAAACAAAAGAAAAAGTTCTTCAATTCCAGCTATTTGTTTTAAAACGAGTAGACCACTGGAAGTTACTAGAAACACCTAAAAATCTTATCTACCATACAAAATATTGTACAGAAACATCACAGACCAGACCATTATTCTGAGGAGATCAGGAAAAATATCTCACCGTTTGCACAAATCGATGAGTCCCCACAGCAGTATATGCATCTCCAGAAGGTAAGGATGTTGGCCAATGTAATCTAACCTTTTCACTTTGGGACTGCAACAACATAGGTTTAATTACTATTAGTCAGCTGCTCCTGGGTAGACTGTGAAACAAAGCAAGTCATGCTTAATCTACACAGTGACTACAACAACTAATGCTGTCCATGACAGGACTGAAGCTGTCACTCTCCTGGAATTCTCATTAAGTGAGTGGGCCTGAAGGCTGAATCCATCCAAACTTCAAGGTGTATTTCTAAGTTAAGGAAAACATATCAAGGATCCATGTAGTACTATCACAGTCACTAAGAACTTATACCCTCTGCTAAGAGACCCCAACATAGGTAAGCTCTTTTAGGTACTACATATCCACTAGAAAGTCTTTCAATTCTCAAGTAATAGTTATTCACTATATTCCTAAGCATATAAGTGTTTAAGACAAAAGATGCAGCACTTTGTTATTCCCCCTCATTTTACATACTGCTATACTTTCTAATATTCTATATACTTTCCTCACACATATCTTACCCCTTTTTGATTGTTGTCACTGAAGTGTATTCAAGAAATGAGTTAGAGAAGTAGCCAGAGCCCACAGAATTTTTGAATAAAACCGAACACCAACAGAACTATGTTTTTCCTATTTCACATACCACTAGAGTAAAAAGAAATTTTAGGTTTTGGAGGCAATTGTAGGGTTTGTTATTCTTATTTCAACAGGGCATCAGTTACATATAAAGAAGTTTCACTTATTCAGGAATTAGAAATTAGAGACGTTAAATTAGCTTAAATCTTATACTATCCTTTTCTATACAACCTGTGAAGTCACTTTCAAATTTGGCATTAAGCAAAAATATTTAATTGTAAAAATGTTAAGTGAAATCCCCTGATCAGCGTCAGAATAAAATATCTACAGTTTCAGGAGATGCACTGAGTTTAAGTCACATAAGTCTCTAGTAAAGTGCTCATCATTATGATATTTTTCAAGTATCAATACCTGTTCTTCCATTTTATCCTGTCTATCAAGAGCAGCTTCAACAGCATCAAAGAATTCTTCTTCATTAATCAGACTATTAGGACCCTCCTAGAGGATAAGAAACAAAACCAGTTAAAAATTCTGGAGCCAGGAAAGTTCCACTTCATTATTAGAAATATATATATATGTAACTGATGGAAGCAAATTTCTTCTACAGACCTCAAACATTTTCACCAATACTTTTACATTACAAATCCTCTGAAAACCTGTACTTGTTAAAGGAAGTTACTCCCTTTAACTACAATTTAAGGACAGTTGTATAAAGAGGAAAAAAAACCCCAGGAAACTGAGTAATAAAGTCAATATGCTTGACATCAAATTTAGGTTTTTAATTAATAAATATGTTCTCTTGAAAATGCTTACAGTGTGTCAGTGAAGTACAACCATTAACATAATTGTGTAGTTAGACTCCTTCCAAGTATTTCAGTGCCTCAAAGGTATTTCCTCAAAATATAACCAAAGAAGACAAAATTCTGGGGATCTCTATTGAAAATTCTTGGAAAGCACAGTTAAGCACTAAACAGCAGGTAAAACTGAGTCACCAATTAAAAACTCCAGTTCGTGAATTAGAATGGTAATTTCATAAAATTAGGTTTGTTTCTTTTACTGTATTGTAAAACAACCTGGTCCAGCAAATTTAAAAACCCCCTACTTTACAACATGGATACCTGGAAGAAACAGCTGGGTTCATAACCAAGTAGACAAAGCCCAACTTCCTATTCCATTTTTAATTTTACAGTGCATGCCTCAGTCATAAAAGATAATCTCAGATATCTTAAATATCTGTACAGTGTTATTTCTCAGGCTGACTTGCAAGAAGAAATGCATTTGATTAACGTATATGAAAGAGTCAAGCTCTTAAAAACTATGCAAACTGCATTACAGGTGCATTATCTTACATCATTATTGAGGATGCCTATAATACATGGAAGTGTTCAAGGCGAGGCTAGATGGGTCTCTGAGCAACCTGGTCTAGTGGAAAATGTGTCTCTGACCATGGTGCGGGGGTTGGAACTAGATGATCTTTAAGGTCCCTGCCAACTCAAGCCATTCTGTGATTACTCTTCAAAAGGTGGTTTAACCATCTCAGAATCAGACTAAATATCTCACCGAGGAAGAGGCTAATGAAATATGCAATTTAACAGAAAGAACTTAAAAATCACTGAGTTTGACAACACAATATTTCAAGTGGCAGTGACAAACTAAAAATCAATTCAAGTTAGACTTCAGATTTTAGGATTGTCTCTGCAGTCACAGTTTTCATATTTGCTTTACATATCTCTACATCTGAACAAATAAAGAGGGAAAGTACAATACTAGTACATATAAGCAGTATCAAATGTAGAAGAAAATAAAATCAGATATATCTATAAGAAACACACTTCAGGCTATATCAGAACATGGAAGCTAAAGACATATTTCAAATTGCAAGAACTTAAGGACTCAGATTCTTCACGTAGTTTCAGTTTTCAAGGTGAAAAAATAAATGTGGCATGAACACACTTGTAAATCACACTTGCACAGGCTTGTGCAACATCACTCTCCCCTTTGAGAAATAACCCAATCTTTTCAAGTGTATTGGGTTTGAGTGGCCACGTTTTGGCAGCTGGGGTGGGGCTACAACAGTGGCTTCTGTAAGAAGCTTCCCCCATATCCAAGAGAGCTAATGCCAGCCAGCTCCAGGACAGACCTACTGCTGGCTAAGGTTGAGCCCACAGTGACAGTGGTAGCTGCTCTGGGATACTGTATCTAAGAAGGCAGACTGAGGGAAGCCTGTGCAACTGCATCCAGAGAACAAAGTGAGAATATGTGAGAGAAACAACTCTGTAGATACCAGTGAAGGAGGCGGAAGAGATGCTCCTGATGCTGGAGCAGAGATTGCCCTGCAGCCCATGGAGGCCCATGGTGGGTCAGAGATCCACATACAGCCTGTGGAGGGCCCCATGCTGGAGCAGGTGGATATGCCCAAAGGGGGTTGTAATCCTGTGGGAAGCCCAGGCAACTGGCAAGACCTGTGGCTCCATGGAGAGAGGAGCCCATGCTAAAGCAAGTTTGCTAACAAGACTTGTGAACCTTGGGGGCCACACACTGCAGCATTCTGTTCCTTAAGGACTGCACTGAGTGGGAAGGACCCACACTGGAGCAGTTCATAAAGAACTGCAGCACACAGAATGAGTCATGTTGGAGAAGCTCAGGGAGGACTGTTTCCTGTGCGAGGGATCCCACACGGTGGCAAGGAAAGAGTATGAGGAGTCCTCCCTGCAAGCAGGAAAGAGTGGTAGAGACAGTGTGGGAGGAACTGACCATAACCCTCATTCCTTTTCCCTCTGCAGACCTGAAGGGTAAGAAGCGGAAACTAAAGGTAAAGTTAAACCCAGGAAGAAGGGATGAGTGGAAGGTTGTTTGAGATTTGATTGGTAATAAACTAAGCTGTATTTCCCCAGGTTGAGTCTGTTTTGCCTGTGTCAGCAATTGCTGAGTGATCTCTGAGTCCTTATCTCGACCCAGAAGCTCCCTCGTCCAGCTGAGGAGGGGAGCGATAGAGCAATTTGATGGGCACCTGTTGCCTACCCAGGGTCAGCCCTCCAGAAAAAGTCATAGCATTTTAACAAATTTCAAAAGCAGAATTCATACCTCATAGTCTGGCCCTCCAAAGTGGGACTTTTTCTTCAGTTCTGTCACAGCATTTTTGTATGCTTCTTCAGTTCTTCTCCTTTTCTCTATCTCCTGTAAATTTACACAAACATTTGATGCAGTCAGAATGAGTTGTCAACATGTGGAATGACCAGGGTAGTTTTTTCTCCAAGTAGCAATTGAAAAACCGATGATTTTCTGAATGTGTTTGCATGCATGAATTATATGTGCCCATATGCATGTATATATAATTGTAAGCTTGGGGAACTAGCTATCTTGAGGATACCTTTTAATTCATGTGGAAGAAACTAGATCAGCATGCAAAAACTAGTTTCTAGTTTAAGCATTGCTCATTGAGTGTCATATTTTGTATCTGTCATATAAACCTCCTTGAAACAGATGCTTGGGCAGGGATAACAAAGGGTAAAAAGTAAAACTAGTAAAAGGCTAATGTGCTCAACGTGGTGATATACTAATGAGTTACATCCTATGAGTTTGTATCCTAATTATAGGATCAATGTGAATAATTTTGTGGACTCCATGCAAAGATTAGCAACTTGACATCATTCTCACATAATAGGTTGTGACTGTAATTGGGCCACTGCTGGTATCTGTATCACTGTATATTTTGAATAAAATAGTAGTAACAACAGAATCAGATTAAGTCTACTATTTCCTCTGCAAATTCTGCATAATGCCAGATACTTCCAGTGAAAAAGCTACAAAGAATTCTGAAATTTTTGCAGAATTCAGCTTTTATATGCAAGGTGTTTGTCTCCTTTCAGAATCCCTTCAAGTGAAAGAAAGTTTAGTCTTACAGGTGACTACCGGACACCACACACTACTTCTTGTAGATATAGGTTTATTCAGACTACTTCTTGCATATATGGGCATAATTATTCAGCAACCCAAACTGAGATGTAAAGTGGAAAACCATGAAGCAATATGGAAAGGTTGAGTTTACCAACTGGGAATTTGGAGGTAACATTCACTCTGGAACACATTTTCCAGTTTCCAGTAAAGCAATAGCTTTGACGTAAAACAAAGTAGTATAGTTTTCCCCAGAAAAATAAAAAAACCAGCACTTTGATGAAGACAATATTGTCTGTAACTGTGACTGTAGGCTTTTCTCTTCTGAAACTATCACAAAGAGGCAAGAACTGCTAACAGGTTTCACAAAATTTTGCATGTTTATCATTTTGAAAGTAACTGGAGAGTCATGAAGATGCGTAAAACATGACTTGAGCATAAGTCACTGAGAGAAAGCATAGAAATTTTACCAGATTTGGAATGAAAAACAAACAAACAAAAAAACAAACCAAAAACACTCACCCAAAACACAACTCCTCCTCCCACTCACCCCAAATTTCCACAGTTTCTGTACTTCAATTTGCAAATTAGTGATAATTCACATTGCAAAATACAGCTCTCCAGATCTGCCAGCTCCTCTTGACAATAACACTAAATAAGGTAGAAACTGGGAAACTGACCACGCAACCACAGAAAAAAAATTACTTGCTGTATTAAAACTCTGTAAAATTTGAAGACATTTACTTTCCAAATGTCAAAGGTGAACAAAATAAGTGACCTAAACATATTACAAAGGTAACATTTAATGTTCAGAAGATAAATTTGCTTATTAGTAACAATTAGTAAGACCAAAAGAAGCAAGAACAAAAAAACGCTGCTGTAGTCAAGCAAATAGAAAAAGCATTATCACAAAGACTTTGTTGCAAATAAAAAGTGGTCCAAATACTGAAGACAAAATCCTTCTCTCATATATCCATTTTAAGAAAAGTCTACTTTAAAATACACTCAACATTTCATATACTGCACCAGAAAAATAAGAAGTCAAGCTCAAGATCTTCAGAGTTAAGTATAAAAGGTGGAAGGAAAAGCTGTAACCACAATTACCTTTAGAAAACACTATATGCTTTTACATTAATTTTATTTGGACCATCTATTTTGGTATTGAAAGAAAACTAACCACAGAACCTGTACTTTTTTCATCTCATGATATTTATTCCCTTTTCAGAGCATTCTGCACACCTATCCAAGAAAACCAAAAGTACAAAGATCTACACCATTCTCATCCCACATTTATTTATCAGATGGCAAAGCAATGGTTTTGCTCAGGCCCAGAGTTATAGAAGATACTCTTTGTCAAGCCATGTTTAGGTACTAGATAAAATTAAAACATTCTTTTATGGAATACAGAGCTGTGGAATAGTGGTAGCAGAGATCTGAATACAGTCAACTGCTGTCCTTAGGGGTGCAAGTGTCAAGGTGCTGCTCACAGGAGACTGCAAGGGTGGTGTTTGTAGGAATAGACCAGGGTTTCACTGTTAGCCAAAGCTATTTCACCATAACTCTATGTTGTTTAATTCATCAAAAAACCACCTCTTCCAAAAGGGTAGCAAATAGAGGAATACAAAGTAATTATTTTATATTAAAATTAAGGTACTTTACCACATGTGTCCTCTAAACCGCATTAAATTTCATTGACAAATGTGACTTTGAAAAAGTTGCAAGTCTCCTAGAGCAGAGCAACTTAAAAGCTCCAAGGTTTCAGGAGCTTTTGCCCTTTAATTTCTAGGAAAACAAGTCAAAATAAGTTTGTGACCCCCTTTAAGATATACTTAGTCATGCTGTATGAGATATTACTCACGTGAGACCCAAAGTGAAATTTAGGCTGGAATTGGAAGCTTAAACAAGTGCTTTAAAGTTAGTCCATAGGAAAAGATAAAAGTGATGAATAACTAATATAAATAAATTCACATTTTATATTAACATATTATTCTGCTTTAAAATATACTAAACTAGGGGCAAGGAAAACATCACTTCGTCCATGCTCAAAGAAAGTCTGATCAAATCAAGTGAACTGCGTTTGCTCAGCACAGAGAAGAGAAGGTTTTTGCAGACAGGCCTAAGAGTATCCTTTCAATATCTTCAAGAAAGTCATAAAGAGAACAAGCCAGATGCTTCACAGTAGTTTGCAGCAGAAACATAAAAAACAAGAGGCAGATACTGGAATATCCAGTTACTCCAACTGGATATAAGACAAAAACTTTTTCACTCTAACAACAGATGAGCAGCAGAACAGGCTGCCCAGAAGTGCTGTGCAGTCTCCAGCCTTGGAGAAAAAATAGACTTGATAAAACCCTGAGCAACTTGATCTGATCTCCAACTGTCCTTCTTTTAAGCAGAAGGTTGAAGAGAGAGAAACCTCTTGAACTCCCTAGTCCAACCTGAATTACCCCCTGATCCTATGAACAGGCTTCAAGTCTTGGATCTACTGTAGTTCCTTCAACTACTTAGATGAAACAGTAACCCGTTGTTGACAGAAGTCACAATACAGTTAGATAGGGCCAAGCCTTTGGCATATGGACAAAGACAAAACAGGATTCAAATATGGATGTATTTTGTCTGAGTATGTTCATTCTTTGAACATGTTTATTTGGTGTACCACCAAATGGAGTAAAAGCTGAAGCATAATATACACCACATGGAAACACATTAAATAAAAAAGAAGAGAACAACACTGCACACCAGCCAGTGATGGCAGGATTATGAAAACTAAAGCCTGAAGTACAACCTGCCATGCCTCCAAAAACAAGTCTCAGGCAGGAAGTGTTACAGTGGTTGAGTAGGCTTAGTGTGAACCATCACTGCCATTAGAATAAGATACTATAACACCATACACAAATAATTTAACCAATTAGTATAAAACATGAGCTGATCTCTTCAATCTGCCAAAGGAAAGTGAAATAATTATCTTGAAGAGATATTTCAAGTTACAACTGGTTCTCCTACTATCACCATCTCTTTACCACATAAAAAATTTCAGAGACTTGCACATCACTTTGTGCACATGGATATACTCATGTTAGAGGGCTGCAAACAATATACTTACTACTATGAAATGTCAAGTGCTTTACAGATGTAAAACATATAGGATTACCATCTGTGTAAGAGCTAGGAAAAGAAAGGCTATGATGAATAGTGTTACTATATCACCAGTAAGGATGAGGCCCTTAACGTTTTATAGGGGTGATAACGAAAGCACCTAAAATTAATAAATGTTGCACATAAAAATAAAAGCAGTTCCTGGAGTAAAAAAAAAAAAATTAACAGCTCATCTGAAATTTTAGTTTCAAGCTAAAAAAAAAACTTTTCCCAGCAAAAGTAAAAGGAAAATCATCTTACCTTATCCAGCCTTTTTTGCCAGCTTTCTTCACGTTTCACCATGAGTTCAATACAATGAGAGAGTGTAGCAAGGATTCCAGCAGTAGTTGCCTTGAAAGTTATAGCTTCTCCTTTAAAGTCTATGCCATTAATTCCTTTGGGTGTCACATGTGGAAACACTAAAAACACACATAAATGAATCTCTGATAACAGCCTTTAAATCAAACAAGCACTTTACACGTATGTGCTATATTTGAAGACAATAGACTGGTTAGAAAAAAATCCTAATTTAAAAATAAAAATCAAAA
>VYXB01002528.1:9199-20275 GCA_013397135.1 Pachyramphus minor
TATAACCCCGGCGCCCGCTCCCGCCCGGGCGTCATCCGCCCTCCGGCGGCCGCGGCCAATGAGGAGTTGGGGCCGGCGCTGCCGGGGCGGGCGCGCTCGGGCTGCGGGGACGGGCGGAGTGTCCCGGGGAGCGCACGCCGCGGCGCCCTGAGCGACTGAGCGGGATGTGGGGCCGGGAACGGGTTAGAGACGGGAGAGACTCTGGGCTGGGTCACGGCCGCTGCCCTTCGGCCGAGTGGCCAGGCAGGGCTCAGCAGGAGCGCCTGTCGTGGGTGTTGGTGCCCGAGCCTTCGTCCGCCACCGGGGCCGCACGGACCTCCCCGCACGCCTTTCTGCCAAAGGCTGCCAGACCTGGGAACCGGCACCGTCCGTCTGCACTGCCACATCAGGAGTTTTCCCTCAAGTAGCCAGAAGGCTGTGGTACTGCAGCCCAATGCAAGAGAAGGGCTGACACCTCCGCGTAAAATGCTAAATCACGGCTCTGCGTAGTGGCCGTGACTGTCGTCCCCTGGCAGCCTCACCCGCGGGCAGCCGCCCTAGCCCCGGGGAGGCAAGACTGAGGTGTGATGCAAAAGCTCCCGAACCTCCCGTACCACGCTGCCCCGATGCAACTCCTGGCCCGTTCGTAGGTGCCGAGAGCCTGGTGGCAGCTGGTGCGCCCCTGGAGCGAGGCAGGAGTTGTGTTTGCTAACCCACCAATCGCCTTTTTAGCAACGCTGCTGTTCCAGCGGGCAATGAAGCCCACTGGCAGCGGCCCCACCGCGCGGTACCAGCATCTCCAATTTGACTGCTCATGAACTCGAGCCCAGTTTTGGAGGCAGGACGGTGCTGTCCCGTCGGCAGACCTGCTGCCCGCAGAATACACGAAATGGCGTGCCACTGGAAATGAAGGCGCTAAAGATCGCTCCGTCCCTGCCCGGGGACAAACATCCGTTGCCAGGGTAGGACGGTCGGGCTCACCGTGCGGGGAGCATCCTCCAGCTGGAGGAAGAGAGAGCACCAGGAGAAAGGGAGAAACAAGCACTTCTGGATAGAGTGGCTTTCCAGAAGTGGCAAGAAAGATTTGAAGCCTTCATGCAAGACCAGAACTCACCCCACCTGCTCAAAACAGTCATCCACTTGTCTGTGTAAGTCGGCTGATTTTGTTTAGCAAAGTCTTAATCATGTTTTACATTTACTCTCCCATTTTCCTCCATTTTCATGGTTGCACTGAATCTTAGATTAGATTATGGACTCCACAGGATAGAGATCACCCTTTGTTAGTACAAACCTCTGCAACTGGGACCAGTGAACCACACTTCTGTGCAGTTACGTCACTCCACTGATTGGCTGCATGATTTTTGCCTAACAATATTTACCTTTGTAACTGGACTTCCCAGCTACGTTTTTCACTGAATAACTGGATCTCTTGTTACAGATCCACTGTTTTATACTGTTCCTCCAAGTGATATGTAAATAGTTCTTTCAGTTGCCCCTTGTAAACAATGTTCCTATTAAAGTTCCATTTGCTTTTGTCATGTTGCAAAAACAATTGGGAGTAGGAATGTCCAGCTCTGAAATGTCCAGTTCAGCCTGCAATCCCAAGGGGTGAGGAACCCAACAATGCCTTTTCCTGCACAGGCTTAGCAGGAGATACTGCTCCAGCAGAGTGCCAGCTGGAAAGCAGGTGTATTAAGTCTTTGCTGGAACTCCAAACATTTTTCCAGTAAAATCTGTAGGCTGGAGTTGCACTGGGGAGTTTATTTAAGGCCCCATGTCATGGTCTGACATGGCCCAGACATCTCGTGAAGGCTTGGGGGGTAGCTTAGAGTCTTCCCCTCCCAAAGTCGTGCGTGTGGAATTGCTGCTCCACCTCTCCATCTGCTGCCCTTTCTGCTGTGCTTCTCAGCTCTTCCCTGTGATTTGGTGCTCGTCTGTACCTCCTTGTTCCACAGTGCCCTCCAGCACAGCCTTCTTTTAGCCTTCTCAATTTGCCTCCAGTTTATGATCAGTTTTTAAAGTAGAACAGATCATCTGTAGAAATTGTAGAACCCATCATCCCATCCTTGGTCTTGTTGCAGCATGTGCCAGTGCCCACAGATCTCTGACAAAAACACCAGCAAAATTGCACTGGGATCCAAATTGTTACATCCACCTCATAACTCGTTTCTCTCAATAAACATACTGGTTTCCTCAGGCTGTCCCTGTCCCAGTACAGATTCCCAGTCCTCTGGCTCCCACTAGAAGGGTCATTATTCTGTGGTTACAGATTCTTGACCCTCCCTCCCCACGTTTACAAGAGAGTGTAACCCTGGCGACTGGCATTAACACCCAACTCTTGCAGCTTCTAAGCTTTCCAAACTGTTGAGGTTTATCTTCTTGCCTTCATCCTTTACTCCTTCCAAAAATTTTATCATTAGAAAATTCTGATAATTTATAAAGATAAGTAACAATTTTGTGCATGTGCACACACACACACACATCCTGTAGAAATTTGCTGGATTTTTTTTCCACTGAGTTATTCCATTCCATTAGTCTTATCACATAGCTGAGAGTGCAGCACCTCACCCTCCTGAACATTACACAACAGAGGAACTTCCTGTAAGGTTGGAGCTTTCCTAAGCAAGGAACGGAACAATGTTATTGCTCCTGACCTTACACTGCATTCCCTACAGTCTGATAAAACCAGGTTGGCCTTGATTAAACATATTGGCCACTTACACATGAGAATCATCCTTAGATGACTTTAGATTAACCAAAGGGTTAATCCCACAGTAAATAGGAAATCAAATTTCTAGTGGAAAAATGCAGTAGCTGGTGGGAAACTGGCAAAGTGAAAACAAGAGGAACCAGTTCTTCCTCTTACATCCTTTGCTTCCTCAGTCCATCCCCTCATTTCTGGTCAGCGAACAGAAACAAGAGTAGTACAGCAGTGCTCTGCCTCCCTGTTGATGCTGCCTTTTAGGAACATGGTTTAGTGGTGGACTTGGCAATGCTAGGTTTATGATTGAATTCAATCATCTTAAAGTTCTTTTTCAACCTAAATGATTCTATGGTTTTGTGATTCTGGAGGATGCTCCATCTGACTGCCCAGGCAGCTCCAGAGCATGGTACCAGCATCTCATCACCCAGGTCCTTCTGCATTCCAGCCCTCCAGGGACTGTCATCTCTGGCTGTGAGGTAGGGATCCCGTTGCTTTCAGCCCCAGACATGTCTCCATTAGCTCCAGGACACCTGGAAGCCTGTGCAGACACTGAAAAGGAGATGTAACATGGTTCATGAACAAAACATTGCAAAGCAAGTAGGCAGCTGCATTTATGTTTCTGAACAGTCTTAGGCCATAAGGAGCAAAAGGAATGTATGGCAGAAATTCCAGCTGGGAGGGAAAAGGTCTTGGGTGAGGTCTGGTTCTCAAAGAAAAACCTTCTGGGGGCTGAGGGGGCAAAAGGAAAAAGAGAAATGCCTTTTGCCATTTCATAAAAGACAAAATAACCACAACTTTAAAAAAATAAGAGTTAAAAATAAAATAGAAAAGAGTTATAAGCAAAGGATTAAAGAACGTTCCTCTCCTTCATGTTTCCCCTCCCCACCACAAAAAAAAAATAAATTGTTGTGGTTAAGTTTTTTATATTGCAGGATTTCAAATAAAGTTGACTTTTAAATCTTCCCCTGACATCTGGTTTGTAATTAATGGAGCAGTAAATAGGAGGGAGACAGAAGCCACCTCCGAAGCCTGTCCTTGATACATGACTCTCTAGCATTGTAGCTAGACGAGCGATACCACCCCCAGGCTCCAACACTTACACAAACAAAATCCAGTCTGGTTTTGGTGACAACACAAGCCATTTCATCTTCCCCCAAAATGAGGCTGCCAATTATCTTGCTGCAGTTGGGGATTTGATACTGGTGACAGACATTGAAGGAAATATCTGTGTTATGAGGATATGGATTGTCTAATATAACTGACTTTGCTAGTACCTTAATTGTGTTTTGTTTTACCTGAGGACAATCTGCTTTAAGGGGAAAATGATGTTAACAGCTGCTGTGTTTTCTTCATTGTTCAAATATTAACAAAATGCTTTCCATAAGGGAAGGTAGAAAACGCTGTTCTGTGAAGGTAGTTGGGCTAGAGGGATTTGAAGGGATTTGAAGACACTATGAAAACATTCAACCTTCTTCTTTGTTCATAAATGGAGTGATGCTGTGAGTTCACCATGCTGCTGTCACTAAGGTGATAATGGGAGGACAGTGATGCTGTGGCTCCAGTCCTTACTTGGTAAGTGAGCAGCTGCGTAAGGTCTAAATGAGCACTCTTGTGTTTTCGTTCTTCTCCACCTCCATCTACATTAGCCCATCACAGGAACACTAGATCCTCTCCAGGGAGCAGCTTGACATTCCCAAACCTATGCAATTTACCGGAGAGTCTCAGTGAGACCATTATGACTTTTGTTACTTCATTACAGATTTCAGCTGGATTTCAGATTGTACCCCACAGGCTGAAGCCATTTGCCATGACAAATTTGCCTGCAATGGAGATATTTATTGATCTCACCATGTCATAATTTGGCTTCCTTCAGCATAAGATACTCAGCAGTCTGTTGCCTACAAACATCATTATATGTTGCAACTCACTGAAAAAAGATCTCCTTGTACAGACGGTTGAGGTTATTAATTATATGGATAGCAATAGTGGCTTTCAGGGAGGTCAGGTCCCAGCTGTGAGCAGTGCAGATTTATGTGCTGACGGGTGGACAGCTCTGTATGTGAAGAGAGCGACAGCTGAAGAGACCAGAAGACAAGACAGCAAAAAGGTGCGAGAAGTGAAGCTCCTGAGTGATGCCTATGATACATGCTGGGCTATATCATGCCTGCCTCCAGTAGAGTTCAGGCAGGACAGAGAAACACGTGGTTTGCCTGATTTCCCAAAAGAGCTCAATCTAGGAGGCTTTTGGAGAGCAGAGACCAGGACCAGGTGAATCACAGCCACAAATACCCTAATTTGTTATGGTCACACTTCGTCCTGCTCTTGTGCCGGCACTGGAGTGCAGTCAGTTCTCCAGGGATGTTCAGATCTCTGCAGGGATGTGGTGCAAGGACCTGAGCCCTCAGGAAATTATTTACCTTTTCTTCTTTCCTCCCTTCCAATAATTTTTTCATGCTCCTGTGCCAAGGCCACCTTATTCAGTAAAATTCCTCTGACTCAGAGGTGCAACAGGCAACTCCCTGAGACTGTTACCCAAGAACTTTCTCCCATCCCTATTCCATGATACCCTGTCAATTTCTCCCTCAATTTTCTCCTTTCCAGCCAGAACTGCAGGTGCTTCCTGCCAGAAGTATACTATTGCATCTTTGCTTGCCTGTGCAAAGGAATGGCAGCATTTATTGTGGAGTAAGGTGCAGGTATGCCCTGGCCACTGCAAAGCAAATGGCAGTGCTTCGGATGTCAGGAGCCACCATTGCCAGCAACAGTTGCAAAGGGGGCAGATGGAGCACAGGAGATGGTGTTAAGGAAAACCAGTGGCAGGGATTGGGAGAAGACAAGCAAACCAACATGGGAAACTGGCTAGAAACAACCGAGCAGAGCAGCACCCTAAAGAAAAAAGCAGGGAAATTGCATTACAAGGAAATAAAGCACATCTGAGCTGGGTGCCTGCATCTCAGAAAAGCAACAAGGAGGGCGATAGTTCCCAAAAGGAAATGGTGATTCATCTCTTTGCAGAGAATGTGATGGAGAAGTGCAAAGGCAAGGCAGCACTGAGCCAGAGACCTGCTGTTCTTTTCTGATAGTGTACCTCCAGCTTCTGAGCCCAGTCACACTGTTCATCCCTAAATGAAACCTGGCAAATGTCCATCGTGCATGAAGCTTCAGAGAGGCGAGGCTGCAGCGCTGACTCTTAGCAGGTGTATCAGGCTGGAGATTCTACCTGTTTTTGATGGGTAAACACTAATGGGCAACACTGGGGGGCAGACAAAATGCTCTGCTGGCTGATGAGTTAGAAAAAGTAAAAATGCAGCAGTGCTTCAGGATGATCCATAGCCCAAGTTCCTCTTCAGCTGCACTCCCCCCTACAGGAGCCAGCATCTGCACAGAGAGCAAGGGCAGTGGTGGCTGGAAGATGTCTCCAGCAGAACCCAAGGGGAAAAGCCAAAATCATCAAGCATATATTTCATTGTTTTGAAGGTATTTTTTTCCTCTTGGGACTTAGCTCTGTTTACTCCAAAGTCAGGCAGGGGTCTCAAAACTAGCATCAGGCTCCAAGTACTGAAAACATAAGTGATCCCTAGCAGTTGCCATACAGGATTCTCCATGTACATGTTTTGCTTCTTTCATAACATTTGATTAAAGTTTTGCTAACCTAACTATTAAAGTGCTTGAAGGCAAGGCCTAAATTTCACTTCCCAGGTTCATTGGCTCCATCCTCCTCCTCCTCCGCCAAATATGTTTTGCTATAAATTACTGGCACTGTTTCTGTTGATAGTCAACATAATCAAACATTTGTAAGCATGCTGTCTCTTCAATCTGTTCAGTTGATGCACTTTACCTGATCTTTCATTAAAGTAATCAAAACACTTGCTGTGCCACGTCTAATGAATGTTGCATGTATGATTAAGTACTTTCATTCATATTGCAAGTTTGATTTAATGTAATCTGCCTTTCAGACAGCCATTAGCCTAGCTCCTGCATGAATTCGATTAATTGGCTGAATTCTTCCAGATGTCCATTAAGTATTACAGGAATTTCTTGTAAAAACAGCAGGGACCATCTAGCGGAGAAGCAAACAATGATACGTTATATTGCTGCCATGACTTACAAAAAGCTGGATTCATTTTCATTAATAAAACATCTGTACTGCTGCACAGCTATGCATCAAGATGCATTTATTTTATATGTTTATTTCTCTTATGACTATAAATAGACAGTTAAACAGTAGCACAGTATGTTCAATTGGAAGACACACAAACAGAACTGTATCAGAAATGAAAATCGCAATAAAGAATATTGGAGTTGAAACAAGGGCTTGAAATAAGTCTTGGGTGTTGTAACAAACATGGCAGTGACTCCTATGGCTGTGTGGTGTTTCTTAGCATAAAGACATTTTTCTTAGACCTTGGTGAATCTGAAAGTCAGTTATCTCCTTGGTTGAAATGTCCTGTGCCTGGTTTATGTTTATATGGCTTATTTTACCTTTAAGGGGGAGGAAAGAGGCAGTTTGGCATTTTTAACAGGTATGGGGTAAAGAGAAAAATTGCCATTAAAATAAAATTTTTCTCAATTCTCAAAATGAGAATTATTTGATTTCTACCACCACCACCCCACCCCAAGTCACATTTCAGAAAGGAATCACTTTTTCCTAAAAAGTAAAGCCCCCAGATGCCAGTTTGTGTTTCAGTGCCTACTGTACCCAGTCCATGCAGGAGGTGGTGGTGTTTTGGGGAATGGGGAGGATGGCTCCACAAGCAGAAGTAGCTCCCTTCACTTCCTTCTGACCTTGCTAGATTCAAGAGCACCTTGTAAAGGATCATGTGAGATCTCAGGACCTCTGTGCCCCTTTTATACTCTCTCCACCTTGGAAATGAGCCCATGGGGCAGACTGGAGAAGCCTGGCAGGAGTGTGATGCTGACCTTGAGGCCCTGAGCTTAGCACAACCTCATTTTCATGAATGTGTGGCACGTCTCCTCCAAATCAGGGAGCTGCAGGGCTCCACTCAAAATCATGTGGCTCTGCTGAGTCAGGAACTGAGGAAGGCAGAGGAGCCACAGCACTGCAGCAGTGTTGCAAGTCTCCCTGGTGATGCTCGGGCAAGTGTCTCCATCTCACTCAGGAAACAGCCAGACCTCACTCTTCCCTCTCCTCCCTGTCTTGGTCTTTCTCAACTGCTGTACAGCCTTATAAATGTGTTTGGTCCTTGATGTATTAATCCTGTGCTGGGGAAATTATTGCTGCTTTCTAACACTGTCCAAATTAGCAGCAGCTGGTACAAGCCCATTCATTTTCAAAGGCTGTACAAGGATTTACAGTAGGAGACATCTGAAATAATATCATTCAGCAAAACTCAAGCTGTTCAACAAAAGGGATTGAGATTTACTAAACCATAACTTCTTTTTTTTTGCCAACAGAGTCACTGCACTGGTCAATAGCTTGTCTCTTTATGTACACATTCTCCTCTACTTTCACATCTTTCTCTGTTTCTTGCTTTTGTTGCTGTGTTCTCTATTATCCTCCTATAGCAAAGGTAGCCATAGAAATCCTGTATTATTAGTATACTGTATTATCAATATTATCTGTATTCTGCAATGTAAAACACTCAAAGACAAATTTTCTGCCATAGTTGTGCTGTAAGACTCTGCTCCAGTACCCACATAACCTCATAAAGGCACGGCCCTGTTGTACCTATTGCAACTAACCCACTGCAACTGTCTCCTGCCAATGACAGAGAAGCAAAACACAGAGAACTGATTGACTACCTTGATCTCTGTTACAGAGGAATTTTCTCAGCAGGGAGAGCAGTGGGTTGGCTGGAGAAGGGGAGCGAGTGGCAAGCAGGATGTGAAGCAGGCTTTCCCTGGCAAGCTGCAGCAGCCTCAGCAGCAGCATCATTTCACCCCTTTGAAACTCAGAAATCTGTTTCTCAATGCAACAAAAACAGTTTCTAGATTTTTGCAGAGAAGAAAATGGTATAAATATCATCTATAGGTGACCAGTCTAAAAGTGAAATGTAGCAAAGCAAAGAAAGCCTCTGCTAATTTCCAGACAAATTTTCAAGACAAATGTGGAAAAGTCACATCTTCTTTTGAAGCCCGAGAGACTGAAAAATTAAATCAAGAGGCTTTGTTATTGATGTTTTTCTAATACAAATGTTTTGAAATCCCTGCCTTTCATGTGTCTCTCACAAATAAGCAGAAATGTGTGATGAGTCATCTTTGCTTTTAATTCCTTTAATGGATTCTTACCTCACCCACTAACGTCTAAACAATTCTCGTTTCTGTAACAATCCCTTCCTCAGTGGTAAATATTGCTCTCAGACAACATCTTTTTTGGAGGTTCATTATGTTTATTCTGTGGCTAAGACTCATTATACTCAGTTATTTATTTAAAAGAACAAAATGACAGCAAATGCCTGCATTTATCATGTCTCTCTTTACATGACATATTATATATTGCATTAAATACATTTGAGATATTTAATATATTAAATATATTTCAGCGACGAGGCCCAGCACTCTCACAGTTTTGAGAAAAACAGCTGGCCTTCCTTTCTAGCCATCATTTCTCAAGAAGGGAATAGTGAAAGGCGGTGGTAGTCTAACCTCACTTGCTAAATGAGACTCCTCTGACACTAATGGGAGATTTGGCAAAGACAGGAAAATAATTTATGTACTATTTGAATATTTTCAATTATAAAATAAAAAAAAACCTTTGAGAATTATTTGAGAAAGAAGCAAATGAAAATGCCACTATAAGGCATGGTGAAATGGTATATGTGGAACCAGTCCAAGAAGTAATTGCAATACCTAAGGACATGTTTGAGTCTTTCTGAAGATTCAAAGTATTACCCATCTCACTGAAGAACTTTCCAAAAAAAATCACACGTTTTACACAGGAAAAAGTCTTCAGCCCTTTAAACTAACATTTCACTAACCCAAAAGTCATTGAGTCTTCTGTTCATGTTATTCCTGTCTCCTAAACAAAATCCCCCTCCAAAGTCCTACAGTGGCACCCACTTCTGTTCACACCAAACCACATATGGCCCTCACAATAATAATAATAATAATAATGGCCAGACTTCGCGAACGAAGATCTGTGGAAGGTCTTTGTGCGCCTTCCAGCCTACGCATTGGATTTATTTTAGGTGGGACACAGTGCGCGCAGAACTGAGCCCACCCTTTAATCCTGAGGTTCATCTGCCGGGACCAAGCGAGCTTGGACAGTGGCAGCGAGGTCCTCAGGACGTAGGTGGATTGCCTTACAGGGCTAACGGGCTCCACCTACCCGGGGAGTTTCCCCGACCGGGAATCGAACCCGGGCCTTGGCAGTTACAGTGCCGTATCCTTAACCACTAGACCACCAGGGGCTCCCGGCCCTCACAAGAGAGGTGCTAACTGGACCAGAGTCATAGCAGACGGTTTTTGAAATACCTATATAGATTGTAATCAGCATAATTATAAAAATGGAGAGCAGTTTGGCCTCAGGGGGATGTAAAATACATTTTTAACTAGGCCATTGATATAATAGAGACAAGATGAAAAACAAGAAAGGAGGGCAAAGGTTCAGCTGTGTGGCCATTCTGGGAACTGACTGAAAAACAAGAACAAAGCTATTCAGAGCAGGTCATTAAAGAAAAAAAAATATCTTAAATGAGTCTAAAAGATAGGAAATAGAAATATGACATGGTCAGTTACAAAGCAGAGGTCAAAAAGACATCAGTAATTAATGATGAAAAGATAAAGAACCAAGGACTTAATTTCAAAGAAATAGTCAGGGAAGGTGTAATGGTACTCTGAGCAGGAAAAAGACTTTGCAGAAGTAAATGGAAATGAATAAGATCTCAATAGGGGAAAAATGGATAATTGAAACAGTAGAAGAATGGCAAATTGCTGTAGAAATTCACCTGGAACATAAATCACTTATTTAGGACCAAGGGTGAAATACAGTTTTGAATGGATCCATTTTTTTCAAAGAGATGTCCAGGCACCCACTGCCAATTTTGCTCTGATATTTTTCCATTGCAGTTTTTGTGCATGGAAAACACAGGTGAAAATGTCTACCATGTTTGGAAGTTTAAAGACTACTTTCTGAAATGGAGAGCAATGGATTTTACTTCTGTTTCATCAAGAGATACCTACTGGAATGAAAGGGGTGGGAAGCAAAAGCCAAGGAAAATCGAGAACAGCAGATGTTTTGAAACAGCAGAACCAACCCTGTTAGCATCTTCCCTTGTTTTCTCTTTTGTTTTCTGAGCTTCAGCTCAGATAAGTAGAACTAGATAATCATAGAAGCATAGAATCATAGAATCACAGAATCATAGAATAAGATGGGTTGGAAAGGACCTCTGAGATCATCAAGTCCAACCCTTGATCCACTACCACTGCAGTTA
>VYXB01002528.1:20488-35693 GCA_013397135.1 Pachyramphus minor
CTTCCTGAACTGAGAGGCCCAGAACTGGACACAATACTCCAGGTGTGGCCCCACCAGTGCTGAGTACAGGGGAAGAATCACTTCCCTGCTCCTGCTGACCACACTGTTCCTGATCCAGGCCAGGATGCCATTGGCCTTCTTGGCCACCTGGGCACACTGCTGGCTCATGTTCAGCCTCCCGTCGATCCAAACTCCCAGGTCCCTTTCTGCCTGGCTGCTCTCCAGCCACTCTGCGCCCAGCCTGTAGCGCTGCAGGGGGTTGTTGTGGCCAAAGTGCAGGACCCGGCCACAACAACCATTTCCACCTGAAAAAGATGAGGAAAAGGGAATATTTCCCAGTTAAGCTCCTTTTTTTCCCCCCAAGAACTGTATGGAAAGACTCCTTTACAAAAACCCACAGTTGTGTTAAGTGGCATCTTAAGCAGGTCACATTTTTCAGAATAACCAAACCTAACCTTCTGCTCTCTTAGTTGAGTCTCCTGATGCTGGTAAGCAGATCCCTGGTATGTGGAATGGCAGAGCCCTGCACAGAGTCACACAGGGCAGTGAAAAATGTATCTACTCTTCTAAGAAGCTGCCACACCAGAGGTTTGATGTATTATATATTAATGCACAAGCCCACACACCAGACAGTGACTGCTCCAGCCCTATCAGAAGAACTGGTAACCACATCACCCCTGTACCGCAAGGCCAGCCACTGGACCACTGAACTTTTACATGAAGGAGTAATCCGAAGCGCCATGGACTGTAAAATACAGTGAGGCTGTTCTGGGAGAGGATTGGTGACAAATTTACCTGCTACAGCTGTGAGTCTCAGGCGGTAAAGGAGGACATATATGGTTGCTGCTCTGTGTAAAGGTGATCAAGTTTAGCAGAAAAGACATGGTGCATCTCTCAAATACACTTTTTGAGTAGTACATCTGTTCGCAGATCCAGATGATCTGAATTTCAACGGGACCTGGGCGAACTGCATCTGTCCTGACATTTCTAGAAACCAAACAAAAGAAGTCCTAACAGCTGTAGGTGTTCAGTGAAGGCATAAAGCTCTTAAACACCATAAGTCACTTCGGGTGTGTTCCTCTCTTGATGCTGAACCATAATCCCTGAGTGCCCAGCGCTCACAGAGGCTTAATCCCTTTCAACAATGGCATGAGCTGGAGGCTGTATCCTTTCAAGATTTACATACATCCCAGCACACGCGCCTTCTGGAAGAATAAGAGCTGCTTAGTTTATCCTGCATTCCTGTTTTTAAAGCTGTTTGGTTTACATCCATGTCTCTCTCCCCAGTAGGAAAACCCAAGCTAACAACATTTCTCTCAACTTACCAGCATGCTGGTTATGAGCTTTGCTGATGGCTCAGCCCAGCAGAAAGTACTTCTGCATCCAGTGTCTTGGGTGTGGCCCCTGCCCTGTCACACAACGCATCTTTTTGTGGCCACCTCCCTGCAACCCCACCAAGCACACACAGGTTTTGTGTCCTTTAAAGACACCACAGCAGAAATGTGTAAGATGATGCTTGAGCTGGACGCAGTTGTGTGGAGAAGGGCAGAGGCTACCTGGTATCTCTTGTGAAAAGTGAGCCACAGACACAATGTTATTTAACCTTGCCTCATCCTTTCTTGGCCTCTCTATGTGCAATTCTTCTGCTGTACCATTACCTTAAGAGTGATCTCCACCACGGAGCTCCACAGTTGTGCTCCATTGCTACAGCACCACAATAAACTGTATTTCAGTTGAGTCAGTATGGATACTGCACCCACTGGAATGAAGTTTGCTTGCAAATAAAACTGTTTCCTGGTGAAGTTCTTAGCTCCTTTGAAAGGAAGAAGCAAGCCTGACACCAGCCTTCTTCACTTTAATTACTGTTTTTTTCTTGCCAGAAATCTCCCATGGATGCAACAATCAATTCTCAGGAAAACGATAGGTGAACAACTAGCACATCTGAACTGAAAAGAGGAAAGACATATTAAATACAGAAAAAAAATCCCAACAATGAAAATTAGCCCAATTTTTAGTTATCAGCTGACATCCTTGCATCTTCCTTTTCCCACTGACTGTATTTCCTTGCTCTTCTTTTGCAAGCCCTTTAGAAGCTTCATCTGTGAACTGGAAGATACACAGAGTTCCCTTGGCTCCTCTTCAGCAGTACAAGGCACTTGTCTCTAGCTGCAAAGACTTTCTTTCACTTTGCCAGGGACACATTCCAACATCATTATGTTTTCAATGTAAGTTTTAGCTCATGACACTTTTACAAATCGACAGCCGCAACACTGTAAAGTCCACACACATGCAGACTGTCCCCTAACCCCCTACCTGGGAGAACAGGGCCCTAACGAGAAACTGAGGGAGAAACTTGGAAATGTAACAACACACAAATCAGACTGGACACTATTAAAGTCCATCACAAAAATGTAATTATTTTTCCTTGTCCATTTCTGTTTACAATGTGCATATAATACTATCCCTTGCATCACAGCATCCAAAAATCTGTAAGAATTACATTATCAACTGCCTTGTTCCTCTTCCCTGCCTGCTTCAGTTTGTGTATAAACAATTCCCTCTGCCTCTGAGAAGGGTGCTGAAAATAAAAAATCTGGCACTTGCATGACAAATATCTGATGCTACAATGATGAAAGTTCCCCTAGATACATCACCAGAACCATTGCATAAAACTGATTCAACCAACAGAGGAAGAGTGCAGGCACAGCCTTAGCAGCTAGACCTGGGCACTTACTGTGTTTATGCAGACCTGGTAAATGAGGTAGAATCAAAATCACCATTATGGTAATCTTACCATCTCGTTTAACTGCTGCCTTAGTTAAACCACTGTGTGCTTGGGGATGTGCCTATGCTAGAAAAATGGTATTGATTTTCCATCCCTTGTCCAGTTAAAAGTTTCACCACGATGTCCTATAAACACCTGGAATACTGAAACCATGTAGAGGCCAAGTACCTGCTGCTGGACAACACTTCAGAATAGGCAAGATCCAAGAAATTCAAAAAGCCCAGAATCCCTGAGTGCTTCTCCTGACCACACGGGGCATGTAGACTCTGTCAGTCAGAGAACAAGTGCCTTCCAACCCTATTCCACCTTCAGCCTCACCACTGGGAGTCAATGGGTCCAAGGGGGTGTTCTCCAAGTACTTTGCTTCAGCAGCTCAAATAGATACCTAGTTCACTGTACAAAGGCTTTGGTTCACTTACAATTGAGGGAAAATCTTTCACAGATGTTTTTGTAGAGGAAAGTGGGGCAGAGCATTAGCTTGCTCATGATAACCAGACTGAGAACCAGAGCCAGACCAGAGGTTTATTCAGCACCAGAGCTGCACAGCACCCTTGGTGCCACAGGCTCCAGCCTGTGCATGGTATCTGAGAGGGCATTGCTGGCCTCCATCCCAGCCCCCTGGCTCTTCAGGACCATGGGTCACCCATGGAGCAAAGAGGTACATAAAAAGGGAAAACTTGGATGAAAATTCATATCTTAGCTTTGGGAGAACTGAGGGTGTACTCAGATTCCTCAAGAATACTGTGGCTAAAACATGCTTACAGCAGACACATGCTAGAGCACAGCCAGGGAAGACACATGGACTTATACAGAGCTCAATACAGAAACACATTCAGGAGATGAAAACAAAGATGAACATACAATGGGCATTTTTGTCATTCAAAAATGCTGTCATAGAAAAGGAACCAAAACAAAGACAGATAGTATTTGTCCCCATCATTCCCACCACCCCCAGCAGCCCAAAAAAAAGGGATGGATGATTGATGGATGTCAATCAGTATCTTTCAGATTTAGATTTTTTTTTGAGGGAGTGGGGGGAGGAAGGGGAGAGAGGAGGGTAAGCAAGCCAAAACATAAACAAATACAAATTTGCATTTGTTTGTCAGGCTAGTTTTATGTCCCATAATACTTTCCATTAATCTTAAAGTAAAAGAAAAATTGCCAATAAAATAAGAGTTGCTGGATTGCTAGGAAGAATTTTGTGACAGCTGACTTCCTCCTGATAGCCCCTTATACACGATGTTGTGGAAGAGAAAGAGGCAAAAAAACCACTGCTATAAGCACTATGACCATTTAATCCTTAACATGGGAATGTATTTCTGCTCTTTTTCCCTCCCTAGATTCATTTTATGTTCCCATCAGAAGGTTAATTGTGTTAGCAGGAGTTACAGCCACAGGGGAAAGATGTGATTGAATGCTGAGTGCAGGTTTAGCTGATAACCTCCGAATGAGTGAAAGGGCACAAAAAGGGGTTGATCTCCTCTAAAGGGGTTGTCAGTCATTCAGGAGAAAGTGCAGCTGTGGGAGAAACAGCCTTATGTCCCAGGACATGAAGAAGAGAAGCTATCAAAATAATCACAAAGCTACACTCATCCCGGCCTCCATGTCTGTGCCCGTGGCTCTGATAGTGGAGTTAAATGCGAATAACTGGCTTTTTTGTGTGTATGAACAAGCAGACCCTGACTTGATGCTCATTCTTGAAGACTGATTAGATTGCATGAAAATGTGTAATTAACAACAATAGATCCCAAATAATTATAGCTTTAAAAAGTTGGCATGAAATCTTAACAACTTTTAGCTTAATAGCACAAATCCTGCTTGCTGGACTGGGGACATGATTGTATTCCAAGGTTTTAGGTAAGAGTAGCAGTGAAATCTTTTGCATACATTTAAACTTAATGAAAAAGGTCTGCATGTAAAACAAGGACTTCTCTCTCTTTGGTTATTTCAGCCCATGTCTGAACTCATCCTGAAAAATTACACAGGATTTGTCGTAAGTAGCTTGGAGAAGAAGGATTGGAGTTTTTAAAAATTAAATATTTCCATAAGCTGCATTTTCTTAAGTTGTTGAGAGCAGACATTTGTGGAAATGTTTGCACTCACAGAGACAGGGCAAAGGACCAAGGTACATTTCAATGCTAGAATGCAAGCAGTGAAGTTTGTGTCTGATTTCTCAAAGGTGCATTGTGGATTCCAGAAACAGAAAGCCTTCTCCTCCTTTGCGCTCTAGGACTACCTTAGAAATGTCTTGTGAGCACTCCAGAAATGGTTTTAGGTGCTCTTACCAGCTGAATTTCAATTGTCCTTCTCTACCTTGACAATGGAAGGGATGGTAAACCTTCAGAAACTGGCAGACCCTTCCTGTTCAGACTGTGGTCCTGCTGCCTTTACAGTGAAGATCCTTTTCACATATGCAGAGCTAAAAATATGAGGCTTGTCCAGTTAAAGCCATAATATAAAAATGCAGTCTTGCAAGAGAGAAATAAGAAGATGAAAAACAAAATGGTTAGACTTTTGTTTTTTAAATGCCCAAATACAAACCTAGCAATCTTTTCCTCCAAAGCTTCTAAGTGTAAAAAAAGTTCTATAACATTAACATCCACAGTGCAACTTGAACAAAACAACTAAAATGTTTATTGACTTGGTCACAGGGAAAGCCAGTTTGAAATATTTGATCCTAACACCAGCTAAGCAAGTATGTGTAAAGTGTAAAGCCTGCACTTGTTGATTTCTGAGATAAAAATCAATAAAGCTGTCCATAACCTATAACTCTTTGGTTTACCTCTCCATAGAGATCAGAAGAGAGTAATTAGATTTCTGCCTGACTAGCAGGGGTAGAAAACTGTTTCATTTTGGATCAAAACCTTCCCAGTGGATCACACCTTCTAGCCACTGCCTATCAACACTTAACAATTGCTTCTGTATTTGACTTTGACAGAACTACTAGAATGTTACTATCTAATTTTCAGTGTAGTTGATACAGGGCTTTGATGCTTTATTCTAGTGACAGATTTTAAAATTAATTCTTCCCACTTTGTATTTTACATTTTTACTCTGCCTAGTGTTTTGTAACAGCCATCCCTGCTAATGTGATAAATAATTAAAAAACAAAACTACAATACCCATCCAACCTCTAATTTACAACAGGCAAAAAAACCTTAATCTATTATTGATGATCCAGCCTTTGGATTTAGATATCAGTCTAAACAAGCAGTTGTCTGCCTTGGATTGTCTTTGCATTTCATATTCAAATGAGGTGGACCCTATTGCATATATTTTCATCTGATGACATTTTAGTATCACCAGATGCTATTGCCTTCCTCGAAGATAACTCATCCAAATATAACCTCCTTCCCCCTCTAAGCACAGCCATACTAAGAGGCAAACAGAGAGCTGGTCATGTTTTAAAATAACTGCTTTATAACACTCATTACTGTCACAGTATTCTCACATTTTAACAGCCCCAGAGTCTTTCTGTAATTATGCTTTTTTAAAGAGAAATGTCGTTCTGCATTTTCATCTTTCTTAACTAAGCAACTTTTTGAACAGGCTGAGAGCATGAAATATCAAATAACAAATAGTACTCACAACAACTTAACGTGCTAGATGGAGATTAATATGTTAGAAAATATGTGACAGTTTAAGTTCAAGTTAAATGTAATGAGCTGTGGTGATGGACAATTGCAATAAATTCATGTGTTGATGCAGAGGCCTTTGTCAGATGAAGGGCAGATCACAGACAGCCACCTGCAGCCTCCCAGTGCCTCCTGGTCTACTCAGAAGAAGCATTCGGGAGCATTTTGCTTATTTGCTTACAAGATTAACAAACCTTCCCATTCTCACAGCTCTGAGCCTTTTAAAATTAAAAAATAACCTCATTTTTAAAAAAAACCCAAAACTTGCAGTATTTGAACCTGCCCACAACATATATTTGTACAAAAATATTACATTAGATTTGAGCTTATGGTAAGTGTATGCATTTAGACTGAAACTCACATAAGCTGGAACATTTTCCACTATATCTTGGGCAGGATAAAGTACCTTAACTTCTAAAAAGGAATGTGTGACTAATGGTTATTGAATATCTTACCCGTGGTTTCTCTGTCCCTGCACACAGACAGTTGTGTGCAGTTTTGGACGGCTTTTTTGTGCCACTACACCTCAACACCAAGAAACCCTTCAAATGGTGTCAGAAGGCTGGAGCTAAGGGGTGTGTGTTCTGCCCCTCTTCTCCCAGCGATCACTATAGGGAAATCTATGAAGAATTCTACGGAGACAGGCTGCTTAAGTACAGTCCACACAGGCTGCAGGACCCCTCTCTCCTCTGCGAAGGGAATTGAGTAGGGTGGCAGAGGCAACTACCTAGTCCAGGACATGTCTTGGCATGCCCTAAGGCCTTCCACTTCTGAATTATGAAACCCTCTCCTGCTTGAGCATAGCAGTCAAAAAGAGCAAGTGTCCCATCAGGGTCCACCCAGACCAGAGCACAAGGCAGAGAGCCCCAGGCTTCTGACCATAAATCTATACTGTGTGACAAGCTGTCATTGCGCTCATGTTCAGAAGCAAGATGGACAATTTTCTCTCCCTGAAAGACATACAAGTTAAAACACAGAGTCATGCTGACATGGCTGTACTACTGCATTTCAGCTCATTCATGTGGCCCTGGCTCAGGCAGTGATTCTGGTACTGTAGTCCTCAGTGTGAAATTAATAGATCCAGAACAGCCCCAGCCCTTCAGTTGAGGAAGCTCTTTCCACTGGGAAAGTTTTGGGGTTTTCCACAGGGACAGTTTGGATGCATGCTCTCTACCATGCATGAAATGGGGACAAATGTCTGTGCTCACCCCCAAAGGCAGAAAAAGGGCTATGCTTTGTACTTGGTGATAATTGTGCTCAGCATGTCAATTAACATCACCAAGCAGCAGTGAAATGCTCTGGTTTTGCAAATTCATGTGCAAGATGGTACAATTTGCCCCACTTGCTTTTTCCCTGCCCTGACTCACATCTGATCTCCAAATCCCAACGGTGTTTTCCCTACAGAAACCAGCCAACACAATGGCTGTAGTACATGCCGAAGTGCTGGTTCATACACTCAGTGGATTCTGGTGGATTTGAACAGGGATGTGACTGTTTGTGAACTGTGTTGGTAAATATTGTTAACTTAAATACACACTTTTGAGAGCCTTTTTCTTTAACCTCAGTATTGTCAACTCCTTTCCCTACATTCTTCTCCATTTTAAACCAGATTCAATGCTGTCTGTGGTTTTATTTTTCCTCAAGTGAAATATCTCTTTATGTAGTCTTTATCCTTCATCAATTTCTATTAAATCCTACTGAGATGCATTAGCATTTAAAAAAAAGTCAGTAGAGATTTTCTGTGTTATATCCATTGAAGAATTACATAGGTAGAAACAACTTTATGTGCAGCTCCAAAGAACAAATTCCAAGTGGTAAAGCTGATTTAAGGGAGTCCCACCTTTCTTGAGGTAATTCATGAGTTCCACCCATTGGGGCGGCAAAACAATAAAAGAAATGTGCAATAAATTGCACTTCTAAAAAAACAGACATAGGAATATGTCTGTCTCCAATATTTTTGGAGGGTTACTGCATTGTCTTAAATGTTGTATTGTCAGAACGGCTCAGGTGGTTAAACTGAACAAGGAACACTTTGGCTGCATTCATCACTTAAGAAATCATTACACAAGGCAAACCTGCATTTTGCTGTGATGTAGATATGCCAAAGGGATCCAGTCCTCAACTGCACCTAAAAAGCAAGTCTTGATTCTGACCTTCTGAAGAGCATAAAATAGATACTTGGGGATGGGGGGAAAGACAAAGCAGTTGTCCTCATGCCTAGCAGTAGCTTCCATGTTTTGCTGAATTGGGACTAGTGACTTAATTGTGAAATTATTTGTATTTTATGTCAATCATTTCATCAGGTAACCTTAGCACCTAAAGAGGACCATTAAGTTATAAGTGGAACTATATTAGCACAAAGCCATTATTCACCTGACATCTCTGGAAAGGTGTTTGGGCACTGCATGTTCCTTCCATTGATTCCAATTTTGCTGGTGAGAGGACTATTCTGGCCTCCATCACTGCCCCCCATTTCTCCTTTGCCTCATTCTGTTTTCTGCTCTGGGAAGGAGAAAGCTTTCTGTCTTTATTAAAGTCACACCAGTCAAGAAGTACTCCCTTGACATGTAACAGGCTGAAACATAACAGACTTGGAAGAGTTAGCAATTGCACCTTGTTCTGCAGTGCACCTTGCTCTCCACTCTGCCTTTGGACAGCAGCTGTTTGTGTGATAGATACACGCTGTTCCTTTTCCATGGGTACACAGGGATGTATGGCTGTCTGTCCGCCTCAGCCTCGCAGGCATAGGAATTGCACACAAGCTATTTCCAGGCAGGCAATGTTCTTAGACCTTTCTCTATAGATGCCAATTAGAAGATTAGCGTCTTTTTTCTCCCCCTCTTTGCTATTAAATAGTCACACAAAAGCTGAGCTGACAAATTGCTCTCTCTATGGTGTGGGACAAAGACAGACAATAGATCAACATCATTTACTATACTCAAATCCTATTAATCACAGATTAATGAGAACATGTCTAGGGGGAGAAATTACCAGAATGTGGGCATATTGTCTTGTTACTCATGTAACATCTGCTACGGCTTTACCTTTAGTGTCGTGTCATCTTTTATCACATTGAAATAATGTTTGTTCCAGAAACATAATTATGGTAATGGGTCCTTCCTTTAACAATTACTGAGGTGCAGGATTATATATTTTAGCCACTTGTTTGTGTTTTTTTAATATCTCTTAACTATTTTCTGAATGTTTCTATTAGCTATTATCTGATTAAGGAATATGTATTTATAGGCATTAATATAAACTTGTTATTCTCTCTATTAATTATAATTTTATTCATTACTCCTCTGACAAATCACATGTGCAGAAGTAATGCTAGAGTTTACCTTTCAGTTTTTAAGCTTAGAGAATTATTTGTCTTTGGGGTTTCTCTTAAACCAATTAATGAATTAAAGTAATGATTTTTCATTAATTCACATTACAACAGTATTGGACCACTATGCTTGTTTTGAAAAATGTGCACTTTTCTAACAGTCTTCTTAAAATGATTCTATAGCTGAATTGGTTATCACTTTGTTCCCCATTTTCTTTTCTGCTGTTGCCACCGGTAAGGAATATTGTTCAGGTCAGCAGCCTAGCACATATAATTGTCTCAGAGCATTGCATTGCCCAACCTGGATGGAAGCTCCTTTTTTAATCAATTCTCCCATCTGCCTTTAAGACCTGAAATTCAAAGTTTTGAGTTAACTAATTAGAATTCTTCATGACGACTCCTGATGTTGCTATCATCCATATGGAACAATCTGCTTCACGGATAAATAGCAAAGCAATTACAACTATAATCACCCGGCAAATAGAGAGGGGCTGCAGTCTACACGTGGGATCACGTATTTTAAAAAACTATCTGTCCCTTGCTCATCACTTCCCAAGTACTCACCGGTCCCTGCTGGGGAGTGGCGGTGAGCGGGGCGAGGGCATGGCCGGGATGAGCTGCCGCTGCGGCGCTGCCCTTGCGCGGCGTTTCAGCACCGCGGGACCGGGACAGTTCCACAGGGCAGGCCCGGGCTGCGGCACCGCCCCGGCCCCGCCATCGGCCCCGCCATCGGCCCCGCCATCGCCATCGGCCCCGCCATCGGCCCCGCCATCGGCCCCGCCGCGCCCCTTCCCATCTCGTCCCGCCGCGCTTCGCCGAGCTCCTNTCGGCCCCGCCATCGCCATCGGCCCCGCCATCGGCCCCGCCATCGGCCCCGCCGCGCCCCTTCCCATCTCGTCCCGCCGCGCTTCGCCGAGCTCCTCTCGCCTCCCTGACAAGCCCGGCGGCGCGGGTCCCACCGCTCTTGTTACTGCCCCTCCAGAAGGACAGAGGGCTTCAAAAAAGGCCCGCCGTCCAGCTAGATATGTCTGATCTCTGTCCCGCAGTGCCTAAATGCCGTTTGAATCTGCTCGTTAATTAATGTCACCCGGGAGCTGCTCTCGCCACCGCTGTGCTGACTGTCCGCTGAAGCACCCAGCCCACAGGCACCAGGTTCCCCTGGCAGGTGCACAGCCCTCGCCTGAGTGCCCAGCATCTCCTCGAGAGCCCAGAACCATCTGTAACTGGATTCACAGCTGTCACAGGGAGCAGGGAAACACGTTAGGAACGTAATGGCCATTGTTAAGGCTGCTACATCATAACCTCCAACCTTCACTAGGTCTAAGGCATTCTGACACAGCATTGCACACAAGTGCCATTGCTCACTCGAGATTTGGAGACCTACACCCTCCTCTCAACGAAGGCTTCTTAAACATGTTCTTGGGAAAGCAAAAAAGGGATTATGAGTTTCTGAATGCATTACAGCATATTTTACACCCTCCTACATGTACTCAAGACACAGAAAAACAGATTCAATGCTTTTATCTGTCCAATCAGAGTCCACCCTTCCCCTTTCTAAGAATGTCCCTCACCATCTGATGACAGAGATAGTTGTACTGTGGTACTCTCCACTCCCTCCATAGGAAAAAGGTGACTGCTCTTGAATTATTTAAATGCTCTTGGAGAAGGGGAGAAGAGAGAGATCAACTTGCTCGGTGTCTTAAGACAACAAGAGAAAACCTAACCACCTGTTCCAGTCCGTGCTCCAAGAAAGGCTCATACTTCTTCATCCAACAGTTGTTCTATATAGAACCCTCTAGCAGGGCTGCCTACAGGAATTTTTTACCCAACTACAAGGAATCTAGCATGAAACCCCATATTTCTTACCCACCTCTGAGGAAAAAGTTCAGCAGAGTGCCCTGGTTGCATGTAAGAGGATGGCATGCAGAGATAGAGGTGGTGCACTGAATCTTCGCCAGGCCTCGGTGAAATTAGTAGATCTCAGTAAACTGGGAGTCCTGCTTTTTAGCTCTTGTCCTGGGGATTTAACTGAAAGCATGCACAGACAATGCACAAATAGTCTGCTGCTGTCTTACCTACATCCTGCATGACTGATCTATTCATTCAACTACCAAATATAAGACCAGTGAGAAGGCTGCCAGAGCTTTTGGCACCTGGGAAAAGGGAAAGGGAAGTTAAAAAAGAAAGTAACTCCACTGGTGTCAAGAAATCTGTCTTGAAGATGTCAGCAGACTCCAAGTACATAGGGGCAGATTCACTTTCCCTGGAAAGAGTCCTGCTGAGGCCACTTTCCTCTGACAGAGGAAAGTTTAGACAGGCAGCTGCTATGACCTGACAAGTACAGGGTCCTTCAAAGTATGGTCAGAAAAAAATCTTCAGGTATGTGGTATATGTCTAATATCCATAACAGAGGCACCTTCAAAGTAGGGAGACTTTGGGTAGCAGCTGCTCAAAATAGTCTTGAGGATTACATTTGGATTTAGACTCCTCATTTCTGCACAAATTCTGCCTTTTGTGGCTTTGGTCTGTAAAATGGGGATATACAGCATTTCCAAGTGACTGTGAGGATAAAAGTATTCATGGTTTTGAGGTAATGGTGTTAAAATTCTGGTAATGGGGAACCAGAGATAGCTGAGGGCTGCTTACTAACACCGTGCTTCCTTTCTCAGTAACTAATAGCATGTCTAGGCTTTGATGTTGATGGGTAGGCAGAAGAGAGGTCTTGATTAAAAGCATTAATTTACCTCGCAGATAACAGATTCATATACACAGGTCTAAATCAGGAGTAGCTGCATCAAAATAAACAGTCCTTGGGCAAAAAAGGTGTAAAAGAGAAGAGGATCAGACCCTGCATCTAGCAGATATATGACAAGGTAAATGGTGAACACAAGGAAAGAGAATTATTGTTATTATATACACGTTACATTTAGTACCATTAAAATCCAATGCTACAAAGAAAATAACTTTCAAGTTTGCAAAGTATATGCAATAGGGGCTGTCAAGAACTCATCAGAACCTGTGAATGTTTCCTTTGTATATGTTGCCTTCATTTCAGCATTGACATAATCCAGGAGTAGCTTTATTGGCAGAAAACTGGCAGAATAAAAAAAAAAAATCAGGTGCTTTAGCTTTAAGGAAATTAACTGAGACCCATTGACTCAAGAAAACCTTTAAAACTTTTGAATTACATCTTAACTGAACATTTAATTTTATAATTTGTCACCTTAGATAATAATGTTACAAGACCTATGTTGATACAAACCATTGTGTTAATTACAGTAAAAGCCATCAAATTAAATTCAATTTCTGGAATCAATAGCATTTCTACAAGTACCATGTCTAATTATGGCCATACCTTTCATTTGGAGTTTTATTAATGCATACGTTACATCTGTCACCTTCTTCAGTTTTGAGCAAACTCACTGTATGTTAATTCACACCTGATAACAATCGTTTTTCTTGTATTTACCTTCTAAACCTGATGATAGGATGTGTCAACACCCATAGGATTTTTTGTTTTCTTTGAGAACTTTGTGCAAGTTATTCTTTTTTATTTTAAATTTGCTTCTAAACAGTTCCTAGTGATTTTAATTTAAAAAATGGAAATAAAAATGAAGAATGAAAAACTTTACTCTCATTGATGTAGTCCCCACTGTAACCTCTAGACATGTTGGGAAGTCACAAAATCTGAGCACATCATATTTTAAAAGCTATTATTTCAGAAATTTCTCTTCTCACTTCAAGGGGAAGTTCTCTCATGCTTCCGCATAGATAAACAATGCCAACAGTTATTTACACACACTTCTCCTCCTAATAATAATCTGTTTACATTAAGTTTAGTACCAACACTCCAGAAAATTCCCCATCGCACCTGCTTTCCTGTTTATCTCTTGTTTTCACTCTGTGTATCACAGTCAAAGCATTGTCACCTTCAATAGACACTCTCATGACAAACTGCCAGGACACAGTAAAGATTCCTGTGAGTGCATGATACCTCATGCTAATTTCCAGCACATTTTGACTCTGCAGTCTTGCTTCCCTTTACCCACCACATCATCAATGAACTTTTCCAAAGTGACATAACCTTAATTACATTTTAACTTCAACACAGAGGGAAGTGATATCTTCATTACCTGTTGGGAAGCAATTTTCAGGTCGAGTTGCAGGTGTATTTTTTCATGGATTGGTGTTTTCAGGCAAGGCACAACTACAACGTGTTAGAAAAATACACCCTTTTCTTCTACTCTCAGTAATTCTTAAATAGATTATGAAATCAGTATTCTGTTGCTTGGGGTTTTTTTTATTGAAAAAGCACCTTTCATGTGACAATAGCCAACCCTAGGAACACAAGGTCAAGATGTTCCTCTTCATGTCACCAGATGTCAGCCACTTTAAAAATAGGTGTGTAATCTAAATTAGTTGGCTAAATGCCTTCTACACTCAGTGTAGAGAGAGACACCTTCAGGGGCAACTCACCATAGCCTAAATCAAACCTTCTGGACAGCTTTTTTGGTCTTTACATGTACTTGCATGCAAAGCATTAGACAACATTTTGGTTACCAGTGCTGTTGTCATCAAAACACTTGCTCTCATTTTTGCAGCAAAGTACCTAACTATAAATGTCTGCATGGACACTGCTATAAACAAAGATACATCCTTCAAAATATGTACTTATATATACTGTGAGTTAATCATGCTTCTTGTGAAAAAAAAATTTAGAATTGGGCCCTGACATAGAAATTTCCCTAATAATACACGGAGCTGTCAGATGTGCACAGCTTTAGCTGACCTAAAGTGAGGTGAGGTGAGGACAAACATTTCTACAGCTAAGCACCAGGTGCCCTCAGTCAGCACCCAGAAACAAGCAGCCATCTAAACTCTCAGCTGAAAAATGTGATTTCACTGAAGGCATACAACATTGCACTGGCACACTCTCAGGGGCAGCATCTCATGGCACCTGGTGACCATCCACAGCTTTCACCAGAGGTTCCTCTCTCTGCCCACGAGCTTCTGCAGGCAGGAGGAGAAGGTAGGACTCTGCAGACTACCCTCTCCTTCATCCTGTGCTCCTCATTCAACACTAGCCACCCTCCACTCGGTGATACAAAGAAGGGAGGGACCCTACGTTAAAAATAGAGTACTACTGAAGTAGTACAAGAAGAAAGGAAATAAATCAGATTGTTCAAACTACCGAGGCATTACTCTGCTCTCCATTGCTGGCAAAATCCTTGCAAGAATTCTTCTTAACAGGTTAATACCAGCTGTAGCAGAAGAACTTCAACCTGAAAGCCAATGCGGTTTCAGAGCCAATAGGAGTACCACAGACATGGTATTTGTGCTCAGACAACTGCAAGAGAAGTGCAGGGAACAAAACAGAGCACTTTATGTAACCTTTGTCCATCTCACCAAAGCTTTTGATACTGTGAGCAGAAAAGGTCTATGGCAGATTCTGGAACG
>VYXB01002528.1:36186-200356 GCA_013397135.1 Pachyramphus minor
TGCTGAGAACACAACTGCGTTGGGCAGGGCACGTCTCCAGGATGAAGGACTTCCACCTCCCTAAGATCGTGCTGTACGGTGAACTTGCCACTGGCTACTGCAACAGAGGAGCCCCGAAAAGGAGATACAAGGACTCCCTGAAACAACATCTCAACCTTGGCCACATTGACATTATCATTGGTCTGCTCTGGCCTCCAACCGGGAGGCCTGGAGACAAACCATCTATAATGCTGCTGCCTCCTTTGAGAATTCACACAGGATCACTCTCGAGGAGAAAAGACAAAGCAGAAAGAATCGCGTTCAGTCGATACCACCTGGGGAGTCTCTCTGCTGGGCCTTTTGCAACCGGACTTGTCTGTCGCACATTGGCCTTTTCAGCCATCAGCGACCCTGCAGCAAGCACAGGTAGTGCCCTTCCAAATCTTTGTTCGTGAAGCCAAGCCATGATAACTGTGTAAAGCAAGTCGATCTCCTAGTGCACACAGGAGGGCATTGGACTGTGAATTTTCAAAAAGTTACAATCCTAATATTACAAATTCCCTTAGGTTAACATTTTCTTCTTTCTAAGTCTTAACTTTGCAATTTTAATGTTATTCTCATTTTCATTACTTTATTACCTAGTTAATTTTAAGCTTTCTGATACAATCAGAATTACCACTCAAGACTCATTCATAAAAAACTTAGGATTTTGTAAGATGCTACCAAGAAGGCAGCACAGAAGGGCTTTTGTAGCTTTATAAATACACATACATTATATATTTTATAGATATATTTTTATAAAAATATCCTGTTTTCTTGCTGAAAGCTGTCTGCTACAGTGGCCGAAAGCAAGTGCTTGAAAAAAAGTACAGGAAGAAGAAAGCATGAAGTGGTACTGTCTCTAAATATTCTCTCAACAGCCATCTTTGGCTCAGGCAATTCATGAGTGGTGTCTTTTCATTTAATAGATTTAATAGACTGGCTTTTCCAACCATTCATTTATGACCTCTTGAAAACATTCAGCATCTTCAGGAGATTGTGAAAGACAATGAAGGAATGGGAGTGCTTGCCTGGGGAGCAGGATGTCTGGGGCTTCAGGCCATGCTCCAGGGAGAACTTGTCTTTCCTGTGAAATAGCCACTGACTAGCTGTGTGCAGGGACTGGAGCATAACTCTTTTCCCAGTTACTCTTTTTTCCACAACAAAAGAAATTTTGAAGAGTCTACATGAAGCAGCACCTTACCAAAGGTGCAGCATGGGAGGAAAGGATGCAACCCAGGTCCCCAGTGTGTTAACCACTAATATGTTGAAAGAAAGAGCAGAGGTTGTTTCCAAAGAAGACACCAGCTGCCTCAAGCCCACTCCAACCAGGCCTGGAGGATAATGGGCTGAAGATCCCTGAGAACCTTGGGTCTGTATGGAGGCTGAAACATTGGATGCTCAGCAGCTGAAGTCCTTTGCCACGTGAAAGTGGCAAGGGGTCAGACAGCTGCTCAGAGGCAGTTCTCATCATCACAGCTTTGAACCAAAGTGTCTGATTCCTGCCTGAGTCCTATGATTGCATCCCACATAGAGTTGGATGCACATCCACAGTCACTGCTCTGCCATTCCCAGTGCTGATGCTTTGCCTTAACTAGAAGCTAATGAAGAACATTTAAAGCTGTTCCTACTAGACTTAATATAATAGTATTTAAAAGATATAACATTAATGAGCATGAATTAACTATTAACATTACTACTTCAACACACTAATAACATTTTAAGGTACCCATAATAGCTTTTTCATTTTAAGAGCAATAATCAGAAGAATCACCTGCTTCCTCTACTAGATGTCAAAGAACAAAATGATGTTTCCTTTTCTCATGACAAGACCTGCATATAATGAAAAGAGTGCAGCCCTTCAATGGCTTCTAGCAGCTGCTGCTGAAGGGACTGAGAGGGAAGGAGATGGCAGGTTAGTGGGAAAATACATGGAGGAAGTGAGACCAATGACAGTACTGGAGAATCCAATTGACACTGCCAGAATGAGGATCCCAAGATGGTCAAATGTGGGTCAGCAACAGGTGGCATTCCCTCAACAGTCTTGCTTGTCTCAGAAAAGAATGCACAGCCAGACTGAGCAAGGGGAAAGAAATGAAGTGACATAATGGCAGAAGGCATCGATGCAATGCAAACAGACCTAGAGGCTTGGGTCAGCAGGTCCTGCACCTTGCTCCTTCCAAGACTTTGGTTTGGTTAATGGCACACAGAACAGGTTACAAACATCTGCATTTGGCCTTCTAGCATTCACAGTCAATAGGTAGTGAGGAGTAGGCATGATGTTTGCTGAGTGTAACTCCAAACTGCTCAGGAAGGTGGGGCATAGGGTACCCCATCCCTGTGCAGGACACGCTGGAGGCAGGGCTCCCCCACCTTTGGGCTCAAG
Organism: Pachyramphus minor; assembly: GCA_013397135.1. Classification (NCBI taxonomy): domain Eukaryota; kingdom Metazoa; phylum Chordata; class Aves; order Passeriformes; family Tyrannidae; genus Pachyramphus; species Pachyramphus minor. The sequence goes on from VYXB01002528.1 coordinate 38,591, forward strand.
CCAGCATGCTCCAAACTGCTCTGAGCTCTTGACATTAAGGATCTGTGCAATTCACTCACTGATGACATTTACATTAGATCTCATAGGAGCTGGAGGATTTAGCGACCCACTTCCAACTGCCTTGAGACGTGGGATATTTTTCAAAGAGTGAGAAAATCCCTTACCCAGAACATCTTGAGAAAGCTTGAAGGCCCTGCAAGTGCCTGTGGAGGAGGAGATTACTAGAAATTTATGCAGTGGCTAGAGAATATTGCTGGTTGTTATTTGTGAAGAGTTTCTTGTCCGTACAAGGTTTTTTACATCAGTTCTGGTACATTTAATGTTTTGTTTTCTGGACATTTAACGTATAGTTATTTTCAACAATTCTACTATTATTTTCACCACCTTCTGCCTGTTTCCTTTAATACTAGATAGCAGCAAATAAGCAAGAGAGTCACACAGCCTGACATTGACTTCCCCAAAGAGGCATCAGGTGCCCATGAACAAGCTTGATGCTTCAACATCCTAATTCATCCAAATATAGATTTCTGGAAACAGACTTTTCAGCTGTGGCATGAGTACTGTGCCAAACACCATCGGACTTGGATTGCATCAAACAGTGCCATTATCGAACTAGAACACAATGAGAACACTGACTTCACGTGGTCCATGGGAGAAGCATCCTTCATAAAGACATGAGTCTAACGAAGGAAACATAGCTATACTGTTTTGGCTGTAAAGCCAGTGCTGTTCGCCTTGGGACACACTGCCGTCTCCGTGGATCGGTCACCGCAGTAAAGGTGAGCTTGGCGAGCTCTGAAATCAGCCACTCCCGCCAAGGAGCGATGGCCTTTTGGCGGGGATACTGCATCCTTCCGCAGGGCTCAGGCACCACTAGAGGGAAACCCAGCACCGCCTCGGCCCTCCCCTGAGCTCCGGAAGGAAAGGGGCGAGGGGCGAGAGCAGCGGCGGGGAGACAGCAGCGGGGGAGAGGCGCCCTTCCTCTTTCCCTTCCCCTTTCCCCCTGCACCGGCACCGCGGGGGGAATGGGAGGGAGAGGGGTGCCGCACCAAAACCTGTGGGAGGAATAAACGGGAAAGGACGAGGGGGAAGTAAGGGCAACCCAAACGAAACGAAACTAAACTAAACTAAACTAAAATAAAATAAAACAAAATAAAATTTGTTATTTATAATTAAATACAGTCCCAACAAACAGAGAAGCAACTGTTGGGAGGGATGCTAAAGTTCCCAAGGGTACTTGGGTCCTCCTCTCAGAGCAGTAGGCACAGGTCTTCCTTTTAATTTAATCATTAGCCAAAAACGGCTTGATCCTGGTTCTCTTCATCTTGCCAGTACAAAAATTTCCCCTGCTGGCGGAGACCCCTTGACTCATTTAGTTCCTAAAAAGACAGTACAGTAGCCCTAAATAACTACTGAATTGTTTGTTAGCAACAATAACTATCAAAGGACAGAGCAATGACAAAAAAGTTTATGAGAATTATCATTATCATAATCATCATTGTAACACACTACACTTAGGTTGTATAATAGACATGTTTCTTCCCTCCAAATCTGGTCTTCCAAGAAAACAAGCCCAGGTTTTTTACCACATCCATAAATGATCTAAGTAGAGGCAGTGAAGGGCAAACTAGCAAAGGCTGCAGTTGTTACAGAAGTATTCAGAAAAGATTAAACTATAGCTAAGAAGTGCAGAAATATTTCATAATGGGATGTTGCAGAGCCATAAGAAGGCAGATTTTGCATTAAATTCCACATGAACAAATGCACTATACAGCACCTGAGGGGGAAAATCTATTATGTGTCACAGACTTTAAACAAACTGGTTTTACTAGGAAACAAATCCCAGAGTCATGACAGATACTTGAGATCAGGGCTCCATAGTGGACAAAAAAGAAAGAATTACCAGAATTAATAGGAATAAATAGAGATAAAAACAGAAAACATCACTTTACCATTTTATAAATCCTTCTTAACTACAGATTGCACTCTGTATTAAAAAGATGGCAAAAAAAATTTAAAAATGGGTTCTGTAAAAGATGATGGAAGTATGGAAAGGTTCTCACTTGAGAAAAAGCTAACCAGGTTAGAAGCAGGACTAACTGAAGCTTGGAAAGGAGACAACAGAGGGTGGTGACAGCTCAGTCACATCACAGGTGCCCTAAAAAGGTGGAGAACGAAATCTCATTCCCTGTTTCACTTAACATAAGTATTCATTTTTCTCAATTAAAATACTATCTAGTAGTGAAAAAAACCAACAACAACAACAAAAAACAACAACAAAAACCCACCAGAGAGTTTTGGTGAACTTTTCTGTTTAGAATATGTATAATTAATCATTATTGCAGGATATTGTGGAGATCAAAGATGTGGCAAAGTTCACCAAGGGATTAGATAAATTCACTGCAACTGATAAACAAAGGTGCAAGGCAAGCTCCTAAAGCTCTGGAAGCTGGATGCACAGTTCAGAAGGACCATTACATATTCATCTGCTTACATATTTTCTTCCCTAGGTGTCTTCAGTTGGCCATTGTCAGAGAGGGATTGCTGGACTATGTGACCTAGCATGGTGTTAGCCAAGTGGGAAAGCAAGGCTGTGATTCTCTGAAGTTCATATGAAATTTAGGTTGGAGCTGGGAACTGACTTCACACCTATAAACCATCATATCAGGAATACAGCAATACATATCTACAGGGGTAGTTTCCCTGCACAACTGTGTGCCAGAGTTTCACTTGCTGGTCTGGAAATGAACCAGGCAGTAAAAGCGATTAGCAGTGGAAAGACACTAGACAGCTGTAATTACCTAAATGCCTTCCTATTAACCATGTGAGAAACTAAATCCTCACAATCACATTCATTAGTAAATGCTAAGGACAAACTAACTACATGAAGTTTCATTTGATTAGGCAGAAGAATTCTACTCCAATATGATTATGTTACACAGAATGACCTAAAAAAAATATAAACCAAGTCTGCTTCAGCAAGCAAATGAATGTTAATACAGGCAGAGAACAGCTGTTCCTAACCAAAAACATAGCCAGGCTCCCTCAGCTGAGGGAGCTTTCTTGGTACCTTAGTTGCTTCCTTTCTTGATATACTGACAAAGAACAAACTTTTCTAAATTAATCTCTCCCAAGAACCAACAGATATGGGCTAAGAAGGGTGGGTGTGTTGGCTGCGGGGATGGAGAAGCTCATTGCACCTTTAAGGGAAGTGTGAGGGCAATTCCAGCACCAAGCTGAACCCCACTGGATCTATAACATCCATAATTTCTAGATATCCATGTATTGCGGTAGCAAGCATCATGCCAATGTCCAGACACAACAAAACTATGTCCATATGTAATAAAGTGAACCATGATCACAGTCCATCCAGAGCATGAAGCACTTCGGGGAAGATCTGTGTGCCTCCAGAGCCTAGGTACCAGTGATGAGGACAGGAGACACAAAAAGCCTGAGCCAGAGGGTCCATTTCGAACATGAATTACAGAGCGTGACTTGTTCTTGACCGAAACTGTAATCATCAGTTTTAAGCATGAGTTCCCTCCATACCTCTTTATTTTGAGGCAGACAATGTGGATTTCCAGTGTTTATGTGACTTTGTCCAGTCATCCCATTTAGGAGATTCAGACCCTTGTGAAACCTTCAGGCAAGAAGTAAGGAGAATGTAGCCCCTCCTGAGAGGCTTCACCACAGAGAAGCCAGTTGATGTAATCTTTTGGATTTCAGTAAAGCTTTCAATACTGTCACTCACAGGATCCTTCTGGACAAAATGTCCAGCACACAGCTGGATAAACACATCACGTGATGGGTGAGCAATTGGCTCACTGGTTGAGCACAGAGGGTAATAGTGAATGGGGTAACATCAGACTGGTGACCTGTCACTAGTCGGGTTCCACAGGGCTCCATCTTGGGCCCTGTGCTCTTCAACATCTTCATAAATGACTTGGATGCAGGACTGGAAGGGATACCAAGCAAGTTTGGAGCTGACACAAAACTGGGAGGAGCTGCTGACCCTCTCAAAGGCAGGGAGGTCCTGCAGAGAGACCTCGACAAATTAGAGGACTGGGCAATCCCCCACCATATGAAGTTCAAGGGAAAGTGCCGGATTCTGCACCTGGGATGGGGCACCTCCTGGTGTTCATGCAGAGTGGGGAATGAGATGGTAGAAAGCAGTGCCATGGCAAGGGACCTGGGGGTCCTGGTCAATGGCAAGTTGAATCTGAGTCAGCAGTGCCCTGGCAGCCAGGAGGGCAACGAAGTCCTGGGGGGCATCAGGCAAAGCATCACCAACCGGTCGAGGGAGGGGATTGTTCCACTCTGCTCTGCACTGATGTGGTCTCACCTGCAATACTGAGTGCAGTTTTGAGTGGCACAATATAAGAAAGACATTAAGGTCTTAGAGAGCACCCAAAGGAGGGCAATGAAGATGGTGAAGGGCCTTGAGGGGAAGCCGTGTCAGGAGCGGCTGAGGTCACTTGGTGTGTTCAGTTTGGACAGGAGGGGACTGAGGGGAGACCTCATTGTAGTCTACAACTTCCTCATGAGGGGAAAAGGGGCAGACACTGATCTCTTCTCTGTGGTGACCAGTGACATGACCTGAGGGGATGGCCTGAAGTTGTGTCAGGGGAGTTTTAGGTTAGATACTAGAAAAAGTTTGCCCCGAGAGTGATTGGGCACTGGAACAGGGTCCCCAGGGAGGTGGTCACAGCACCAAGACTGACAGCGTTCAAGAAGCATTTGGATGATACTCTCAGGCACAGGACCATCCCCCTCCCCACTCTTGGGGATGGTCCTGTGCAGGGGTAGGAGTTGGACTTAAATTTTTCTTGTGGGTGCCTTCCAATTCAGCATGTTCTGTGATTCTGTGACCACATTTCTCTGTGGGCATAAGTCCCCATGAAGTCCATGAAAGCTGCTGCCTGCCTACGTGAAAGGCACCTAGACATCATCTCAGCACTCCTCTCCTGCTCTGCAGAGTAACTAGGGGATACTGTATGTGCTGTTGGGAGGTTGGGGACAACACATGCACAGAGTCCACAGGGCACACAGATGACCAAGCATCTGGCTGCTCTGAAGCCCCATCCTGTCCAAAGACTGCAGGTGAATTCTTTATACATAATCAAATAAACCAGAAAGTTATTATATTTGAATTAGCATTCATTAACACAATTGATTGTGTTGATTTAGCCATCTAAATGGTCAATGCTAGGACGTTTGGATAATTATTATTGTTTAGTGATATTTCCTCAGCTAATTGTTTTTATTGAATGACTCACTTTGGTGATGCAGCTGAAACTAATGTGCAGCGGGGCTCCCAAAGACAGGCTTTTATCTGCCCAATCTACCTCTGAGAGGCTCCATCCTTCCTGTAAGACAATGCATTGTGGTCTCTCTGGATGGTCCTTAGGAAAGAAACCATTTGGGACATGCTCCCACATCTGCCAATGCATGCTTGATCACACGTGGTGTGATTTCTCACAACAGCTCACCTCAACGCGCTTAAAAAAACAGGGCTAAACTAAGCTGAAATGGTTTTTTTCCAGATTTTGCTTGAGTGGGTACCACCTGTGAAGGCAGCAGTGCAACAGCCCAGTAAGCTATTTCCTCCTCCACCCTCTTAAGCATACCCCACCCTCACCCTGACAAGCTAAGACCCCGCTTGTGCTGCCCTCCTGCCCCCTCCTCCACAGAGAGGCTTACCCCACTGCCCCACTCTCCCAAACCCAGACTAAGCCCCAGCCCCCCAGCAGTGCCTGCCTACATGGGGGAGCTTGTGCAGTAACCAAGCTCTGGGACTCTCCTCACAGGTGTCCTTCACCACATTCAGAAGGTCACAGGTAAGGTTCTGCCTGCACAGCACCATGACAATGTAGAGAGATCAGACCTCATGCTAAAGTTTTCCCACCTATAGCTATCTGGAAAAGCCAAGATGGGCAGACCACTGCTCCAACAGCAAGAGCTTACCCATGCCTGCTTCCTTGTGATCAACACCTTCTTCCAGGTACAATGCCTCCCTGGACCACTGTTATGCTCCTTGGGATCAGTAGCATCAAAGCAATGTTTATCAGAGGTCTCTAGGTGAGGCAGTTGAGGGAAGATATCGAGGGATACAGAAGTGTGACTAGCTCTTACAGTCACATTGTGCCTGAAACTGGGTGATCTGGCTTGATTTTCATTATACTATATGTTGTCATTTGACATTACCTAATCCAAAGATAGGGAATGACTCACAGAGATCTACAGATAGTTTCCAAATAAAAGGGACGCAAAGGAACTGCATCCCCTGCCCAGAGAGTGGAGACCTGTGCCCCACGCAGGAGGCCTTAGCTTTCTCCATGGTCAAGCAGGCTGCATGACCATGAGGTGACAGGGACTTGATAGTGCTTGTTAGGAAGGGAGGGAAAAAGCACACAATCCCCAGATGCTCTTTTGCTGCTCATCACCCATGAGAAGTTCATTGCTTAGAGAAGTTGTGAATGCCCCATCACTGGAAGTGTTAAAGGCCAGGTTGGATGGAGCCCTGAGCAATCTGGTCAAGAGGAAGTTGTCCCTGCCCATGGCAAAGGGGGTGGAACTAGATGATCTTTAGGGTCCCTTCCAACCCAAACCATTCTATAATTCTATGATTACCCATTAGCTAATACTCACACACATCACTGACGTCTTAAAGAAGTGCAGGACTGCATAGGCACAAAGCTTTGCAGACAATAACCAAGAGTCTGTCCCAGGCACAGGCCAGAGCACAGAAGTGCCAGTGGGACAGACAGTCACTGAGTGACACCACCATGACAGGAACAGCAGAGAGTGTGGCTGAGAGAGGATTCTCCTTTGAAGGATATATATGAATATAATGTGATGGACAAGGTGTTGCTGTGAATAGACGGTGAGACACAAGGTAATAGTACAGCCAGCTGAATCCTGCAAGGGGTCAGGCTCCTGTAGGCTCCTGGGACACAAGGTGACACAGTCACATTGACTGTTATGACCTCTACCTGTCAGGTCTGCAGGGCCATAGAGTTGCCAGCTGGTGAGGATGCAGGAGTTAGCTGCAATGGCCATGGATGCTGGGCTTTGGGAGGCAGAGGATGCAGCCAAGAAAAGAATTCGTGTCTGTGAACACAGGCAGAAGAAATACAGTGACTGTCAAACACTTGTTTCAAAGTGGGCCTGATACAGCTTCTCTTCAGTGCTCTCGGAAAAATCACTCCCTTCAATCTCCTTTCCCTTGCTGGTTTTCCCACAAATGTGTTTCAGAGCCTCCACAAATCTTCTGTCTCAAGCATAAAACCAAGCCTGTGGCCCTAAAGCCATTACCAGAGGTAAATGTTTTCCCAAGCAAGTTATATTTTTCCCTGCTCAGAAATTTGGCATGGGAAGAACTCAAGCATTAGTTTCACCCCATTTGTATAGTGTTTCTAGACATATAGAGATGTCCAGCACCACGTGCCCTCCAGAATATGCCATGTGCAGGCCCTCTAGATGTCACCACAGCACACGCACAGGATGGGGAGTTCACGGAAGAACTGAATTTACTGCCTGTGCACAAACTACCTTTCCAAGAAAGGCAGGAGCTTATCCCTGAGAGATATTTCTGTCTGGGAAACACTACAGCCATAAATTAGGAAATAACTTCCATGAAATCTGAAGAAATCAGAGCCCTAAAAGGTATATGCTAAACGGGAAGTCATCCCAGGAATGGATGCAACCTTGGAGAGAGATAAATTTAAACTCCTTCCAGGCTGGAAAATCTGTCTTGCAGTCTCCATCTGCTCCCTCTTCCTTCCCAGTACAGCTCCAATTATGAATCACTTGTCCCAGCCCACTCTGAAAGATGCACCGTTGCTTCCAGTTCCCCTTTTCTACGTGTAGCTCAGGTACCACTGGACCAGCAGGACCAGCGACCTTCTGATCACCAGCCTGCGCAGCAGAGGTGAACAGCCCCTGCTGTGAGGAGGCACTGCTCATTCCCTGGATCCCACAAGTGATGGTGGCCCTGAACTTGCTGCCAGTCATCACTTGCCCTGAGAGAAGTCATGCTCAGAGTAGAGTTGGCTGCATGAAAATAAATGGGAATACAAGGGAACAAGAGATGTGTGAGGAAAAGAGGATTCTATTATAACTCGGTCTGGAGAACCTGTGTCCTGGGAATGCAGGTGATCTTCAGAGTGTATGGGGAGTTTGGAAGTTTGGAATAATCTGTATATAACCTCTCTCAGCCTGCCTTTAGCATCTCTCAGTGTGTAAATCAGAGCTCACCTAACACCCCTATAAATGCAGCCTCTTTGCTGTCCCTTGGAGCTATTCTCCCATCTTTGCTCTCCTGGAGAGCTACCCCAGGCACTGCAGCCCCACTCTCATCAACATCCACTTGTCTAGCTAAAAGAAAGATGGGCTGGACCAGCAGCGTTGCACCTTGGCAATGCTGCATGCTCCTTGCTGGCACAGTCAATGCTCCAGCACTAAGCACAGCCCACAGCCATGCCAGAAAAAACTTAGGTTAAGACTTTGGGAACTTGCTGAGCAGAGCACCAGAACACACAGGTGGGTGTTTTGCACTGAGATACCTAAAGGTAAACCCTACATAGAACTATCTCAGCAGCAGCAGCTGACACCCCTTGCCAGCCTCAGGCAACGTAGGAGACAGATCAGGGGTGGCAGATCAGGGTTACCCCTTCTGGAATCATGCACCCTGTCGGCTTTAGGGCTCCAAAGAACTTTCACCAGGAGAAAGAGCAGAGAGCAGAGGGTCTGCTTTCCTTCAAAGAGTATGTGCACAGGAGGAGCTGACCTCAACAGTCCCTTGGCTGGCCATCCCTGGGCTTTTTCAGGAAGCACCCAGCCCAAAGTTCATCTTCTGTTGTTGTGGGTTTTTTCTCTCATGGTTATGCTGTTAGTATTGTCTAGTATTTCCTGCTTCCTCCCCTGGCAGCTCCCTTGCTAGCTCAGACAAACAGCTACAGCACTCAGTTCATTAGCCCCTGTGTTTGCCACATCCGTCCCCAGGGAAATCCCTGGGCTCACATGCAGTTCAGCTTCTAATTGAGGCGTGCCGTGCGCCTGTCTACTGCACCAGGTTTCCAGTGTGCACAGAAGAGCAGTGTGCTGGCTTTTTACATTTGTCCACGATTATTTGCACCCAGCAACTTTAGGCACAAAGGTTGCACGAGAGCATGTAGAGGTTGAGAGCAAAGCATGTGCTGACACAGACAGTTCTCACTGCCCATGTGCAGCCTGGCTCAAACAGCCCAGAGTAACTTAGTTAAGGTCCTTAGTTTGCTCAAAATACCACCTAGTACCACAGAGAAATTTGTATCCAGATCTAGTTTTGACATTCCATATCCGTAATTCAAACAGAAAGGAAAGTAGCTCCCTGCTTTGTATAGCCCTGCTGGCTGACCATGCTCATACTGTGCCAGGCTGAGCTACCCCTCCCAAATCCTCACCGGCTCAGTTTTCTGCATGGCCCCACTCTGCCAACTCTCTCCACCTTTGCAATATTCCCACTTGCTAGGAAGAATTAGAGACTATAAAATCACCAAATATCACATCTGCCTGTAGAGGGAAAGTCCCTTTTTAATTATTAGCATTCTCCCAATTCGTATTTTCCCCATCAGGTGCTTCCACGCTGTCTGCACCCACAGAGGGGATCATACTGATGGGGAGTGATGTCATTGCCAGAGGCAATGTTGTACAACAAGCTCGGGAGATCTGCCTTTACTTCTCTTCCCCCTGCTCAAGACTCTTTTTTCCTCCATGAAACACACGTGGTAGCAAGCTTCACTGCATCAGGCAGCAAGCATCAGTTTAAAGCTTTTTGAGCAACATGCTTTAACAAAGCTTCCACATGAGAAATGGGAATGACACCAGAGAAAACTTGTCATCCAAGTGGTAGCCAATTTCAAATGACTTGTCTTATATTTACCCTTAAGGCATAACAATAAAAGCAGTTAGAACTGATAAAGTACATCTTATCCCTAAGGATACCCAAAAATGCAACCAGTTGTTATACAAACAGCTCACAGTTCATGCAGAGAAATGCAGATCTTCCGAGGGATGCAATTCACCAGTTTAAGAGATGCCAAAAATAAGCTGCAGTCAAAAAATAAAAACAGACTAGAGCAGCCAACCAGGAATCTAGATCTGTAGACTCTGGTCAGGACACCCCAGATAACTATTTTTGTGCCTGTGGGACATGGGTAGGATTTTAAATGCCCTAATTTGGATATTGGTTTTATGTGCCAAAAATTACCCTGCTCACTATTTGCTTGGATATTATATCAGCTCAAATAAGGTAGAGATATGCTTCCTACTGCATCCACCATTCTGCTCTTTGGAGTATCTGACTGGAGGATCTGCCTCTGATGAAAAAGTTTGAGGAGGTAGGGATACAGGCCACATAGCACATGTAACAGCATCAGCTCTCATCCTGGCTGACAAAAAGTGACTTTGCGTAACTTTCCTCCCTCTGATTTGGCTATTTTTTAAAAGCTTTCAAATTAGTAATTCATATTATTATTAGAAAGCAGGAGGGAAATATGTGTTCCTTGTTTACCACTGGACTAATTGTTTGGAGCTGCATGGTTCTTATCTCTATAGCAGCTGTAAATTGGAGACTGAGATATGTGGATTTTTAACTGCAAAATGTTATCAGAATGACATCATTAATTGTCCCCTGGCTTCTCTCACACTAGCAAAGTTCATAGACTTCTGGAGCAACAAACCAGAGTCCTGTTCCAAAGAGGTATCTGCACATGCACGTACATGTACAGACAGCAGGTCTACTATACTGTTTTGCTTCGCTTTTGGTTTTAACAGCCTGGGCCAAGATCTTGCTGGATGTTGTTCACTATCTTTCCTGGTATATTTACTGCGAGCCACGCACAGTCCTTGAGATTTAATAAGAGGAAACAGTTAATAGGTATCTGCAGCAGCAATAACAAAAGGATGAAGTTGAGGGACCAACTCTGGTAAATCAACAGCACTAGACAGTTCTCATGATTAGTGTGGCAATCGGGAAATTACAATTTAATGTGTTTGCTGGAGGAAGGAGCACGAGAATCCTTCATGTACTTTAAAAACTAATTAAAACCCTACTGCCTCTTTTCAGTATTCAGGCACTCAAGGCTGCTTCTCGGAGCCCTGCCAGCTGCTTTCTGCAAGGTAGAATAAAAAGAAACATCACATCCCTGCAGCACCACAGACTTGACAATTGCGTTATCAGGACACACAGAGTAGAGGAGGCTTTTGCAAAACCTAGCTCTTAGGTATCAGGTGCAAATCCACCTCTAATGGTTACAGTCTTTTACATTGTCAAAGTGACTTTCAGGTAGTCTCTTGGTCCTGAAATGCCTGCTGGACCAGGCAGTGGAGACTGTTAACATAATCCTGAATAAAAAATGAAGAGAACATTAATCTCCTCTCAAGCTGATGAGCACAAAAAACCACTCCTGTGAAATTATTGCAGGCATAGCAGAGGTATTAAACCAGAATACACAAGCAGAGAAAGAGGGTTCAGGCTGGCACAGATGACTGCAGCATTCAAGAAGTTTTGCTCCTGTTTCAGGGGGGCCAACCCCTGTCCCTGGATACGTACAGTTGCTTCGTCCCCTGGGGTGTATATTTGAGCCTCCCAGAACTGCAACACCTGGGTAAGAGCCCACATAGGAAACTGGATTTACAATAGGCTCCACCCTATATCCAAAAAGCTGAATTTGTTTCTTTCTATTCCTCTTCTCTTGTGGACCATGTAGAAAATTGTACAGAAGAACTGCTAGAGTTTGGTAATTTAGAAAAAAAGGACAGTACTTTAGCAGCACAAAAACAGCATCGATGACTTCATCACTGCTCCAAATGCTTTATGCTATCTTCTATATGCCATCCCTTTAGGCAAATATCACACAATAACTGTGGTAGCTGTGAGAAGTTACAGAGAAGACAGCGGCTTTATTTGTTAATGAGGGTTCCACTTGCCCCTGCATCTTCAGCTGATTGCTGGTTTATATATGGACCAGGGTTTAGGGCTAAATCCTTTCTCAAGCCTTCCTTGTCTGCCTAATACTCAGGGTACTGGCCCATGTGTGGAGCCCCCTGTGATGCCTATGGCCAGACAGCAGAGCGGCAGCATCTCCCCGGGGCCAGAAGTGGGCTGGCCTTGGCATGACTTTCCATTCAGAAAACATCGTCAATCACCTTTCTGCCACCTACAGCTGGCTGCTGTATCACCAAGCTTAAACATGCACAAAATATAAGTATCTTACATGCCTCTGAAGAGAGGCTGTTGCTGGCAAGTGAGTGCTAAAAATAGCCCTGTGGCAGCCTGTGAGTGCACCTGGAGCACCTTCACTTATGGAAGGAAGCAAAGAATTCTCTTGGCTGAACTCGGTTTCCAGCCATCACAGCAAGGACAGAACTTTTTAAGTTTCATTTCTGTGTGGTTCTAGCAAAATCCCAACTGCAGACAGCATTGAGATTCAGCATTCTGCAGACAGAAATTGAGTCCTCGCTGGACTCAAATTTCCCTGCTAGACAGAGCAGGAGATTGCTTTCCAACTCTCATCCTTCCTTTTTTTTGCAGAGAAGCAGGTAGGAGGATATTCATTTGTTAATTAAATTTCCCCTGACAATTTACATTAAAAAGGGGAAACTGTTTCAAAAAACTTACAAAACTTCCACAATCCTTAACCTATAAAAGAAAGAGTTGTATGGCTTTTTTCTAAACATGCCCAAAAGCACCACTGGATTGTCCCAGGCCAAGTGATAAACACTGAAAAAAAGTCCAGGAATGACACAGCTGGGCTGAAAATTAGGAACATCTGCTCAGAGAAAGCCAAGCATTCTCCCTCTCCTTTGGCTCCTCCTTTCATCTTCAGATTTTCTCATAAGTTCTTGTTCAAAGGGATGCCATCCCATGGGAAAATGACAAAAAGAAAAAAAAATCCCAGACACTATTACTCAGTGAGGTCAGCAATAGTTGTAAAGGAAGAAAAATTCTTCATGGGAATCCCCTACATCTGAGAAGGCGAAGCAAAAATTCACCAGGGAAAAATTCAATGCTGTCAGCCCTGCAGACAATGTCTTCTATCCATGTGGGAGCCTGCATTTATCCAGTTTTCATTACCCACAGATGGCACAACAGCAGTAAAAAGGAGCAACGAAGAGTCACTAGGAATGGCCAGAGAAAGTAATAACAACAGTTAAAGCTGTAATTTCTTTGTTTGTTCCATTATGGACATCTACCCTTTGAAAGAGGCCTATTTAGTCCTAGACTAGAACGGAATGTACAGGAGCGGCTCAGAATTCTCACAGCACTGATACCACAGCACTGAAAGAGAGTGAAAATTTCCACAGCAAAGATGGAAAATCCTCTAAAGGCTGAGGCAGCACCTGCACACTTGCAGGTGTTGTGACAGCATTCATGTGCAATACTACCTGAATCTCTACAAAAAGCAACACACCCCACCCCCCACCCCCCCCGCCCCAAGCAGGGCAGATGCAGTATACTGATGCAGTAGCAGTCTCAGCATTGCTCTGATGGTGTTTGGTTCCCTGAAATTTTATCATGGCTTTGCTACCCTGTTACTGATCGTTAGACAAGCGCTGATTAATGACTCCTAAGAGAGTCCCTCTCATCAGACCTCAGAAAGATCCTCACAGCCTCAGGGATCTGCCCTTGTGCAGATAGTGCAAGGAAGAGGAGCTTCTAAGAGTGTTGATGCTTATGGCCTGGGCTTCTGGCCAGAGACACCTTGGGAAACCTTACTGTGGTCTTGCAATGTTTGAAGGGAGTCTATAAAAAAGATGGGACAGGCTTCTTAGCAGGGCCTGCTGCAACAGGACAAGGGGTAAGGGTTTTAAACAGGAAGGTCAGTTAAGATTAGATATAAGGAATAAGGTTTTTTTACAATGAGGGTGGTGAAGCACTGTCACAGATTGCCCAGAGAGGTGGTGGACACTTGATAGCTCAAGGAAACATTCAAGGTCAGACTGGACTGGGCTCTGAGCAACCTGATACAGCTGAAGATGACCCTGCCCATGAGCAGGGGAGTTGGACTAGTGGGCCTTTAGAGAACCCTTCCAACCCAAACTATTCTATTATTTTATAATTCTACAGCCCCTCTTGCCGAACTGACAGAAAGTCGGTAGATGCAGCCTGCAACCAGGGCCAGCAGTGCCCAGCTGGTGAGGGGCGTTCAAGGGGTCCCCACAGTGTGCAGTGAGACCCTGCAGCGATGCACACATCCCTTGCCCGCCAGGAAGGGGGCACCGGGAGCCCCAGGACCGCGCAGGGCAGGGCAGGGCAGGGAAATCCCCTCGGGGCGCGGCAGGGAACTACCGACGGGGACGCCGGAGAGGCCAGTACTTCCCCTCTGGAAAACCTCCAAATTCTCTCCCGCGCCGACATCTTCCCTCCCCTCCCCTCTGACGCCCCTTCTGGGCGGCCCCAGGTGCTCCGCCCTCCCTTCTAGTGCCGGCGGCGCCGAGCAGGATCAGACCCGTCGGTTGGGCTTTGACTGGCTGGAAATTCCCGTCCTCGGCGGCTCCTCCCCCGCAGAAATCCCCTGGCCGCAGTGTATATGCGAGGCGCCGCCGTCGCCGCCGCTCACTCGCAGTGCCTGCAGCTCCGTCGCCATGATCAGCGCCCGCCGCGCCGCCGAGCAGCCCGCCATGGAGGGCTACGAGCTCCCCAAGAAGGACCGTCAGGGCGGGTTCCCGCTCGACGATCGCCACGACAGTGGCTTGGACTCCATGAAGGAGGAGGAGTACCGGCAGCTAGTGAAGGAGCTGGAAGACATACGGCTACAGCCCCGCGAGCCGCCCGCCTGGGCACAGCAGCTGACGGAGGACGGGGACACGTAAGTGGGGCTCGAGACGGGGCAGGGGTGGCTCGCACACGGTGGGGGACACGGAACGACCTGGACGGGGCAGGACGTGCTGCCGGCGGGGAGGCGCCGGGCTGGGCCGCGCCGCGGCGGGAGGGAGGGAAGGGAGGGAGGGCGGAAAGTCCCTGGAGTGGCGCCAGGAAGAGGCGGCTCCCGGGCCGTGGAAAGCCCCGTCCATGCCGAAAGCCCCGGCTTGCGACACCCGCTCGTGACCCTGCCCCGGGCCCGCCGCGGGGATTTGGGGGGGTTAACGTGGCATTAGGGGTTTTCACGTGTGTCGGTTAATTATTCTTTTTTCCCCTTGCAGTTTTCTCCATTTAGCGATTATTCACGAGGAAAAAGCCCTGAGCCTGGACGTGATCCAGCAGGCAGCCGGCGACCGGGCTTTCCTGAACTTCCAGAACAACCTCAGCCAGGTACTCCCACCTCCACAGCCCCAAATCCGGATCAGCCCCAGCTACCCCCACACAAGGCCTCTGGGGAATTCCCCAAAAAAAGTCTTTTTAGGTTTTTTTTGTTTTGTTTTAATTGATGTAATCAATTGAATCAAAGCCTACTTAAATCAAAGCCTGCATTCGGGAAAGTCCCCACCTGGCTCCAGCCAGTGTTAGTACAATGCTTCCTCTCCCCTGAGAGAGTGGCATTTAACGCCCACATTTTTCAACTATGATGCAGTGAGTTGCATCCCTCTTTATTGAGATGTTAATGATACCCTTCATACAGATTGACTGTTCGGTATCCAGAGAGCCCTAAGTTCATCACTTCCAGAGGAAAGGGCTACTATACAATATCTTGGGAAGCATGAAGAACTGAGTTTATGGGGTGTGCTATTAGCTGGTGGCACAAATCGCCAAGTGGTCGAGAGGTCTGCTTGTCCAGATGTTGCTGCCAAGTTTGCAGTGTAACTTACAGGATGCTTTTTCTCTCTTTTGTGCAGACTCCTCTTCATCTGGCAGTGATAACTGATCAGCCTGAAATTGCTGAGCATCTTCTGAAGGCCGGATGCGACCTGGAAGTCAGGGACTTCCGAGGAAACACCCCCCTGCATATTGCCTGCCAGCAGGGCTCTCTTAGGAGCGTTAGTGTCCTTACTCAGTACTGCCAGCCACACCACCTCCTCGCTGTCCTGCAGGCAACCAACTACAAAGGTACAGGCAAACTGCTAAACAATTTATCTCCATGTGCTGCACTGAGGGTAGGGTTGGTGTCCTGTAGATCTCAAAGATCTCTGGAGAGGTGGAGAAGAATTATTAGGCCCATTTGAGAGTTGAGGAGCCCTAAGCACACGGCAGTGTGTGACATCTTTAAAATGCCACTGTCTTGTAGGCCTCCTCAGTGTTGATGATTGTCTCTCATGGCTTTGAATTTTGCATTTTTAGTGAGTACTTTTGCCATGCTCCTTCTGTTTTTGTTTGCAATAAGTTGCAGTCAAGCACTGGAATAAAATCCATAAGAAATCTTTTCAAAATCCAACCTTGTTATTCATACTCACTGGAAGTTAGAAAACTCTTATGGAAAAAACCCTTTTGCCATGGATGAATTGCAAATTTAGGTATCATCCTGGCCTATCGTCTTGACTTTTAAGAAATGATGAGGCATTGAGTTAGACTTACTCAAATTTTTGCTTTGTTTGTGTTTTGCAGGACATACATGTCTTCATTTGGCATCCATTCAAGGATACCTGGCTATTGTCGAGTATCTGCTGTCCTTGGGAGCAGATGTAAATGCACAGGTATGTAATGTGTACCATGACTTTAACTGAGTGGGGCTGTGTAGTCTTAAGAACCAACAGATCTGGCAACGTCTCTGCCTCTCCTAACATGCCAAACCTTATGTTATTTTCACACAGGAGCCGTGCAATGGCAGAACAGCACTACATTTGGCTGTTGATCTGCAGAATTCAGACCTGGTGTCGCTTCTTCTGAAACACGGGGCAGATGTGAACAAAGTGACCTATCAGGGCTATTCCCCCTATCAGCTCACATGGGGAAGAGACAACTCAAGCATACAGGAAAAGCTGAAGCAGCTGACCACAGCCGACCTACAGATGTTGCCAGAAAGTGAGGATGAGGAGAGCAGTGAATCAGAGCCTGAATTCACAGAGGATGAAGTAAGTAGCTGTTTGCATCTTTTCAAGAGAAAGGGAAAAATCCTGTTGTTTGGTTTTTCTGTTGCTGCTGTTCTGACAACATGCCCCAGTAACCTCTTGCTGTATAAAAGGCATGTATAAATAAGGTCATGCTGTCAGCAGTCAGCAAAATGGCAGTTGGGGCAAGCATATAAATAGAGTAAGAATAAAATGTAAAAAATAACATGAGGGAATGGAGGTTAACTTCATGCAACATGGTTATCTGCACACTATTCTCACAAAACCTTGTGAGACAAAATTCAAGTTAATGGGTGGTTTTCTCCTCCCCTGCATTTGTTTATCTAACATTCTGAGTGCTGTTAAATGGCAAAAGTAACCATTTTGGTGTAAAAATTGTATACACTGATGAAGTCTGGGCATGGAAAATTTGGCTGTTGTCCCAGAGTGGATATGATGCTTTCAGTAAGATTTTTGCATTAACAGCTTTTGGTTTTTTTCTTGCAGCTTATATATGATGACTGCCTTATTGGAGGACGACAGCTGGCATTTTAAAGCAGAGCTTTCTGTGAAATGACTATATACATATGTATAGAAAAAGACTGACTTTCTTCATTTAAAAAAAGAAAGTCGCAAAAGGAGAGAAAAACCAGGAAGGAAATACTACACTGCTCTGCAAGGAGAAGGAGCTCATGATTTTAACAAGACAGTTCCTGGATCTGCCCTGCGTTTAAATACAGCAGTGGGATGTGTAACATCAGTAGAGATCTGTGATTATTCACATCACCTGATAAAGAGCCATGTAGCCCATTTTCTCAGCCCTACAGAGGTTACAGACTACACATCCAACCTGCTCATTACAGAGAGCTTTCTTGTGGCATTAAGTACTGCGAGGAACGCGTTTACTTTCATGGCAAGGTGGACTCATACCAACACCCCTTCTTCTCGGAGCCTGTGTGTTAATTTGCGTTGGGCTGGTGGCAGTCCCTGGCCTTACTGACTGACCTCAGGTCAGGGTCAGTGCTCTCAGTGGGGCATTCCGGGTGGAGGAGTCGGACCAAGGGACTGGTGACCTGGCTCATAGGAGAAAGTAGCAATAATGTTAACTGTGGGCATTGAAAACAGTGTGTTTCACACCATGTGTGTCATAATTGCTACACTTTTTAGCAATTGTATGTATATTGTGTAAATACTGTACATTTTTTGTTTATAATTATTTTGGTACATGTGAGATATGTATTTATTAAAAAAAGATTACTGTACCTAGTCTGTGAAATGGTTCATTGCCCACCTCCTTGTCCTGAAGTCATGGGAATCTGCCTGGTTTGCTTTTTAAGAAACACTTAACACCTAGTAGACCAATGGAGTCACAGTCTCAGGGGTTTTAGGTGGTTCACCTCAGCAGTGATAAGACATCTGAGCAGCTTGCAGCTCTCAGCCCTTCTGCTGCAGCTAATTTTGGAGGCAGACGTAGGTGTCGTTTCCTGCACCCATTGCAGCAGGCAGGCAGGCTGTGGGGCTGGGATTCCCCCTCTGACACCCAGCACCAGGCTCCCAGCCCACTAGAGCGGGGTTTTTTAGGTTGTTTGTGGCAGCTACGCTTCTGCCCTCATAGCACCTTTTGTTCCAGCTCCGATACTTGGCAGCTCCTGCCAGGAGGCTGGAGGTTTGCAGCACAGCCCTGTGTCTGCTCACCTCTTGTTTATCTCCTGGCCCAGCTCCAGCTGGAACTCTGACACCTTTGGAATTTCCGAAGGGGATTTCCGTGGGAAGAGGGAACACACCCAGGGTACTTCCACCCCTGAAATTAAGGTAGGGGGCCTCCCCGCTTCCCAGCTGCAGGAGCTACAGCTATTCTTGTCCAATTCATACTGGATGTGGCTTTAATCCCCTTCAGTTATTCTTCAGGTTTCTCTCCAGCATTCACTTTGCTCAAGTCCATGCCTACACCTCATTATCTGCTGGCAGTGCAGCACAGCACAGGGCTACTTTCAGACAAATTTTAGCCTGTTGTATGTCCAGGTAAAGGAGAGCTGTGTGAGGGGTGACCATACCCTGTTTCTTCTCTGCTGTACCCGCTGGATGGGAACAGGCAGCAGCAATGCTGCTGAAGCAGGATGGAGCTCTGCCAAGAATGTTGGCCAGGGGACTTCTGTGCTGCCGGCACCTGGCCTAGCTCAGGCTGCTGGAGAATGCCATGGCCCCAGGTTGCACAGGAACACCCATTCCTTTTTCTGCCCTGCTCTTCCCAAGGGGTTCCTGACACATGACCTGCTCTAAGGAGGGCTCACTGGCATGAGGAAGAACACCACAGCTGGGTGCTTCCTAATTTGCATGGGAGCCAAAGGCCATTGTGGAAAGTTTTATATAAAATTGTCATCCTGAGTCATTTTTATTTCCCTTCCCCTCTAATTGCGTAAGCATAACCCAGGTGTATGCACTGAAACTTCCTTCTGGCAGACAAGCCCACATCTGCATTGCAAACCTGCGAAGTTCTCCAGGTGTGGGGCTGGGTGAGAATCTGCCAAAACCACCTTCTTGTTGGGAACTCACCCTGCGCTCTGACCAACCACTAAATCTGAGCTGGGAGTAGCAATTGAGGGGGTTTGTTCACTTACTGCTACAGGTTTTTCACCAAAAAGCAAAGAATCCCTAGTGATTCCATGGCTGGAAATACAAACAGCAGTGCTCCACTCAGTTTCCCCTAGCAAGACGGGCTGGAAATGCTGTTGAGGTCCTGCAGAGGCATTCACCAGCTATAGCCATCAGTGCTCTGAAAGTGCTTGGGTACATGGCTGGACCTGCTATGCAAATACTTAAATAGATACCATCTGAATGCAAATACCTCTCATTTGAAGGCCAGAGAGATGGAGAAAAATGCAGTTATCAGTAGTACCAGGTTGGTCTAGTACTTTCAGAGGGAATGGTACATTCTCTGCTCCCCATTGCAATATTTACACAAACAGTATCTAGGAAGGCACTGCTATAATCTTGCAAGAATTCTGCAATGACTTAATAAATTAAGTAAATGTTTTACTGTACGAGGAAGTTCTGCAGCTAAACAAATCATTGCCCAAATACCACATGCTGGTTTTGCTACTGTTTGCCTCCACCAGTCATGCAAACATAACCACGTAACATATGCAGAGGAACCACAGGTAAAGCAAGTAGGATGGAGAATAATGTGAGAATATGTGTTTGTTAGCAAAATAGGTTGGGGCATGTTGTGCGTTTGTGCGTTGCTAATGTGGGATTACTCAGTGCAGAGCTTTGCCTGTTCACTTGATTATACAGCAAGATTGTGCACTGTAGGACACCCCTCTGCACCCCTAGTTTCAAACATGTGCCCTTAACAGCTGGATGTCCACTCTCTCTGCCCTTTCCACACCTATACCTTTAGAAAGATAGTGTTTCTGGTGATAACCTGCATTCATGATGTCTTCTCGGCAGTCCAGCAGATATGTTGCATGGTCCCATTCGTTGGACATGGAGCAAGAACTCCATATGCATTTATTCTTCCAGCATCACTTTTTCCTTATTCAGACAGCACAGCTGCTATTTGCAGAGCACACTAGCTTGTTCTTGCTTCTACTGCCAGTGCCTCCCCATACTGTCCAATGTTCAAAATTCTCTCACAAGCATTTTTACCACCTGCCTTGTGTGGCTCTGCAAGCTTCAAGAGCAGCCACGCTGCTGCAGATCAAGGTCCTGTGAAGATCAGATTTAGTTTCATAACTGACATGCCTGTGTCCTCTGCTCTTACTGCCCTTGGCACTCGTATCTGCCTCTGCCTGTTCTTTTCTCGTCTCCTCCATTTCCACAGGTCCCCCCTCCCTCTTCACCTGCAACACCAGCTGATTCACCTGTCATTACATTACACAGCATGAGGTTACTTTTTTTTTTTGCCATCCTTTCCCTGCTGCCCATTCTTGTAAATCTCTGAAAATCCCGCAAGGATATTCCCATACTTCCTTATATTGCACACGAAGAACAGAACTCCCCATTTCCTCCCACACCCTCCTCTTCCTGCTTGCACTACAGCTCACTGCAGACCTTTCTCACCATAATCACAAGCAAGAGGCCACCTTCAGTCCCTCCTCTCCTGCCTTTCACCCTTCTCAGCATCAGCCCTGGACTTCTCAAGAACCTTATGGTGGTGACAGATAAAATACAGATCTCCAGGGAGGTGACACTGAACAGCAGAGCCCAAGGCCTGATTTTTCCCCCAGTAATTTGGAACCCATCTCTTCCATTCACTGCAACTTCATAAAGTGTAAAAAGCAAGCGCAAAAGGCAACCCTACACCTAGGGACACGCACAGGGAAGCTGCGTTCTCCCACTGGCTACAGTGCCAGCATTACCTCTACAGTCATGAGCAGAAACCTTTCGCCATCCTCCCTGCCTGCTCATTCTCTTGCTCTCAGGTTATGGTGCTCCTTTCACACAGCTTGGGCTGTGTGACCTGTTTGACACATGGATGTAGCTGTCTCTGCTCCCTCAACAAAGAGAGGTGGAATGGGCAGCCCAAGGAGCTGCCTGCCTGTCTGTCTGATTGCTGATGGGCTTGGACATCACAAGGGACCACAGTTGAAACTTAGAGGCCTTAACTCTTCCTGTCTTCCTCCTCCTCCTTCAGCCTTTTGACATTAGGAAGGGGGTCTCTATTTAAGTACTTAACATTTTACAGTGCAAGAGAAACTATAGATCCAGGCAGGGGCTAACAAACAGTGTTTACCAACCACATGTCCTGCATCCAGCTCTGGTGGACACAAGTACCTGCCTGCCCCAGCAGGACTTGATGCAGAAGAAGGCATTGAGGTCACCAGGCCACCAGAGTGGCAGCCCCACTGCTGCTGGCTTTGCCCCGCAGCTTCAGTTCAGATCTGGATGAGCAAGAGGGTTGAGTGAAGAAAGGAAAAGATGAAACCAGCAAGAAAACCCAAGGGAAGACACCATGATCTCCAAGGAGGAGGAGAAGTGGCATTTGTGACTTATTTTAATGGGAAATTTTCAATGGTGGTGGACTCTGGCCAGGCAGGGGCCCAGCACAGATAATTTTTCTGTAGAAACTGAGCTGTGAAAATAATTAAACAGCTGGTTGTTCCTAGAAGAAAGAATTGCAAAACAGAGTGCAGAGGTGGCAGAGAAGAATCTCTCCCTGGACGAAAGGCTGCCCTCACTTCAGGTGAGAGGAGGAAGGGTTTTTTCCAGAATTGCTGTGCTCTCAGCATCAGTGCTTTGCTGGAGAATGAGAACTGCACAGTATCCCAAGGGATGAGGGGGCAGGAAGGCCCTGTGCCCTCACGCCAGTCAGAACAGCACACTCCACCAGGACAGCTGCTGCACAGCCTCTCACCTTCTCCAGCAACTGCCTGTCACAGCTCTGGCATTGTTCACCTCCCTGTCCCTTCAGATAGCTCTCTGAACCATTAACAAGAGCAAAAGGCTCCCTTTAAATGCTGACACATTTATCAGGCCATAATGCAAGAAGTCCAGAGAGGTTGAAACAGAAAATCACTCTGACACCCTGGATGTTTGACTGCCTGCCCTCACCTTGCTCCAGCCCTCAGATTTTCCCAGGACTGTCTCCTTGTTCAATTTTCCAAACAGGACTTTCCAGTCATGTCAGAAGAGAGCTGGGGTTTTCCCTGCTCACTCCTTTCTGCAGTTTCACCCTCTTACAGCTGCCATGAGCCATAGCACCAAGCTCCATTGCCTTTCCAGGTGCAGGAATGCAGCCTTCTGCCTGTCCACTACCAGCCCCAAGGGCTTCCTTGCTTTGAGGAACAGGCCTGCACCCCTTTAATTTGAAACCTTTTTCCATTTGCAATCTAATTCAGATTACTGTTCTTGTGCACCTTTCAAGGTAAAATTTTCATCTCTCCAGCTGAAAGCAAAATGTGAGCAAATATATGCTTGAAGAAAGAGCCTTAAAACACAAATATTTTTAACATACATGCACCCCTAGAAGGGCACTCGGCTGCAATTACAGTGCAACACTTAGCATGGTTAATTATTGCCCCTGGGTTTCAGTAGCTTGAAGGAGGGAATTTCCCAAGGCCCTACAGAAAGTCTCTGTGAATGCTGCTGCTCTATTTCAGCGACGCTCTTTGTTCTCACTGGGGAGTGCCCAGGGGTCAAGTGAGAGGCAGCTCCCCCGGAGGAGCACGGACCAGTGTTAAAAGAGAGCCGGTCCGTGGAGTTTGCTGCTGCAGTGTGGGAGGACTCGTGCTGTGTTGCGTGGGAAAAGGACATGCCATGTGTCAGTCAAAGCTCTGAAAGTACTGAGCTGAGGAGGACTAAGAGTCGGTGAGGATGCCTGCCCAGCCTGTACAGCACATAGAATGAAACCACCCTCTTCTTTCCATTTTTTCTGAGTAGATGGGTTTCCATTACAGCATGCGTCAAGGCTAGTGTTCCTGGATTTCATCCAAAAACTTAGATCTGACCCCAAAAACTTAAATCTGTCAGCAGCTTCTCTGAGAATTTGCCCCAGCAAACAAACAAGCCCTCCCACAAGCTGTGTGGAGGCTGCTTACCCTGGGCTGTGCCAAGCATAGCTTGGGGAAAACACTCCCAAAGAGAGGGATTCAAACCACCTACTGACCCTCGATCACACTTGACCTCCACCTCCTCTCTAACAACCTTGAAGTAGACTGTTGGAGTGAAAAAAAAATTAGTGAAACATCCAACATCTGTCTGTTCATACACCCCAGACCTCTCCATGCTCCCATCCTTGCAGCCTTGACCCCTGCCAGTAGCAAGCTGAAACACCTGGTGCCAAGTTGCTGGACTACCCCACCATGGCCAGGGGAAGCTCTCAAACCACCATGTCTCCTGCCTTGACAATCACTCTTGCAGGACAGCACTCAAATCTGTGTAAACTGAAATAATCAGGTGGAAACAGGGTTAGCTCTAGAGCGGTGTGGGAGGCTGGCAGGTTTTGGCTGTAGTAGGCCAGGTTCAAACAGAACAAGGGCATGTTCAGCAACTGAAATGTCAAGAAGGCAGCAGTGCCACCAGGATGCAAAAGCTAGGTGGGGCACCAGCAGCAGCAGCAGACAAGGGTCCAGCAGGTCCCCTAGGTCCACTGCTGAGGTCATCTCACCCCTTTCATAGCCCAGCCATAGCACTTTTCACACAGAAATGCTTAAGCTTACCCCACAGCATCCGCTCTTCTGTTGTGATAGACTAAAATCCTGTTAATGCCTTAAACATTGTCAAAATCATAAAAAGACTTTTTGTCAAACTGCAAAGAAGCAACTGCCTGTCTGGGATCACCAAAGCATCCCCCCTTCCCACATATGCTTCCTGACTGGAATTTGGACTGTAACAGGAACTTGAGATAAGATTTTTGACCCATTATCCCAGATCTGAGGAAAAGTAAACAAGGCTCAGAGAGGAAGAATACATCTGTGTTAAGAATCAGCTCTAGCTGGGCTTAGCAGGTGGTGGAGGAGGGGGGCTTTGGATGTGTGATGGTGAAATCTCTCTGCACCAAACAGGAGTAACCCCCCCCGCCGCCTCCAGGAGGACCATGTACACACACCATGTACATTCCCGTGAGAGGCAGCTGAGAAGGAGTCATAAACCATCAAAGACCCTCAAAACACCCTTCAGACTCATTCCTTCGGCCTTCCACCACCAGAGGACTGCATATGATCCAACTGATGCAACAAATCCAGAGCCTGTCACAAGAGACTGGGAAGCTTCACCCCCCAGGGGAGGTGCCAGGCATCTCCTGAACATATATTAATCCACTGGACTCTACGTTTTGTAGGACCCTCTCCACCAAGAAGACCAGAAGAACAGGACCCANACACCCTTCAGACTCATTCCTTCGGCCTTCCACCACCAGAGGACTGCATATGATCCAACTGATGCAACAAATCCAGAGCCTGTCACAAGAGACTGGGAAGCTTCACCCCCCAGGGGAGGTGCCAGGCATCTCCTGAACATATATTAATCCACTGGACTCTACGTTTTGTAGGACCCTCTCCACCAAGAAGACCAGAAGAACAGGACCCATGGGACACCTCTGGGTTCCACGGTGTGGCGATGTATTTTCTATTTAATCTCTCTCTGTCACTCTTTCTTTCTCCCCTCCCAACCCTCCTTTTCCCTATTTCTCTCTCTCTTTCTCTCTGCCTCACATTTACTGTTAAATAAAATCCATTCTATTGACTTTGGCACATGGTCTCGTTTGCACCTTAATTCAAGCAGAGGCATTTCTAATAATTTTAATAACTGAACCATAACACTCAATCTCTGCACCAGAAGGAGGGAGGAAAGCAGGTCCAGGGAAGGCAAGGACTTCAGGACATGTGCCTTCTCTCCCTGGCTGATAGCACACAAAGCCAGTTTCTCTTCTCCACGCAGCTGACTGCCAAGGTGATCCAACCACCCACTTGTCTCCATGAACAGCTCCTTTATCTGAGGGGCTTGTAAAGTAAGGAACTGATAACTCTGTTTCCTTTTCCAGAGAAGTCCAGGCAAAGGAGAAAAGGGAAGCTGCAGGTTACTCAGCAGTTGGCTTTCGTCCATGAGCAGTTCCAGGCACGCGGTGGCATGATCCAGCAAGCCTTCCTAGGCATGGTGCTCTGGGAAGCCTCTCTCTAAAAACAGCTGTACTGAGGGGCAGAAGACAAAAGGAGGGAGCTGCACAAAACTAGAGCATCTCTTTAGAGCACATGGCAGGTCCACGCCACAAGTTAGACCACAGATATTTCTCCTAAAGATGTGTGTGTATGTGTAAAACGTGAGCTCAACTGCATTGCAGTATCCTGGGAATGAGTGCCAATATCTCCAAATTTTCTGCTTCAAATTTAAGAACAAGTAAAATAATTCAGAGCAGCCATATTTTTTTCCATTTTGCAAAGGAAATATTTTGATGTCTTTTATTTAAGTTAGAAACAATGCATTTTAAAAAAAATTCATATGATTAAAATCATATTGAGGACTTCCCAACTGAAATAAATTACTTCTTTAGACTCAGAAAACAAGAATTTATGTAGGTTTTTTCTTACTCATTGGAAACTTCAGGTGTTTGTTGTCTCACTCATTCAAAAAATGTTTTCTCCTAAATGTTTGTGATTGTGACATAGCAGAATTTTCTCTTCCACTCTTCTCCTGAGTCATGAGAACTGGGCATACCTTTGTCCTGGGGCTTACCATGCCATCTCTGAAAAGCCAACCCTCTAATTTGTATCCAATCACCATCTATATAACAGCTATTAAACTCCTCATGCTTGTGTAGGGGCAGGACTTCATTTCTCCTTAGAGCTAGCAGCCTTCCATCAGGTCTGCTTGGCTGTCTCTCGCCCTCACATCACCCAGCCCCCTTCACACATGTGCACCCTATTCCCTCTACCCATTTACTCCATCTTTTGGCTGCTCTAAATACACCAGGAAGAAAATTCAGCTCATAGGAGGTGATATTTTCAAAACTGATACTGAGGACACTCTTACGCTGAAGATTTTGGGGCTGCAAATCAATCTGTGGCAAGTGTACAGCTTTTGGATGGTAAATCAATGCTGATTCTGACAGCAACTAGTGTCCTGCTGCTGGACACTTTGGCATGACTTGGACCATATCTGGAGACTGATTCAACCCACAACATGATGCCAATGTACCTCACCAGGGAGTGTTAGGTATTTCCCATGGAGATGCTTTCACTTAGCAACAAGGCAAACACAGCTTGGTGTGTCCTCTTCCTGGAGGCAAATCCCTGGTATTCTAAACACATTCACCACGAAACACCACCACACATGGCTCCTCAACATTGCCATAAGAAAAGTGTTACATCTGCAGCTATTCTACTTCACTGAATTTACAGCTGGGCCCTTGAATGTTGTCAATAGAAATTGCATGTTCCTTATAAGCAGAGGATAAAGGCAGCTCTGTGTAGACATTAATCATTTTGCTTAATGGCACATGAAATATCATTTTCATCTCCAATCCCCAGAGGTTCTGAGTCCTAGGGACTGTTGCATCAGTCTCTAGGGACACCAAGCAAATAACTTGGGAGCAGCCTCCCTAGGCGGTGGCCAGCCTCCTGCCTGAGCTGAGGTGCACAGGTGAATACAGAATCAGTGAAGATGTTGCTGCTGCGCAGGGTGCTGGCAATCAATGGCACAAATGATCCTGCCTCTCAGTGTCCCCTCCTTCCCCCATGCCTGACTTGGTGCTGCAGGGAGATGGAGAGATTTAGTCCCAGGCTGGGTGTGACCCTGACCCAGCCAGAGGTGAAGAAGGATGCACTCTGTTGTGCCACATCACAAAGGGGCCTTTTCAGGGTGAACTAAAAAGCAAGTGTGCCCTAATGACAGGGCAGAATTTTTTATCGTGGTTCATCATTACTTAGCCCAAAGAGCAGTTCTGTGATACATGCAAAGCAGTTGCTGTTTGCTCTTGGTGGCACATCAGTCCCCATCCAGAGCCGGGCACTGGATACAAGTGCTCGTGACATTATAGCCTGTAATCAGAGCAGGAAGTGTCCCCATCACTGAAACACTCCAGTGCCTGGCACTCCAAGCCCTATCCCATTAGCTGTAAAAGACCGGCTTCAGTAAACCACAGTAGGAGGTCAGTGGAGTGTGGAAATTCACAGTTTGGGGCACAAAGCACCTGCAGTGGATGTAAACGGTCACTACATTCAGAAGAAAGTAAGCTTTAAAATGAAAGCAAGCACTGCAAAATGTCCCCCTTTAAAGGATTAAAGCAGAGAGGCACCTTGTGCTTTTAACCTCCACTGAATGGAGCAGCTCACCTCCTCTGAACTGAGCCTCCAGTAGCTCTTCAGAAAGGAAAGTTCAAGGTGGTGGAGCTTGAAGAGTTCAAGAGTGATGGAGCTGCTTTGCATGGGATTACATTTCACCTTTTTTATGAAGCAGTGGTGAGAAAAAGAGGCTGTGATGATACACACAAATATCTGCAAGGCATCAAGGCTTCAGCAGGGAACCTGATTAGCGCTTTGGTCCCTGAGCTGCATGATTGTGACTTATGATTGATGTGGACCTTGCTGCAATGACTGACTGCTCTCCTGGCTGTGAAGTAAGAGCCTTTATCCCATCAATACCAGATGGGGTTTTTTGACTCCTACTCAGATAGGATTGAAATACATACCAAAGACCTGTCCTTAAAAGTGAGAGCTCAACACGCATGGCTGCTGTACAAGAAATGTAGAAGAAAAAGGAAATTGTTTGAAGTGTATGCAATGTGGCTGCATCAAGCTACAGATAGGGTGAATCTTCTCATATGTAGTGCAGCAGCTACATCAGTGTCTCTCTCCCTCTTACAGCTGCCAGCTAAATTATTTCCTGTAGAGCTGTGATCATACACCTAATGAACTTGCTTCTGCATAAACCCAGAGCATCTTCCTTTTGCTGACTGGTAATCTTCTGGGTCCTCTGTCCATACACAACACCCCACAGATCTCATGTGCAACGTCAGATACGCTGCTGGCATTTTGAGGGTCCCCAGAAGGGGCCTCCACAAGACCTGTGTTCTTCCAGCATCTGTCAACTGGGGCTGCACATGTTCTGAGAGAAAACTCCCTGCTAGAAGCCAGGACAGAACAGGCTGATCAATACTAAAGGAATGAGGGAGAGGGAAAGAAAAGCTT
Source organism: Pachyramphus minor (assembly GCA_013397135.1). Taxonomy (NCBI): domain Eukaryota; kingdom Metazoa; phylum Chordata; class Aves; order Passeriformes; family Tyrannidae; genus Pachyramphus; species Pachyramphus minor. The sequence goes on from VYXB01002528.1 coordinate 67,180, forward strand.
TTGCTAGCAAACAGTCAGTAATTTAAATTAGGAATTGCAATAACAACAGTGAGTTTGACTGAATGTGGTGTTAGCCTCTCAAAGTACTCACAGTACAAATGCTGAAAGTTTTCAACGGGAAAACTGAGGTACAGATAGCCAGCAGTTTATGCTGCAGTATAGGAGGGCTCAGCCTGCTCCTTAACAGCACTGAGGAACACAAGAAAGTAAAACATCACCTCTCCTTAAAAGCACCTTCTAGTAACAAGTGGCACAGACTGGCAAAGGCCATGTCTGGCTCCATCTGTGCTGTTCTCATGTGTGTGACTGGGGCAAAGTCACTGCCACCCTATGCAGCTCTTCTGCTCCTCACCCAGGCAGGCTACATATGTACCTTAGGGCACCACAAACAAGCAGACACAAAATGTTGCTGTAGGATTTAGAGTCATAGCCTGCACCGAGCTTCTGGCCTGCAGCTTCTCTGCCCCAGCTTAGGGCAGCAACTGCCTTTAAATAGGTGTTTGCTGAGCTGCCTGGAGCATATGGGCTGCCAGTTCTCTCCTCTGCAGACCCACAAGGAATATGAAATGGTGAAACCAAGAGCTACAGTATTAAAGCAGCTGCAGTCATACCCGCTTTGATGTCTGCTGGGATAGGCAAGATTTGGGCTGTCATTCCTGCATTGGGCCTCCCTCGGGTGCTGTAGGCTCTACTAAATTACCAGATTTCTGCCAGTGGTGTGAAATAAGGTAAGGTAAAAGGCTGTGGACTCCAGTAACCAGAGCTACGTGGAAATTCAGGAGGATTTCTTGCTGGGCAGGGGCCCTGCACTGCAACAGGTTTCACCTTTGCTCAGCTCTGCTACCAGAGGCACCCCATGCAAATGCTGTTCTCTAAGGTTTAACACGGGACTTTCAAATGGTCCATGCTCATCAGAAAAAAATGTATAGGATCAGATTTTCCTATGGCACCTCAAGTAATTTTATTAATCACTGGGAACAATATCAAACATCTTTCAACATTGAGAAATTCCACTTAATCACAGTCTGCCCTGCTACGAACTTCTTAGCATCAGATGGAGAAAGAAATGATGCAGCGAGAACCTTAGTCACACTAATGCTGCTTTAAGGCTGAGCTGGGGAATGGGATGTGAATCATCTCTGATTTCTTACTTCTAAGAGAAGTTCAGAAGACGATTGCTGCTCTGAGAGTAAAACACATAAAGCAGTGACAGGTTTTCTTTCCATCTCAGGTCCCTACTGTGTGCTCCTTCCCTGCACTTAGCTGCATCTACTGAAAAAGCCCATCTCTCTTTCAAGTTACTCCTTGGAGACTTGTTTACCACATCTTAGCAAGTGCAGAGCCACACAGAGTTGTTTTCCAGGGCCAGTTGGCAGAGTGAATTGCAGAGTATTTTCCAGACAATCCAGTTGCTCCTTACAGAGAACTTATCTTTGTGTACAGATGCATAAGGGCAGTGGGATGGGATGTTAAAAGATAAAAGTCCAGCTCCTTGGAAAGGTGTAAGCATGGCAGTGATAGGCATTGCATCAACTCATTTTTGTGTGCCTGCCAGCTTGCAGGAGTCCACTGAGTACATCCTGTGCCCAGAACATGGAGCAAGGGGATGCCTACACAAGCAAAGGGGAGCGTCAAGGCCAGAGGTGCATATCCAGCCTCAGGCTGGCCAGCATGGCGGGAAGGAAGTGACTAAGGATCAGAGGTCATGGCAGAGCTGTTCTGTGAAAAATGGCATCTGCTTTTGCCCCCTTGACCTGAGGCATGCAGAAAGGAGTGCATCTCATGACAGCACGGGGCTCTTCAGACTGTCCCTCTCCCAGGGATAAGTGAGCAAGGCTTGCTCTGAGGCACTGTAATACAGGCAGCAGAAACCCTTACTGCATAGGACAGAGGGCAGGGGGAAACAGCTAGAATATTTCACCCCTCTCTCATCCACTGGAAAATGCATACCCACAACTCCCCATGGGTGCAGCCTCTCAGGAAAGGAATAAATATCTTGCTAGAAGAATCCAGCATATTTAATCTAGATATGCTTTGAGCAAGGCTTAGGTAACATTGAGACATAGAACTGGAGCTGAACTCTAACACTCCCCCCGCAGCTTCTCCCTGCTCCTGCCTGACTAAACGTTAAGATCTGGGGCAGGCTGCCCAGCACATTAGCCATGGCTCCCAGCCAAAGCACCCGGGAGCTGCAGCCCTTGCCCCCGCAGCTGGCAGCCAGGCATGCTGCTGTGCCTGCCTCTGCAGGCTGTCCGAAACGGCCGGGTCCAAGCACAAGGCTTGGGCTCTGAGGCCAGGAAAAGCCTGTGACTTGTTGCAAGCAATCTGGGTCATGGTTTGCTGCAAAAAAGTGCAGTGCATAGCTAGGGAAAAATCCCAGCAACCTACTTGGGCAGGCAGGGGTTGCCCTATTTCTGTTTGGGGTTTCCTGGCCTGAAACAGAGGTTCCTGTGCTGAGAGAAGCTGCACACATGTGGTAAGCCTGGCCAGTTACACTCTTGGGATCTCTGGCACCTGAGGGGACAGTCTGCCCCATACAGCCAGGGCACTTCAGCTGCACTTGTGCTATCAAGAGTCCAGGATTTCCAAACATTCAGGTGACTGGTCACAGCTGCTGTTTTGCTGGGGTTGCTCAATGTCAGCCCAGGGTAACTGGTCTGTGCTCAGGGATGTCCTCCAGGGAAAAGGTCAGAGGACCTCCCCTACAGAATGGACCCATGCACTGCCCTGTTGGTCCCTTCTGTGTGCCCACACAGATATGCCAATAGGCTGTCACTGTGCCTCACTGGACTGAGCCCTGGTTTGGACAGAAACTTGCCACTAATTCAGCAGCAAGGTCTGCACGTGGAACAGCTTGTCATTAATTTTGATATAGCTTTCTTTTTTGTTGCCACTAGTTTGCAGCCTTCCAAACTCAAATGACATGAAAAGCTGGGAATCTCCCTGTCCCCAGACCTTTTTATCACCTGAATAAAGTCACCTCCTTAAACCATCAATCTAGTTATTGCCCTTAGAAGGACACCTGTAGGGACACTCCAGCCACATAGTAATGCCAGTGCTTGGAGACAGGCATCCACCCAGCCTGCAGAGTTACCTACAAGAAGACACAGCTTTTGCTGTTTCAATACCAATGCTCTCCTTCTTTCTCCCAGCCCACTACCACCCTAGAGGTTGCCAACTGTGGCCAGTCCTGGCTTGTGACAGCTGCAAGTCTGATCAGACAAGTTCCTGTGAAGAGTAGGTTCCTCAGCTCACTGAACTCTTGTGTTTCATTTGACTAGATTTAACAGCTTGGAGGGGATAAATCAGTCTTGGAAGAGCTGGCAGTCTCTATTGGCCACCAGACATGGCTCTGCGGGAAGGGACTGCCAGAAGTTAACACAAGCAGGGAAGCCCCTGGCAGGAGATTTTGCAACAACATCCTCAGCATGCAGAACTTCGTGACAGGTTCCAAGGTCACTCATCTCTGTCAGCCCCAGCACGTTTACCTGGCAGGTGCTGCAGGAGCTGCACGTGCTCTCTGAGCACTTGCACAATGTGAGAATCAAAGACGTGCTTGGGGCCATCTGAGCTCATGTTCGATTATACTTATTCTGCAAAACAGAGGCCTCGTCCTCGGAGTTGAGCAAACCCATAATTAAAGACAAAGATGATCAACCTTGGGCACACGTGGAGGCACTGAGGGAGCTGCTCCCACTGCTTGTAGTGCTGCAATTGATTTGCCAGCCAGGCTATTGCAAGCTGTGTCAGGGATACAGGGTTACACAAAAAAACCTCTTGTTGAGCAACAGGCTGAGTTTGACACTTAATGAGGCCACTGCAATCACCAGCCCAGAGGTCTTTTCAGTCTGGTGTATTGTCCAGCCATGAACAATGCTGGAAAGGCTGGAATATAAATAGCTTCACCATCGCTTGGGCTCTTAGGCATCTAGTTCAGGCCTATGCAAGGAGATGCTTCTGCCCATGTTGGGGACTATCTTAACTACCTAGCAGCAGGAGAACTAAGAGCAGTATAAGCTGATCCCACCTAGGGCTTATTCTGCAATGCCTACAGAAATGCATTCTAAAGTGCCACAGGAATACAGCAGCTCTTTCATCCCAGTTTCAGGAAAAAATACTTTCTCTCCATTAGCATAGTGGAAATCAGCTTTTGAGCATGGATCCCAAAAGAGATTTTAAGACCCTAAATCAGAATGCTGGTAGGCTGTAAAAGCCTGTATCCAAAGCTGGCATCTGGAAAGGCTGTGCTCAGCAGCTCCATACCTCCTGCAATGTGTACACCTCAGTAGTGGCTTCTCTCTGCTTGGCTTGGAAGCCCTCGAACAGCCAGGGGTCTGCATTGGTACATGCCTCATCCAAGGACCCTTCAATGGGCCCACTTAAAAAACCCCACCACCTTCCTTCCTGGGAGGAAGGACTCTTAGGTCTTCCTCCCAGCCAAGCAACCTAATCCCACACTCTTGCATACTCTGCTCCCGACCCTACACCACCACCCTGAATCTATGGAATTAGGGAAGAAAAGAAGACAGTGTGTCCCTTTTTACTCTAACTTCTACCTAGGGTTCAGGTCTCATCTTCCATGGAGATGTGCCTGGCTGCCCTTGGGCTGAAGGGTGAGAAGTCCATTTCTCAGGTGGATGCCCCAGCTGGAAGTTTATTGTGTTCATCTGGGAGACTGTTACCTTTGGCATATTCCGGGAGGAAAAGAGGAAGGCTGGGAAAGGGTAGCACTCTTCACACCAGACCTGAGGAAACAGACAGCTCTAGCTGAGTCAAGAGTCTGAATGTTAGGAGAGGCAGATATTCAGGCAGAACCTGTGCTCAATGCTTCCAGCTAATTAGCAGCTCCATTTAGCACAGAGCTGGTTTGTTGGTTTTGGCCCCTAGTGGAGAACTGCAACACCAGGACAGGGCTTGCTTCAGCCCCAGATTTGTGAGTGGATGACCCTGGTCTGCCTGACTGTCAGCAGTGCAGCTGGCAGAGAGAGTTGCATGAGCTTTCCCCTAGTTCAAGTCAGACAGAACCAGCCAGGGTGCCCTAGACTAGTTTAAATTAAAACTGTATAAATTTGACCAAAGCAAACTGGAAAGCAAAGGAAACTGTTCTCTAATTACTCTACCAGCCATCTGAGGGGGAGCAACTGCCTGTGGGAGGGTGAGAGCAGGGAGACTGAAAACCTCTTCCAGAGGTTTCACTCCAGAGGAATAAAAGTCCTTGTGTCCTTGTGGCCCAATCCATGCATGAAACCCCTCCTGGAAATCCACCAAATTACCAGGACAGGCAGCAGCAGCATCCCTTTCTAGCAGCAGGCAAAAAGGCTTGTGCTGAGCCCAGAGGAATGGAGAGCTGAATTTTGTGCACTTTCCACATAAAAACTCAGAGAGGGCCCTGAAGACTTATCATGGGAATGAGCAAGAGAAGCCAATAGGACTACTTGGGAGCACAGAGAAGGCTGGATGTGGGAGAGAGCCCCCCTCAGGGGAGCAGTCAAGATCAGGAGGACACCAGGGAAATAGATGTTGGACATGCTGGGAGACTGGGCTGCCATGAGAAATTGCCAGGCAAAATGGCAAATTGCATGACCAAGAGTTTGCTCTATTGAAATAGAGAACATTAGGAAAACTGGGATAAGACTCTGCTGGCTCTTAGTGCTTCACCATGGCAACTGGCAGCATCAGTCTTCAGCTCCCTGCAGGCCCTGGGGCCACCCAGCATCAGGGAGGAGAGGGGACAAGTAGCACAGCTGTCCCAGTGAACAGCTGTTGCCTCTGCTCACATACAAGGGCTCACCTTGAAAACAGGCCTGGCACCAGGTAGACAGGCACTGAGCTCTAGGGCTGACTGTGAGCCAGAGAAGCTGCAGCCCTCCTCAGCCTTCGAGGAGGCTGGAGAGGTGGAGGTGGGGCACTGAAAAGCATGCCAGATGCTCAATGTAAATGCAATCACTCAAACCTGCTGCTCTCACCTTGGGAAATTCCAAGTTCCTTCCACAAATGAAATGTTCCGTTTGCAAGCTTGTTTTGGTGAGCTTCCTGCCTACACTCAGGCTGTATGAACAAAACCAGCTCTGAACATAAAAGTGTCCATCCTGTACTATATGCAGGCTTCTCTTCTTGTGTTAACCATGGTGTGAGAGCAACCCTCCACTTCCTCAGTAACATGCTCAGTTAAATCTTTGCAATGGCACACACGATGGTGTGCCATCAAATGTGTGGGTCCTCTGAGAGATGACTGACCTTTCCCAGATCAACTGCTGACAGATAGGTGTCCTGATGACTCAGCTCTCATCAAGGAGGGTTTCACCACTTCCACTCTAATTATCTAAGCCAGGAAGGCATGTGTTTGAGTTGATCTTCTCTGCTTCATGGATGCTTTACGTCACAGCTGAGCTGACAGTGCCCTTCTTTATACCATTTCCTTAGAGGGCAGAGCTGAATTTGCCTTGAAGTCACTGTAACTGGTGACTGTAACCTTCTGCACTGAGCATGGCACTGCAGAAGGGCTGTGAAAGGAAAGATCCAAATCCTGAAGTGGGAGAGGATCCAATTCTGGAGGAGCAAAAAGCAGATGCCAGTGTGCAGTTGCCATGGAGCAGTCAGACAATCCCTGGTTTTGAAGGTAACTACATGACATGCTCCACAACAGCTGTGAGAACCCAGGACAACTTCTCAGTGAGGATCAGAACTGGGGGCAGAAGCACAGAAACTTGCAGAAATTGAGCACTGGGGGAAGGCCGTTGTCAGGCAACCAAAGCAGATCAGGGCACAGAGATTCAAATGAAGTCATTTGCTATCACCAGAGCAAAACCACCCCAGGATCAAGCTGATGCAATTTCTAGCTGAATGTACTGGATTTCAGTGCAAATAGGCGTGCCATGCAGATAATTTTTTTTAAAGTTGTTTTTTCTCCCGAGAAAGCAGAGTATTTCCTGTGGTAACTTGCAAAGAAAAACTGTTCTCGAGTTTGGAAGGAAAAGACTTTTCCCCAGCAAGAGTCCCCAGTGGGACAGGCTTGGAAGAAGGCTTTCTGTTGAGCTTGGGAGCAGCCAGGAGGATCATCTTTCTGTCCTCATACTTTTTTTTCTATTTTTTGCTTTACATGTGCCTGGCTGCTACAGAAGCTGGGGGAGAGGTTGCTGTTGCAGCTCCCATGGAAGGCTGCAGCAGTGGAGCTGTGCCAGTGCCGGCGCCAAGCCACCCATCCAGCCTGGACTGTGGTTTTCTGGGGAATTACCCAGACCAAAGTAAACACAGCACACACCTGATGGGTCTTACTAAACCATTTCTTACTTCCCTAATGCAGGCAGGCAGTGTCTTCCGCCACTCTCAAGTGCAAGCCAGGACCAAGCCACTGGCCATGAGGAGGGTGCTCCCATTGCCCACCACACCAAGGTGTCTCCAGGCAGCTGAGGGGAAAATTACTCCCAGCACAATAAGGCACATAAGGTGCCTTATGCTATTTTCTGGTTAATACCTACTTCCCTAAGGCTCTTCTCATCTACTTTCATAGTGACTCAAATGGAAAACACTGTCAGGACCAGGTCAGTGACAATCCGTCATGTTCCCCACCCTAGTCCCTTTTAACCCCCCTGTAGCACTCTGCTGCTCTGAAGCACTGCAGAAGCAGAAGGTTTGGCCTGCAAGCTCAGCTGAGATGCCTTTCCCTAGTCCAAGTGTCACTTGGGATCTCCGCCATTCCTGCTGATCATTTGCCTGGAGGAGGAAACACCTGAGGATGTTTCCAGCAAGCCTGTAGGACTTGGGTGGAAAACACACACATCTAAAAGTCAGATTGGTTAGTTAGGAGAAAAGGATAAAAACCAATCCCACAGGAACTGAAGAATTGATGCGCTGCAGTCCTTATGTGAAAACAAGACACATTGCTCCCATCTTTTCAGCCAATTTTGCCTTGCAGCTGAACACAGCAAGAGACCTTAGTGACATAGCATTTCCCTAGGCACATTTCCCCTCCCTTGTTTTTTTCCATCTTTTTCTGTTTGGTTGTTTGCCTTTTTTGTCCTTTATTTCTTCTGCTTGGTTGTATGTGACAACAGCTGCTTTAGGAGGAAAGAATCGCTGTGGCCTCAGTACCCATTGGTTCAGCTTACTCAGCTTCTCCTCAGGGGGATTTCTAGAGGAAAATAATCAGCAGTGTGACTAAAGCAGCTTCCCTTCAGCAGCAAGTAAATAATGTCTGACCTCCAGAAGAGAAGCAAATGAACTTTGCCAGGATGAACTATTTCACACAGTCCATGGTAACGCCTGGTCCTTGTCCTGCTGAGAGTGGGGGGAGGAGAACCAAGGCTTGTGGTCAGATGTGTTCATAGGCCCTAATTCTCCAGACCCTGTAGCCAACTAATCAGGCTTGAGGGATTTGAAGGGATTTTCCTCTTTGTGAAAAAGGTATTTCTACCAAAGTTAAAAACTCTGTTAGTGCTGGTTGTACAGCACCTCTTCGCCTCCGTTTACATTCTGAGTTTGTTTTCCCTTGTGCCTTATTGGCTTAAATTCAAGAACATTTTGTTCCAAAAAAAAGTTAGAAAAATTATGGGTTTTAAAAGTTGCCTGTGCCCAGAGGCGCTGTCTATTCTCCCGACAAAATGGTGGAGGATAAAAGCAGGGTCCATCCCTTCTCCTCCTACCATAAGGGTCTCCCAGTGAGTCTCCAGAGACTGTTATGAATGGAGCAGCACTGAGTACTCTCTCTTTTCCTTGCTCAGAGGATACTGTGTGGTTGTGTAATGACAAAGGCATTGCATTTCAGGAAGAAGAAAAGCGGAAGGAAACTGTGCAAGATAGGGGTTTCCCAGACAGCGACACTGTCTTTAAACATAGTACTTTTGAATGGAGGAGAAGTCTGAGAACAGGAAAGCCAGGAGGGGGTTTTGGTACCTTTACTTCTCCTTGCTGAGCCAGTAACTCAGATCCCAGTTGAGCCCTGGATGGGCAATTTCCCCTCGCAGGCAGCCCACAGCGATCACCAGGCAGGACCCTGTAAGCTGTGTGATGCACACAAAGCATGTGAAGGATCTCCTGCCTCATTTACTTGTGGACCTTCTGACACTACAAAACACTGCTGGCAGGGCTAGGACTGACGCATGACTCCAGCTTGCAGTGGCTCCCCAGTAGCAAGCACTGTACCCATCAGTCCTTCCCAGCATCTCCTATCCCACCATGCTGCTGGGATCACCCCACATCTCTGTCAGGCAGTGGGAATGTGACATGCTCCAGGTGGCTCGTGTACCTGCCTGGGGTCAGATAAGCTGCACCATCCCCACACAGCCTGCAACACCCTCTGCTCACACTGTCTGCAGATCCTTTTGCAAAACTTGTTGAAGAGACCAAACCCCAAGTTTAAGTACTCATCTTAGATATAGCAGCTAACAGTAGGAAATTTTGCTGCAAAGCCATTATCTGTGTTGTAGTATTTGAAACATAATTACGTTTGAGCTACAGGTGGAAAGATGTCACTGCCCATCAGACCACAAGAGATGAAAGCATAGACCAGACCACTCTAGTTATCACAGGAAACTCCATTATTCACTGTGTGTCAGAAAAAAAAAGGAAACCCACACAGTGCCAGTCAGCTGCAAAGGCAATGATAGGTCTCTGTGATGAGCAGATACGGCTTGGCTGGACTGCAGGAGAGTCACAGGCACTAGCACAGAAAATCTTCAGAGACGGAAGAATGCCAAAAAGGCCATGCACATTCATGGAGATTTCTATATTTGCAGGATCTGCAATCAAGCTCAATACTGAGCTTGTTCAATGTTTGCGGGGATGCTGGGGTGCAATTACCAAGCGTGGGAATTACCTCCAGGGTGGAGGCCAGTACTGAGGGTGTGGTACCAACAAAAACAAGCCCAGGTTTTCTGTGCTTCTTTCAGGGTGGGCCTCGGAGCAGCTGGGGTGGGGAAAATTACCTTGAAATGTTTCTCCCTAGTATGGTAAAGGAGTAATTAACTGAGAAGCATATGGAAGTTGGAGGAGACAGGATTAGGACAAGCACTGATTTAACAAATTTCAAACTATCTCTATCCTGTCATTTTATAACTTACTTCCACCAGAACTTCTCATTATTTTTGTCTCAAAAAAAATCCCCATTGGTCCCTTCTCTCAGATCCAAAAGTATGCCTGTGACTGTCCATGAGAGGTTTTTAAAGACACCTGAAAAATGAAAGCAATTCATAGAAGTTGGTCAGTCAGCAGAGACCATTCTATAAACATGCTAAAAAATAATCATAATTTATAATTAAAACAGGAAAGAAGGTAGGATGGCAATATTTCTTGCAGGTAACCTTGGAAGCCAGCCAAGATGGGACACTGTAGCTGTAGGGGAGTTAGCAAACCACCAAATCCCATGGCCCTGCCTGCCGCATTGTGAGCAGGCAGGACTCAAGGGATGGTGGAGATGTGTCTACCCTGCTATCACTGGTGAGACTGCACCATGCACAGACAAATTTAATGAAAATTTTAAAGCAAAGATCCAAAAGAAACCAGCCTGGCAGGTTCTGCTGCAACTATATTTAATGCTATTCTGAATACTCTTCCACAGCCTCTGGCACAAGCCTCCCAAGAGTACAGAAGTGCTTGAGTTGGCTTCCTTTCTAGCTCAGCTATCCTCACATGACCCTGCTTACTGAGGATAGTACTGTTTTCTTCCCCAGCTCTAAAAATCAATGGATGTGGAAAACCAAGTGCCCAGGTTTTGTTCACAGTTATTGCAAACATTCAAATTGTGTTAAATGCCTTTCAGCATAGATGTACTTTAAGAGATTTGCTGTATTTTATTTTTCTTTTTTTTTTCCAAAGACCTGAAGGTAAATCAGAGGCAGAACTTTGTGGGAGAGCAGACAACAACATACTAACCAGCACAATTAACCTGTCTCAGCAGTTTTACAATATTTGTCAAGATCAGAGGGAGGGAGCTGGAGCTTTTCACCAGCTGGAGCGATTCCAGGCAGTTCTTAAATCCAGCCCTTTCAAACACACGTTTTGCATTTTGCGGAAACTCAAAGAAGCACATGCATAAAGAGTTTCACACTCTTGTATGGCTGTGAATGAAGAGGTACCTGCAGAAATACCACCTGGAGGATTGTACTTTACTGCTGGAGAGTGCTTGAGATAGCAATGTTGGCAAAAAGCAATTGTTTATTCTCCAAGGAAACGACCCATCTGAAAACGTTTAAAATACCAACACAATATAACCCTGGCAACCCACAGTATGTGGTACAATCAAATCAAGGGCTGTGCTTTTTGCACTCTGACAGGATGATAAAACAGGAGCCTGTGCTAACTGGGTTCTACCCTCCCTGTTTCCACAAGATCTTATCCCTCTCCATTCTACAAGCACTGGAGCTCAGGCAACTGTGAGTCAGTGAGCTGAGCCAGACAACAGTTAATCCTGCAGTGAAGAAGGGATGAATACTGGCCAAGATGGGTTCCCTGATCGGTGTCAACTTGCAATCACATGGATGCCAGTGCTGGCACAAGGGCAGTGTGGGACCAAGCAGCGACTGAAGGCAAAGTGGGAAAGTATCACACACTTGTTATTATCTGTATTTGAAATAATCCATGTAACATCATTTTGCAAATATGTACTTCATCAACAGAAGCAGTTCCTCAATCGTCCTGCTGACTGCACATGCTTTCATTTGTCAATACATCTAGCATCAGTGAGCACAAAAAAATCCATTTTATTCTCTTTTTCTCTCTTAGTAACTAAATTTACCTCTTGAAATTGACCTTTGTTATTTTATTTCTGTAATGCTTGTAATGCTACTTATCACTAATTTGCTTTGTTCTCTTCCATTTCTGGATGACTTTTTCCTCTTTTTCAGACCATTGAAATCCTTACCTGGATACCAGGACATTCATTCCATGTGGGTTTGTTTTTTGTCTCCCCCCTCTAGACTAATTTTGCAGCCCATCTCTTAACTCTGAATTTATGGACTATTGCTGCACTTTAGGCAGATGTCCCCGGATGAACTACCTACACAAGAGGCCAGGTCTGTTTTCTGCGTTGGAGTGAGAAACACGTAGGTGTCAGTGCAAGTACTCAAAGTAGGAAAAAAAGTTAAAAAAATAACCTCCTGAGTGAGTATTGTAGTCATCCATGGGATATAACTATTTTTGCACTTACAAAGCTACCTTTACACTATTTTATACCTTATTTACTTGATTTGTTACTAGGTAAGAGAGGTTAGTAATGGAAACTTCTCCTGGAGATAAAATGGGGAACATCATCACCTAATCTACCAAGTATTCAACAAACGTTTCATGTGCACAGACACCCACAAGGCACAGCAACTAGAGCTACAGGCTGGAAAATCAGCTGGAGACTGAGGGTTCAGGCAACTTGCCACTACCTTGTGGTAAGTCAAGCAATCTTCCTGATCATCACCGAAAATCCTCCATTCTCTCCCATCCTTTCTGCTAACAGCCTCGACAACCCTCAGCCTGAGTCCTGGTACCTTCAGGGGCAGTGAGTAACTAAGCTAACCTGGTAGCCTATTTTCAAGGTTCACCACATCCTTAGATGAGAAACGCCTTCTTTTCTGTCAGCCAGGCATTTCCAAATAACGTTAACTGAAACTAGGCTAACATTTAATGCAGATAAATTTCTTCACAACACCCTAAAAGTATGCAAGGCTAGAACTGGTTTAAGGGACGCAGACAGAAAAGGAAAAGAAAGAAACGCTGCGCATCCTACTTGTGCTGCCACTGCAGAGCAGCTGCTGTCCGCTTTGGCAGCAAAACTTTCTGCAGGTTTTCTTGATATGTTGTGGGAAGTTCCACCTTCCCAAATGACCTAAAGATACACTGCTCAGAGAGACGCCCTGCCTAGCCAGCCATGCCAACCTTCAGTTAAATTCCATAAAGGAGGTTTCTACAGATTCTGAGAACCAATATCCCCTCTTTCCCAGAGGAAAATATTTACTTAGAAGGGAGGATTTTGACTATTGCTCCTACCAGGTGTGCCACTAGTTTAACCAGACCTTGCTCATGGATCCTATGCTGCACTGCCCCCTGTGCTAGTACTACTATTGCAGGACCAGGATCAAGGTTAAACCTGTGTCCAAACTGAGCTACTTCTCTGGCTGGATTTTTTTTTTTTTTTAACATAAGCTTGTTTCCAAATCAGGTTCCCTGGATAGTTCTGGAAATGGCTAAGTTACACAATAGGTACAGGAGCAAAGAAACTGAGAAGGAGCTGCCGTAACAGCACTGTCCCCAAAGACATCTTCAGAGTAGATGGGGGTAGTCTTGATACTGGCCAAGTGAAGGCTTGAGTCACCTGCTGACAGAGGCAAATACCACTTTGGTCAACCAGGTGTAATCATATAGGTTTAAGTCAAAGAGTAGCCAAGGGGAAAATGAGCTATGGATACTCCTGTTCCTCTGGTGATCCATGCTGTGGTTTCCACAGCATCTTAAACCAGAGGTAGTGAAATCTCATTCCCTCTTCCCTCCTTTACACCAGCATTACAGCCAATTTGATCCTTGAGTGGGCTGATTCAGGTCACTAATGCAACAGAGAACTGAACCAAACAAAACAATGTTTTCCATCAATTAAGTAAAGAGAATGGCTCATTACAAATGTAAGGGAGCAGTGCTGGCTGAAGGAAGAGGGCAGACATAGCTGGGAACAAAACAGGGAGATTGAGCACACCTGCAAATGTCACAGTGACATTGGATGCTACTGAAAGGCATCCTTATTCCTGATTGTGCAATCCTGGTCCATGCACATTCATGCCAAGTTTCTCCACTCACAGCTAGTAAGTTTGACTCTCTAACTTGAGAGAGGGTTGCTTTCTAGTCTAAGGAATCCCATAAAGGATTAAATACCTTATGTTCACAATTCTCTATGCCAGTGGGTGTCACAAGAGTCCATTTTATGGAAGAGAAAACAGAAAACAGATACCACTTGCTGGCAAAAAAAATTAGAGCTTGGCTTGTGTGTACTAATCTGCACTGCACACTGTGCTGCTAAAGGCTTAGATAGGAAACTTCATTCCAGCTGCTTGTGGTTCAACGAACGGCTAAGCCACAATGAGCTGTAGAGGATGGCCAAGTAGTGCATCTGCAGTGCCAGGAAGCTCAGCTACGGCTGGCAGGTTCTTAAAAGGACCATGAGAAAAACACTATCCCCAAGAAGTGGAAGCACACTCTACTTTGCAGATGACTCAATTCTGCCATGCAGTTAGCTGGCTTTTGATTTAGTGATACACTGGCTCTATTTATTCACCATGTTTATAGTCAAGTACATTACAATTCCCATATTTAACATTGGAGCACAGAATTTTCATAGATGATGCTGACACAGCTAAGACTACTACTAGAGAAAAGACTACTATGCTACGAAACGTTTGGTGAACAGCAGCAAATACTGCTAATAACTGAGGGTGTTGACAGTCATGTAAAAATGCAAGTTTATCTGTACAAATATACTACAAAGGACATGCTAAAGTGTTTAATGGTAATTTTTTAAAATATCAGAACCACAATAAATAAGCAAAGTTCAGACACTCTTTTAGACAGCTTTGCATAAGCACGTGATGATCCTTGTTTTAGTTTCGGCATGAGAGGTTTAAGTTCACTGTTCCAACAGATCCCGAGCTACAGGATGTCTTGCATTGTTTCCAAGTAGTTTAGGTTACAGCAAAACAAGAGAACAGAACAAACTGTTACTAGCAAGAACTGGCTGGAACAAGCTGTGACAATTTAAAAATTTCCACCTGAAAAAAACCCCAAGATCACTGATTACAAAATGAAAAGCAGTGCCCCTACCGTTACTACTGTGGTAGTGTAGTTTTTTTTCTGGAAGAAAACATGAACACTGTCACGGGATACGCATCAGAAAACTTGATCTCATGACCCAGTAAAGCTGCCGTTTTACAGAACTCAAAATAGCAGACTTTACTGCTGTGTCAAGCTAAAAAGTGGGAAAGTTAAATACTTTTTTAAATTCAGATGCCAGCAAGATACAGATTTAGTTCTTTCATCTTACTTCCAACAATGTGTCCTGAGCCAAAATATTTATTTGGTAAACCTGGATATTGACTTAATGAAAAACAGGACAAAGAAGGTAGAGAAGCATGCCACATATTATTCCTTGTAATTACAATTGCTGTAATATGTCTGTGTGTACTCACTCCACCTAAACTCCCCATCTACAACTCCATCCTTAGAATGTCCATGACTTTACAGTGAAAATATATGGCCAAACATTACGCATTGCAAGTTGATTCAGTACCATGTTGCTCTTAAGAAGTATCTGAAATCCTAGAGTGGTTCACTACTGCCTGCCTTATAACATGATTGTTGCTTGTTAAGAGAGAGTCTCATGAGTGAAGTGGTGACTGATGACTTTCTTGGCCACAGCGACTACAAACCAATTGAGTTTAAAATCTCTTTTTACAGGAGGAAAAGTGCCAGCAAAACCTCAAAGAGCAGAATTCAGGCTTTTCAGGAAACTAATTGGCAGGTCCCCTGGGAAAACAGGGCGCACTTTTGAAGGTGCTGGGGTCCATCAGTGCTGGTTACTTTTTTCTTTTACCCTGAGATTAGCTCAGTTGGTCAGAGGATGGTGCTAATAACACCAAGATTGTGTGTTTGATCCCCATATGGGCCACTCACTGAAGAGTTGGACTTGATGATTCTTGTGGGTCCCTTCCAACTCAGAATATTCTGTTATTCTCTTATACTAAGGGCACAAGAGCAGGCAATTCCAAAGTGTTGGAAGTCAAGCAGACAAGGCAGAAGGCTGGCTTGGCTGAACAGGAATCTTCTCTTGGAGTTAAAGCAAAAAAGGAAGGTGTATGCCCAGTAGAAGCATGTCAAGTGATATAGGAAGAATTCAGAGATGCTGCTTGCCACTGTAGGGAGAATATTTGTGCACCCAAAGCTCAGCTGGAGTTGAAGCTGCCCAGAAATGTGGAAGACAATAAAGAGTTTTTTAAAATACATTAACAGGAAAAGACAGGGCAGAAATAACATCAGCCCATTAGAGGATAAGGATGATCACCTCACAAACAGGGACATAGGAAAAGCAGAAATAAATGGTTAATACCTTCTTTACCCCCTTCTTTGTCTTCAACACCAAAGACAGGCTAAAAGGGTCCCAGTGTCCTGATCTGGAGGACCATGGCTGTGAAAATTAGAAACTCCCAGTCAACCCTGAACTTGTGTGGGATCTGCTGCTTCAGCTGGATCCCTGTAAGTCTGTGGGGCCTGATGGGATGCAACAATAGTCATAAAGATGTCTGATGTCATTACAAGGCCTCTCTGGATGGTTTTTGAATAGTCTTGGGAATCTGGAGACATTCCAGTTGGCTGAAAGCTGGCTAATGTCCCAATTTTCAAAAAGGGCAAGAAGGATGACCCTGAAAACTAAAGGCCTGTCAGTCTCACTTCAGTGATTGGTAAAATTACAGAGAAGAATATTCTGTGAGGTATTGAAAAACACCTTGAAGGATGAAGTCATTGGTCACAGCCAGCACAGCTTCATGAATGGAAAGTCCTGCTTGTCAAACTTGATTTCCTCTTGTGCTAAGGTATCCCCCTAGTTGATCAAGGGAAGCCAGTTGATGTAATCTTTTTGGATATTAGCATATACTGAAATCAATACTCTCACTCACAGGATCCTTCTGGACAAAATGACCAGCACACAGCTGGATAAACGCATCATGTGATGGGTGAGCAATTGGCTCATGGGTTGAGCACAGAGGGTAATAGTGAATGGGGTAACATCAGACTGGTGACCTGTCACTACTGGGGTTCTGCCGGCCCTGTGCTCTTCAACGTATCCATAAATTTCTTGGATGTAGGACTTCAGGCTATAATGAATTTACCAGTGATACTAAATTGGGAGGAGCTGTTGACTCCCTCAAAGGCAGGGAGGCTCTGCAGAAAGACGTTGACAAATTAGATGACTGGGCAACCACCAACCATATTAACAAGGGAAAGTGCCACATTCTGCACCTGGGATGGGGCAACCCTGCTCCGCTCTGGGGCAGCCTCACCTTGAATATTGTGTGCAGTGTTGGGTGCCACAATATAAGAAAGATACTAAGCTCTTAGAGAGAATCCAAAGGAAGACAACAAAGATGGTGAAGGGCCTTGAGGAGAAGCCATATAAAGAGAGGCTGAGGTTACTTGGTCTGTTTAGCCTGGAGAGGAAGGGACTGAGGATAAACCTCATTGCACTCTACAACTTGCTCCTGAGGGAAAGAGGAGGGGAAGGCACTGATCTCTCCTCTGTGGTGACCAGTGACAGGACCTGGGGAATGGCCTGAAGTTGTGTCAGGGGAGGTTTAGGCTGGGTATTACATAAACATTTTTCACCCAGAAGGTGGTTGGGCACTGGAACAGGCTCCCCAGGGAAGTGGTCACAGCACCAAGCCTGACAGAGTTCAAGATGTGTTTGGACAGCACTCTAAGGCAATATTATGTGATTCTTGTGGCTGTCCTGTGCAGGGCCAGGAGTTNTGTGATTCTTGGGGCTGTCCTGTACAGGGCCAGGAGCTGGACTTTGATGATCCTTGTAGGTCCCTTCCAACTCAGGCTGTTCTATGAAAATCTTTTGTTTTCAGGATGAATACGCAGACAGCTCTTGATGACCCACATACAATTTATGTTAAGATTCCCCATTGAGCTATTTCTGTCTGTAGTACATATCATTGCTGCTTCTGGGGCCCTCTGGGGAGGGGGTGCAGGAAGGCTACAGAAGAAATCCAAATGATTTTCAGAGTTCAATAAATACAGATTTACCTAAGCTGACTGCACGTACTTTGCATTTACATCTTTACACTACACCACACCACAGATAAAGAACACTGGTAATGTAATGTGGACACAGTTACAATGCTGTGCAGAGCCAGTCCAAATTTAGTATAGGTAACAGCGATCTAGGTCTAGTATGCAAATAAAACTTGATCCTATTCCCATTTAACTGCTCATGCATTCACACTGTAATTAGATCAGTTTTCAGCACTAACACAACAAACCACAAAGACGTGGAGCTGTCCCAAGTCTGGTACCACTCTTTCTTAGCTCTAACCGAACCAGAAGTGTTAGGATTGTACCATGCATACTCCAGTTTCTTTGCAAGTGCCAGGTTTGGAACAGAAAGTGATAACAGGCACAGCTCAACACCAGTTATGGCTGGTAGATTGGTTGCAGGTGCTATCTGCTCCAGGGTGTGAAAAATGTAATTATGTGTTATGTCTAACATGTGGAGTTTTCCCGTTTGGTCAGGTATCCCCACCTGCATTATTGCTTTATATTCAATAACAAAAAGCTTTGACTGAAAAAGAAAAATCCTCATTATTAATATGAAAGCAGAACCATGAATTTTAACTACAGGGAAACACTAGCAAAAATATTTCAGGTGCTGCAATTTTAACTTTGCTTATTAAAAAAAAAGGCAACATTTACAGCTAATATATTGTAGACAGCTTATTTCCTCATATCTGAACACAAGATGGGATGCTCTGCATTGCAAAACAGGCATGCAAAACAAGGTGTGAACAAACACCCACTCCTCTCAGAACCATCACCTGAGATATACAATACCATACAAGCTCCAAAATTTAGAATTAAAGGAGTTGCAGCGAGTTTGATACTAAATACTATGCAAATGAGCTCTAGTCATATGGCTCCCTGATTGTCCCCTTCGTTTTAATTTTCAAGGAAGTTCAAGAGGTCATTAGTGAAGTTTTCTATACATTATTAAAGCTGATCAAGAACAAATTATCAGTGGATTATATTTTATAGCATAATAAACGATGACCTAAGTCTATACAAATTCCAGGTTGTTATACACCTGGAGCATTAGGAAGAAAGGTCCTAGGGGGTTTCAAAAACTCAGCCATCACTGACAGCTGAAACAACACACCTTTCTAAACATGCCACAAATGTGCCAACTGTTTCACAAACCCACTTAGAATCCTCAGATAACCAACCCAAAACCAGAAGCAAGAGTGCTTCATTTTATTGTCTGTACTACACTATCTGACATGAGGGAAGCCTGGAGGCATGAATGAAAATTCAAGAAGCTTTGTGAAGTCAACAATTCACAATACATCTGAACCTCCTCAACTGAGTTATCACATAAAGTTAGTACTGTTTTTTATTAAAATCACCAAACACAGAACTGCATCTTCTTTACTACAATGAACTTGAAAAATAC
The DNA here is from genome assembly GCA_013397135.1 of Pachyramphus minor. Taxonomy (NCBI): domain Eukaryota; kingdom Metazoa; phylum Chordata; class Aves; order Passeriformes; family Tyrannidae; genus Pachyramphus; species Pachyramphus minor. The sequence goes on from VYXB01002528.1 coordinate 86,372, forward strand.
ACATTCAAGGGGCTTTAATTGCAAAGCACAAAGAAAAAAATTACACAATTCCAGTTTCTGATGACTTATGAGGCCTTCCCCAAAGGTCTTGAAAAAAAAATCCAAGAGAATTTTGGAATATTTAAAGCCAATATGGGAAAAGCACAGCAAAGGAATGAAGGTAAGGAACTAAGTAGTATTAGCCTGGCACTCTTTCAAGAAGACTGACATGTCTGCACAAAACTGTCTGGTAATCTTCCCTTTCTCCTCAGTGTCTCCTTCCTCACAACTTCATCATCTCCATTTTTGCTGCTGAGGCTGGGACCCCTTCAATTGAAGCAAAACAAAAATGCTTTTTTCTTTACCTTCACTGAAGGTTTTGCTGCCTTCTCTCCTAACCCAAAACCTCTGAAGGAGCAAGGGCAATCGCTTCCCAGAGACATTCTTACTGATGGGGTTTGTCTATTGACCCCATCCAGCCCCAGCATTGTTTCTGGCACTGCCCACCAAAGCCTCAAAAGCTGGTAGGTGACTAACAGTCAAAATCCCAAAGTACACTGCATATAGAATATGTTCCCTAAATAAATGTTAGCTTCAGAGCTGTTTAATTACAGCAGACATCTGTTAAATTCACTACCTGTACCCCAAATAAATTAGTGTAAAGGACAGGACTGGAACTCACAGCTCAAGTTTTTTCCTTCAGTTTTTGCCCTATATCCTCATACAAACCTGAGCAAATATTAAGATCACGGGAGTGCCACGGTTAAACAAGTAATGTTGGAAGTCTTTCAATATCAGGGCAAGGAAAGAATGAATGTGAATGTAAGAATTATCTCAGGACATACACACCACGGAAACTGATATATAACTTTACACTAGGAGCCAAATAGCTCAGATGAAAAATACAGCTCAGAGTATAAAACTTCTCTTAAAATACAATTAAAAGGCAAACAATCATCACAGAATACTCAAAATCATCAGGCATTTGGATGAGTTTCATAGAATTGAAAGTTGAAAAAATCGCATTAAAAGGAAACACGACATATTTCAAAAACCTCTGTTTTATTTGTACAGAGTAAAATACATCATATAGCGAACACTGTTTTCCACCCATAATCTAAAGCCATTAATAAGTGTTTTCTTTTCACCAAACATCCTGGCCAGAAGCACAGACAATGGAAATGGGAATGCTAATTAGTCTCTCTCTGCCAGAGCTACAAGGTGCACATCAATCTCTGCTTCTGTAAGGATCCTAAAAGAACAAAAAGAAATCTTAAATAATTAATCTTAAACCTTTAATCTTTTAATCTTTAATCTTAAATCTTAAATAAATCTTAAACGATTTTTCCCCTTAAGTTCCAATACCTAATATCTATAAAATTAAGTTTTACAGCAATGCATCTTTCTACCCTTTAAAGCCCTGCTGCCAGGGCCACAGGCTGACATTTCAATTCTTTTTGAAAAATATAGGAATAATCAAAGGCACTAGAGAAAAGGAGGTAACAAATGCTGGAAACAGAACAGGTAATTCTTCACGAGTTTTCAAGTTAGGACCTGGTGAGAAGAATGGGTATGGCAATTAGTAGTATTACTCCAGGTTTTCATACGTTCTCCCTCTGCTTGTTATCTGCCCTTTCTGAAGAGGACAGACAACCAATAAACAAAGTTTGGCAGAAAGCTAGCACTTGAGCAGGTAATATAGTTCCTGCATGCTTTCTCAAAAATGTTGTGCTATTCTATTGTTCTAAGCACGCACCACCAAATGTAAAACCAACCACCATCACTGTGTCAACTTCAAAAAACGTTAGCAAAGAAGCATTTAAAAGACTGTACCTGTAGGACCCCATGGTTTGAAGCCTCCCTTCAATCCCCATTTACAAAGGAATTAGACTAAAGTAGCAGAGGACTTTATTCCCCACTTAGCTGTTCCTCTTTTTTTCTTCTTATATAAATTAAAAAAAAACAATGACAGCTTAAGGCAGAAATAATTGAGCCCCTCTGCAGCAAGTCAAACTTATCAAAATTTAGGTAAGTTGTACCTGGAGGGTCATTTTGCATTACAAAATATCCCCAGAACTTTTTCTTCCACATTTCATTCAAAGTTCTGTATGTATTATACACATACTTCTGTACGTATTATACACATAGTTCATTGTGGCTCAGGAAGGCTGTCCAGCACACTGTATCCAATGTGAAGTATTCCTGCTCTCAGCAGGAAGACTTCCAGGTGTTGTCTTGACACACTGACCAAGTAATCCTGGTGCACACAGTGTGCTGCATTCACACTCAGGCAACAACCAGGGAGGGAGGAAATAACAGGTGCCTTGCTTTCATGCTGGATAGGAAGGCAGTGTACTCAGAAAGTAAAAGTTCAGCCATTGCCATATGACTTCAGTGATTTTTTTTAAAACCAAGATCTTTTAATCTTGTCAAATTTAAATAGAGTATTTCAAACCATACAAATCCATAAGCTATTAACTATATACCGGAGACGTTAAAAACTGCTACAATTACAAGATGATCAAGAGTAATTTAAAGATTAAATTTAGAAAAGGATTAAAAAATTAAGGAACTTGTAAATCTTTCATAACATAAACCAGACTTTACTGCATTAGTTGGCATGACTACGATTAGGAAGTGGACTCCAGCTACCAGTACAAACAAAAATTTTTATGCTTCTAACCATGAGAACACATCTAGACCAGATGTAACTACATTTCAATCGTCAGCTAAAGTAATACCCTTTTAAGAAATTTAAGAGAACACTTTACTGAATCCCTTAACCATGTCAAACTTTTAAAAAATGCATTATTTTTTTAAACAATGTTTTCTACCCCTACACGTTTTGAAGAGTTACAGGTAAAAAAACCTCCAGAACTTCAACTTCTGACATTTATCTGTATTTCTTGACTTATGATTACACAAGAAGGTAAAACTAATTGCAAATAACCAGAGAAACACACCAAGTTTTATCAACACTGATCACCTACCTGAATTTAGGATTTTCCACCGTGACTACACCAACTTCTATTTCTGAAGGTTTGAAATCAATGGATAGTACAGTAGACAGGCATGTTATTGCTGTCTGAAAGATGACAAAACATCATTAAAAAGAAATCACTAAGGCTTTATTTTAAATAGGCATAGCATTAACAACTACCCTTCCTTCTAGCTTGAAGTTATTTCCTTTCACTTCAAAACCTCAGCTTAGAAGTTGCAAATAGTTTTTCCTTGCTGCAGAACACAGTACCTCTCCACTAGTCTCTCTAAAAAGACCAATCTACAAAAAGCAAAGGGACAAGTCATTTTCATAGCAGAAAAAACACACAACAAAACCAAAACCTCCTATCATGCAAAGATCCTGTTTGAAATGCCTTCTAATATGAAGATTGTTTTAAGTGCAACTAAAAGTAAGTCATACTAGTATACCCAAAACCAAGCACTGTAGTAACCAACCACAGTAATCAAACGGGAGTGCTACAATTACAGAATCTTCTTCGGCTAACATAAAGCAGAAAAAGCAGATTAGATGACTATTTAAACGTTTGCAGAATACCTTCAAAAGATTTTCAGGTTGGAATACCTATTCTTGCTATGGCAGCAATACAGAACTGCAAGGAAAGCGGAAATGCCTACCTGCATTTCTCTATATTGCAAGCCTACATGCAGCACATTCGTTTAAAAATACTTTAACAAATCTTTATCTCCTTCTGCTGGCCTACCTCTACTGTTTGTTCATATGTCCAGTCAAATTTCTTCTTTACTTTCTTTTCAAGAAAACTGGTTGACTCTGTCTGTTTAACTCCTGCAGCTGTGGCCTTGAATCCACAATAGTAACCTGCTGGATCACACTTGTATACCTGAGGGCCGTGTTCTTCATCAATACCAATCAAAATCATACCTTGAAGAGAAAATTTGTTAATCTTTTTTTTATTTCCCAATTTTATCAATTCAAGAACAGAATGGATACTCCTGTGAAAAAACGTGCATGCACAGCAGTACATTTTTGGGAATCAGTCCCATACCCGATTTCCTCTTTAATTTGCCATTTCTTACGAGCATCTTATTATCAGGTGTGACTCAGTTTAGCACAAACTATATTTCCGTGATTCCCACAGAAGGCTACTCATTAAAAACACATTTTTGCCACGCTCAGTGTGTAAAGAACCACAGATTCAGGAAATAAAAAAGTTTAATCCTGATAGAAAGTGAACCTAGCCACAGCTCACATCCTGTGTTATACAACACAAAAGTGTAAACAATAGTGCCATTACCATGTGCTGTCTACTAGAAAGCAACTTTAAAAACATGTTGAAACTAATGGAAATATTAAAAGATCAAATTTAGATTTCTTGTTTGTAATCCTGAAAAGCACTGAAAAACATTATATACCTTTTCCTCTTTTTCTTTAAAGAAAAAAAGAATCTGAAATGAAACGTGGAAAAATCAGGACATAACTGAGTCTCTGAAGACCATTTGACCAAGTTTAAGCTGGATAGATTTCAAGTAACACAAACTGATCACATTGCTGAAATGCATGTGTTCATTCTCACTTATCGATTTACACCTGCATTGTGTCAATATGCTTATTAAAAAATCTGTCAAAAGAAATACTTGCAATAAAAAAACAAAACAGAACAAGGTCAAGGTTTTCAATTATTTTCACTTTACACTTGTGTAACTTTTAACTAGTAGTTAGAGTTGATAAACTTCTGAGAAGCTATTACTACAATAGAAAAAAAATCCCTTCCTATTTAAAAAAAAAGACTAAGGGAAGTCAAGAAAAATTCTTTCTTAAAATACATGAATAAAAATGTGATTTCCAGTAGTATCAAGGCATGGGAAATGCCAAGGGAAAAAAGAAACAATCATTCCTGAAAATTACAAGCATACAAGCATAGGAAAATTGCCCCCATCATGGAAACTGTGATGCAACCTTGAATGTTGCTTCTTTAGTGAGAAGTTGTAGTGTCTACTATGATTATGAGAAGTGATTCATCAATTCTGAAACTATTCTCCTTAAAAGAAAAAAAAACCTGGCAAAACCCAACCAATCAAAAAGAAACCCAGACAGAATGGTTAATGAAAAAGTAGCTGACGAAACCTTGTAAGTCTTTTACCTCAGTTCCCAAACACCCTATGATTACAGTTATAATTTACTTACAGCCAAATGTAAGAGAAAAAACAAGTCAGAACCAAGCTCAGAACACACAGATGACCAGGAATATCTACAAAAATATGACTTTTCGCACAACTTTTTTTATTTAAGCTGCATTTGCTGTTATAAAACAAGCTGTAGAAATATTTACAAGGGAAATATTTTTAGCACTTTTTCTCTACATTATATACACAATGGCTAAGTTAAGAGCAAAAATAATGCAGATCTGTCCTACACATACTACTCAGATAAAAACACCACAGAATCTGCACAAGCGTAATTGCACTCTCCATCTGTCTGTTTTAACGGCGATGTTTACCCAGACACAGTGTATTGGGCTTGCATGGCAAGGTTTTGGTAGGGAGGGGGCTACAGAGGTGGCTTCTCTGAGGAGCTGCTAGAAGCTTCCCCCATACCCAACAGAGCTAACACCAGCCAGCTCCAAGACTGAGCCCATCAGCAACAGTGGTAGCACCTCTGGGATAACGTATTTAAGAAGGAAAAGTTATTCATCAGAAGCAAATGCAAACAGAATAGAGTGAGAACAGGACAGAGGAACAACTCTGCAGACACTGAGGTCAGTGAAGAAGGAAGGGGAGGAGCCACCAGAGCAGAGATTCCTGTGAAGACCATGGTGAGGCAGTTGTGTCCCTGCAGCCCACTGAGGTCGGTGGTGGAGCAGAGATCCACCTGCAGCCCCTGGAGTACCCTATGCTGGAGGAGGTAGATGCCTGAAGGAAGCTGTGGTCCCATGGGAAGCCGGCACTGGGGCAGGCTCCTGGCAGGACCTGTGGCCTTGTGGAGAGAGCAACCCACGCCAGAGCAGTCTGTTCCTGAAGGACTCCAGCCCATGTATGAGACCCATGCAGAAGCAGTTTGCGAAGAACTGCAGCCTATGGGAAGGACTCACTCTGGAGAAGTTAATGGAGGACTTCCTCCCTTGGGAAGGACCCTACACTGGAGCAGGGGAAAAGTGTGAGGAGTTCTCCCCCTAAAGAGGAAGTGGCAGCAGAAACAATGTGTGACCACTACCAACCTTCCTGTCCCCCTGTGCCTGAGGGAGAGGTAGAGAATCTGGAATAAAGTTAAACCTGGGAAGCAAGGTAGGGGAAAGGTGTTTTGAAGATTTGGTTTTACTTCTCAGTATCCTACTTTGATTTGCTCAGTAATAATTAATTTCCCCAAGTTGAGTCTGTTCTGCCCATGACGGTAACTGGTGAGTGATCTCTCTGTGCCCTTATCTTGCCTTTCATAGTAGTTTTTCTCTCTCCCATCCAGTTGAAGAGGAGAGTGATGGAGAGGCTTTGGTGGACACCTGGCATATAGCCAAGGTCAAACCACCACAAACAGACACAAAATGCTCTGTGAGAGCATTTTGCACTCACAGATGTCACTGTGCAGTGCAAGCAGACTAGGCCCCAAAAACTAAGGTGAAACAGTATCACACATTTTAATGAGGCCAATCATTTAAAATGCTGAGTCAATGGTAAAATCATGGCTCCAATTCAAGACTTCCAAAGCTGTTCTCTCATTTGGCTGTTCATCCCTCTTACTGCTTTCAGCTGCCATTTTGAAAATAGGTGAGAATTTCTTATACGTGAAGTTGCAAGCTTAGACAAGAAACAGAAGAGATTAATTTCACACATTATACTTACAGCAACCAAGGGGCCTCATTTCAGCATTTTGCGTATAGACCTGAGAAATATCTGCAATCCTTTTACACAGCATATCCACAGGGATGTCATAGCCATACTTGTACTTCCAGTTAGCAGCCTCATAGCGGGCTCTCTGCACCTGGGATCTGCTGTCAGCTACACAGAAAGAACCAATATTAATTTCACTGAACATGTACCAAGTTTATTTCCAGCACTGTCTGAGAATGCAAATTCCAGGTCCAACTTTACATTCTCTTTAAATATACCCATTAGAACTAGGTAAGTTCTCCAAAGCCAGACTGAGTGGAACAAATCTCCTAGAGCATTTACTGGTATTCTATGATGCAAAGCTAGCAAACTACATAAAAAATAATGATAAGCTTTAGATACTTAAAAAAGACAGTGAATTAAATACCTGTCATTCCTGTCATCACACAGCCAATATTTTCAGTAATTTTGAATAAATGAGTCACTGTGTTGGAATCCAGTAACTTGTCCTAAAGAGGAAATAGAAATAATCTAATAGTAAAGATTTGAAGTCCTTGAAGTTAAAAAAGACTGACTGATGCTCTGATACCTACAGAAGAGCCCAAAAGAACCCACTAACAGCCAAAAATTGTTTTTCAGGCTCTCCACCATTTACTGCTGTAGGCATGCAAAGGAAGAAACAGGAGATTAGGGAAGATACTAAAACTGCAGTATCTGGAAAAGAATGACAGCAAGAACATGATCTACACCACAGTCCTTTTCCCTCTGAAGAAACTTCCATAATCCACATACAAAAACTTGCTCTCTTATTGCATGCTGTCCCCCTTTATACACAAAAGTTTCCCACTTTTGTCAACAATACATCATCACTGAGCTGAAACACTCACCTGTGTTTCAGCAAACCTGTGCTGCATGCTATTGGTATAACATTTTCTCAGCAGCAATTAAAGAAATCAGGGAACTTATTATGGGCAACTCAGCCGCTAAAAGCCAGAGCAATGTACGCATGCTAAAGTACTGCAGAATCAACTTTATATTTTAGCTTTATCCCTTCAGCAACTACAGAGGAAACCAATATTGCAGTACTTTGTGAGGACATTCATAGTTGAGCACTAAATGGAGCTAGAACTTGTCATAAGCAAGATAATTAGATATTCAGTTCAAGCAGCAATACATGTCAGTGCTAATAAATATAATATCAATGTTGCAGAGTCTCACCCCCACCTTTTTTCTACTCTCCTGCCAGACCACCCCTCAAAACCAGACTACTTACAGGTACTTTCTTCTGTGTTACAATTACTGCAGAATCCTTCCCACGAACAGCTACAGATGTAAGTCCACCTTGGTTTATGGCCTTAAATGCATATTCTAGAAAAACATATAAGCATTAACAAAAAATTTGTGTCAGAGATCCTAGTACAACTACCTATGGCACATCTTCCCCCCACCCAAGAATCTTGCCAAGTTCTGGTCTTTTTATTATTTTAATACTTGTGCAACAGTTTTTGTCCTTAAGGTCTTTAGTACAATGTGCACAAGAACTTTCTGACAGGTATTGAAAGTCATTGATTCTCTTCACAAAACCACTGTCACTACTTCCTTCAAATATTTCTTACAATTTGCTTTTTTGTTCTGTTCAAGCTTAACAGCAACAGATTATGTTTTAAAACAAAAAGGCTGTTCTGATAAATGGTTTCACCTTAACCTACAGTAACTATAAATTCTTATAGAAAAATTTTTGACATAAAGTTTAGTATTTTAAGCATTGTTACCATTGCAAGGATATAAATTTATTTTCTAGTTCTTAACTGATATAGATGAAAACTGATATGATTGACCTGGCACAGGAGATGGGTTTCAGCCTTACTATCACATTTTCTGACTTGACATTCAAATACTGAACGCTTTTATTCACTTTTTAGAATGAAACCTACGCAGATGCCAACTAAACAGCATTATTCACATAAGTACAATGGACTAAGATTTACTTGAAAGGATCCATGAAACAACTTTTAGAACTGTTTACCTGGCAACATACGATAAACATTCAGAACTTCTTAATATCTGGCTAAGAAAGGCAAGTTTCAGGCAGCAGCTAAATGTGGGTGAGTTTTCTGTTAGCTATTCAAGTGACACCAGAATTTAGAACATGTCTACAAACAGCATAGTAAATTGCAAAAACTGTCTTCTAAAATAATGGGAGCAAGAAACTCAGCTGTCTTAAAAGCTGCATTTGGATCTATGGAAGAGAGACTGTAAAACAGAAGAGTAATAATCTGAGGATGAAAAAAACCAAATCCTGCAATACCGGGATCTTAATGTTCAATCTGCTGAGTCAGTGTTGAGGAAGGGCTGACTGCCAGGTATTTAGGACACTGTATTTATTACTCTCAGATATAAGAGCATTTACTGTTTACTCAAACATGCCATAAAGAACCTCTTTAAAGGACCTCTCCTCTGCTAGAAGCACAACTCCGCTCACCTCTTTATTCCCCTCCCCTGGGATGATCAGTGCCAGCCTGAAGTGAAGCAGAGAACCAACCCAGGGAGACCATGAGCCAGCACTGCCCACAAACTGGTCACATTTGAAGCCCTACGCCCAGGCTCTGCAACACTTGTTTATTCATGTGTACAAACACCTGAAGGCAGGATATAAAGCAAATGGACAGAGCCAGGCTATTTTCAGCAATGCCCAGTGACAGGACTGAATTAGAGGTGACTGGAACAAACTGAATACCTAAAAACACTTTTTGCCTGTGATAGTGACTGACCACTGGCACCACAGGTTGCCTGTACTATTCAGAACCTGTCTGGACATGGTCCTGGACCACCAGCTCAAGGTGGGCCTGCTTGAGCAGGGGGTTGAACCAGATAATCTCCAGTTGAAAAAATCACAACCCTCCAACCTCAGCTGTTCTGTGATTCTGTGACACTTAGGTGGCAGCAGGAATAGACGCCCTCTCAAACTAGTTTTTGCTCACAAGTTGGACAACCAGGCTTGCTGAACTGCAATCCCTTCTGGCACTGGTCCTATTACCATCTCCATTGCTCAGTTTTCAAAGAGACAAGCCAAAAGGTGAAGTGGCTCTTACAGTGTAACAAATCCAAGTTTGTGCTGTTTTACGTCTGTTTACTTCTGTGTAAGTACTTCAGTAGCACTGTATACACTCTCTAAAAACAGCAGCCCCTTGCTGTTCCCTGAATATATCACAACAGTCAGAAATTTGACTATAATAATTTTCTTCACCTGCCAGAATTCTGCTTAGAAGAAACATCACCTTTGAAGACTGGAACTAATAGGTAGGAAGAGAATGCTGATGTTCTGAGGAATTTTAACTTACAGTAATGAGAAACAACTGTTATTTCTCTCATATGAGAACACTTCAACAGCACATGAATTTTTTGAGCTTTGGAAGCAGACGACAGACCTAAGACAAAGTGCAGGCATTTCAGTCCAATATCACTATGCTGAAAATCTCTGTTCCTGTACTGCCAAATTCCAGAAAAACTTCAAGTCTTAAAGCAACACATGTCCATGCTCATCCTTGACAGCCCCTAGGTAATCTGAATCCAGCACAAGGACAAGGGTAAAAGAAAAACAGCTAAATTTGGATATTTGATCACAAGCAAACATGAGATTTCTGCCCATGCTGTGGTTAGATGCTGGCAAACAGGGACACTCAGGAGGCACCATGCCCAAGCTACTAGCCTGGCTGCAGCTAAAATGAGCTCGCTCTTGCCTAAAAGTAACTATGCACATCTACATATTTTTCTTTCTATACCATATAGGTACTTAAAATATCTTTAAGACAGCTTCAAGCTGTGTGTAGAGGCTCTCAAATACATATGCAGAGATTTGCTTCTGAGACACTGTTAAAAGGTATGGAAGTACTACATATTTATCATACATTAATCTAATGGCTGAATTTACCCAGGAGGTAGAAAACCAAGGCTCAGTTTCCTCTCTACTACAGAATGCAGAAACCATTCCCCACAAGTAGTACCTAGACAGAGAAACAGACAGAAAAGTGATGCAGACCAACCAGCCCCTTTTAATGGTGACAAAGGGTTGAAACCCATGACTCTTGTATCACAGAACCACTGATACCCTGTGTGAGGAAGCACTGTCCCTACCATCTCTATGTATAATGCTTGCCATGCAAGCTGCATACAAGCACTACACATACTCCAGATATAAGACAGTACCCCTATGAAGGTATTTCATACCAGTAACTTTCTGCCTGTGTACAGACATCCACACACAGGCACTTTCCTTGTTCCTCCCTGGAGAAAGGATTGCTCAAGACTGAGCCGCCTGCCCTTGAAGCCTAATCCACATAGGCTTCTTCCTGACAAAAACTCAAGGGCAGTCAAAAAGAAACTAATGGCTATGACAGACCATTCATGCAGTCTGATGCCAGCAACATCCTTCCCTGGAGAACAGATGGATGTATGGATATGCTATGCAATGGATGTGCAGTGAAGCCACTGCAGCTGGAGAAGAGCCACCGAGCTCCAGGGGAAGATGGCATCAGGATGACGCTGCAAAACAATTCATCTATCACTGTTGCGTGGATCCTCCAGGAGCCCTCTCAGCCAGCTGTCCTGCCAGGCTGGGAGCTGACTGTGCTGTCCCTGAGTATCCTGCACAAGGAGCACCATGATGTGCTTCCATACAAGCCGGTGCACTGTAAAAACTGTAAAATGTGGCCTACAGAAGAAGCTGAAGCAAGGCTGCAACTTGGTTGCAGATTGTTCAAAAGAGCCTGAAAATAAAGGATGAGTGCTGCTACCTCACAGGCCACGACTTACAAAACACATGGCATTCAGGTTCCCTTGAGAAGCGCATGAGTTAAATCCAAAAACTGACTTTGTCACTCTGGCATGCAGGGTTTGAGAGAGCTCAAGTCCCATTTCAAACAGCTATGGTAGTTCTCAGATTCCAATCTAGACAAGAAACACGTAAGGAGCAATAAACAGCCTCTGGATAGCTGCAATCTTGGTCTCCAAGCATCTGAAGTCGACCACCAGGAACTCACAGGAGGTCCCTCCCATGGCAGGAGACACTCGAGGGAGCCCACCCTGGCTCTAAGTTTTCCTTATTCCATGCGATCATCCCTTTCCCAGGTCCCCACACCGGCACAACCAGGACCGCAGCTGCTCCAGGCTCCCACAGGGCTTTTCACCGCACCCCGCGGGACCACACCAGCCGGGAACCGAGACTCCCGAGACACGGGAGGCACCGCACCCCGCTCCGCACGAGCCGCCAGGCTCGGCGGAGCTCCCCCGAGTCGGCCGCAGGCGCGCTGGGCAGGCCGGGCCCGTGACGGGGCAGTTCTGCGGCGGCCCCGCGGGGCGGACACGCACCGACTTGGTAGAGGCGGCCCTCGGGCGAGAAGATGGTGATGTGCCGGTCGAACCCGGCGCTGGAGCCGCGCGACATGGCGGGAGCGGCGCGGGAGCAGCGCGCGGCCAGGGGAGCTGTGCGCGTGCAAGGCCCCGCCGCACACACGGCCCGACCGCTTCCGGGTCACGCGACCACCTCCCTCCCTTCCCCGCGCAGGCGCCAAGGTGGGCGCCGGTCGCGCACCGTCACGCCCCACCCGCGGCGCTGCGCATGCTCCCGCCGCGCTGCCGCCGCGCACCGCCCTGTCGCGACATGTTACGCACGTCGCGAGCGAAATGCAGAGTCACTGCAGCAGGGCCGCTGTAGCGCGGGGGGAGGCGCAGTGTGCAGCGGGGAAATCCCTGGGCTGCCACGCTAATCGGGTCGTTTCTGATTCATGGAAACCCAAAATCCCGTTGGACGTGCCTTGGGGAATGCGCGCGGAAACAGCGGAAAACGGGATAAAAGCATCACCAACCAGCCAGGAAAACAAAACCCCTCCTCATTTTCCAAAGTAAACAATTCCACGTCCTCTCTTTAATGAGTATAATTTTAAAGCAAATACCTCAAAAAAAACATGTGAAGATACTCATAATAATTGTTGCTGCAGCTGCGTTATAATGTGAAATACTTTTTATCGGTGTCCAGTTCAAAGGGGAAATTCCCCAAATTTAAACTCGTGAATATATGCTCTTTTTGCCTTGTATCATGTTGGATTTCCCCTAGTCTTTGTGGGAAGGCATTTTTTTAAATGTCGGTCATTAAAACAGTTGGAGAAGCTGTTTTGGTATCCACACTTCTTTAAAATTACTATTACATGAGCTTGCTCTTAGTTCAAAAAGCAGAACACAGGTGCATTTTGTGCATGCCACACAATAAAAGTCTGCACTCTCAAATTTTTCAAAATCCTTTTCCTAGCTTATTAATGTTATGGGAGAAGAAAATGTCTTAGTATATATTACAAGATGCAGAGTTTGTCCCTTTCATTAAGGAAGCACTTTGTGGGTGGACATGAAATGTTTAAAGGTGAGATGCAAGCACTGGAACACAGAGAACATGAAAATGTACAACTGTGTCTGCTGCGTCAGACATGGAGTCTGGCCCAATGCTGTGTCTCCAATTGTGGCCAAAAGGAGATGCCCAAGGAAAAGTATTAGGACCTCAGAGCGTGCCTTTAATGATACACACCTCTCCCAGTCTCCAGTCATGTGGAGGGACTTCCCAAGGCAGGGATAGTGTCTGGTTATTTAGTAACCCTTGCTAGTTCCCTCTCATGAACTTGCTGGTCTCCTCTTGAACTCACGTGAACTTCTTGAATCCATAAGCTATGGCAAAGAACTGCTCAGCGTAACAACACGTTGTGTGGTTTTGTTTGAAACCACCCATTTTATCTGAACCTTCTATCTGCCAGTACCATTTGAAGCCACTTTAATACTAGAAGATAGCAAGCAATTGATCCCTAGTCATCTCCTCCAGAACACTCATGATTCTTATGACCTCTATGTCTCCAAAGACCATTGTTTCTCCAAAATGATGATCCCTGACAGTTCTTCCATGCACAAAGCCCTTCCATTCTATAACACTAGAGTTTAATGTCTGATTTTTTTTTCCCTTGAGAAAAAGGGCATGGGAAAATGGAAGTAAGTATCAAACATTCGGCCTGATTGCCAAAAATTAAGAAATCAAAGATTCCATATTTGAATTAGACCAAAGAAGAGTAACAGTTGCTCAATACCATGGACATGATGGAGTAGAAGTTATGATACTTTCAGGATACAGCTTCCAGAAGTTTGCTCCATCTACATAGCAATTTTGTCAGATTCCAAAGTACAGCATTGTTTCAGAAGAGCAATCACATGTTTTTGGTTTACTGTTCATCACCTCTGATCAACCATATGAGAGTCAAATTCTGTGTTGCTGGATCCTGAGGATCCTGATTTCACTGACATCTTTTTAATGTATTAGCAGTAAGTGGGTGATCTTGGAGATGAAGCCTTTAACAAAAGAGCAGGAGAACAGGCTGAATCAGTTCAGTCTTCCTCAACTCTACCCTGCCAGTGTGTCTCTATCTCCATGGTATGCAGCACACAAAGCTAAGGGCTCATTCCTTCTGATTCCTGTTCTCCCCACTCTGTGTGCTAGCATATGGCAGTCAGTGTCCTTCTGGGGGTAACAATTCCTCTACTGTTCTCAAGACTTGCCTCTCTGGCATTCAGTATGAACCATCTCTCTAATACATTACCTTGAATTTTTACTGTACCACTATATAAACAGCAGGAGATGTCAAATTGATCTGCTGGTAAATCTTGGTATGCTTTGGTTTGGCTCCCACATTTATTGCCAATGAAGCCCTCAGAATTCCCTTTACATACTCCAGAAGAAAATCCTCATGTTCATTGAAATGCCCCGTGTCAGTAATCAGAAATTTGAAGACTTACAGCAACACAAAAGAAATGTTATTTCATAAATGTCTTAAATAACATGTAAATAAATAATCTCAGTTAGAACAGAGCCTCTGGAGACCATGTGCATCTATGTAGGCAGCATACAAATAAAAACATCTGTAGGTTGATCACTAATGTTTGTTCTTTGGTTCTAGAGAGGTGGCCGTTATTTTTCTGTAAAGATCTACAGAGAAGTGTATTAGCAGCAAATACTGGAAAACAAAAAGTCACAAATCTGACATTAATGTTGTAACATCTTCCAGTTGTAAATTCCAGATTCTGTTCCACTGTCTCCTAAGGACATTATTACTGTGTATTTAGAAATTGTTCTTAGTTAGAAAGCATTACAGTATTTCCATAAGAACAGTTTTTGAGGTGAAACCCAAGTGATTGATTAGGGACATGTCCTCAACCAAAAGGAAGTAGACGATGTATGTATTCCAGTTAGATGTTGATCCTATGCATGACTATTAATGATCAGGGTGAGATAAAACACAAATTGCAACAGATGAACATGCCTGGCAATGAAATGGATAACCTGAAGGTCCAGTTTCTGGGACCTACCTTCTGCAGCCTGACGTTTCAGCCCCACTCCCACACAGGTACCAGCACTTGTGCACTGGTGCTAGTTCAGTGCAATAAGGCTGATTTAGACCTAGCCAAAGCAAATTTTGAAAGGGGTTTGCATTCAGACAACTCAGCTCTAAATTGCTCCACAACTGTCAGAGCTAGTACCAAATGAGGACTGTAACAGCACTGATTCACACCAGCTTATGCTGCTGTGGCACTTCATACAGAGAGTAAGGGAGCCTCGTACAGAGCAGAAGCTGCTAACTAAGTGGTCCCGTTCAAAAGCAGATACTTAGTTTAAAAGCAGTATTTGCACTTTCAAGGAGATGTGGCAGTTCTCTGACTTACGGAATTGTAAAAACAATCTTCTGACAAATTAAAAATATTGAGGAATGAGAGAAGCAGATCCAATCTCTCTGCTTTTCCTGGAGGACCCCATTGGAGCTGTCATGTTCTGCAAGAAAAGATAACTGTGAGGAACACTACCAATAATGAAATTAAAACCAAGGTTCTGTGTTACCTTAGGAGGCACCCAGTATCTGCACAGTATCTGAAGGACATGCCTATATGCAAATCACACCTGCTGGTTTACAAGCTGGTACCAGAAGTACAGCAAGTACTTGTGGAAAAAAAATAAATAGCAGGGAACATGCTTGAATGCTAAGAATCCTCAGGGAGCTTGTCATAGGGCAGTGCAAGAGTTCAGAACTGCAAGTACTATACAAAAAGATCTGCATGGTTCATCTCTGTTTCAGAGGGTTTTTCAGTGTACAAGACAAATGTGACAAAACCATAATATTTCATCTGAGATTTATGTGGTATTTCTATGTTTTGGGGAGAAAAAGGCTTGCATTAAAGTTTTAAGTGCAATAAACAAACATGTTTACCATACACACTCTTAAAAATAATAACTTAGAACACTTTTCCTGTAATTTATACTATTTTTCTTGCTTTATAACTTGGGATAGGTTTTAAAGAAATGTCTCTACAAAAATCAGTTTTGTCCCATTATTGTCTTTAAGAATTTCTAGTTATCACTTTTCATTTAAAAAATCCATGCATTCCCATTTGCAAACTATTGCAGTGATGCAAAATCCTGTCAGAAGCAGCAAATTTGAGAATGTGAAAGAGCCACAAAATATTCCACTGGTTGTTTCCTTATTCTTCCAAACAAAATATTAATACATGTTGCTGTAACAGATCTTTTGCATTCTATGTGATCAAATGAATTCTAATTAGTGTGAGGAAGTATTAGGTCTAATGTGTGCCTGGCAAAACGTAAATATACCATTTGCCCCCTTATCTTCATTTATTAGAGGCAGACATTGTGCAACACTGTTGTAGGGTCAGCCCCACAAACTTTGAAGGTACTTTGTAAGTCCTGCTTAATTTCTTTATGAATTTCAGTGTAGATGAAAAGCTTGAGAAAAAGATAAAAACCCCCAAACTGAAAATCCAAGATGAAAAATTTTAATTTTAATTCAAATCACAGAAATTTCCTGTAAAGATTTCCATCTTTGGACCTGATTCATCCCTGCTAGATCACCACTGATGTTAAAAGATTTACTGCAGGAATGATTTTGACAAAATGCAGTCACTGAATCTTTCTTAGTTAGAGGCCTCACATATTGATCACATAATTGTCCTGCTGAGTTCTGCTAGTCAGCACGAATTACAAAAAAAAAAAGGCAGCTTCAGCTTGTACAATTACATTCATCATCATTTCTGTTGAATGCAGAGCCATTTTCTTGGTACTCTATATGAATATTTTTCCTCAAAAACATCTTTGTAGGGGATATGCCATGTATCACCTGTAGTCTGCACCACACAGTCATATTGGAAAGCTGGCTGTTGGGAAAAGACAGAGAAAAACATTGCTTTTAGACTTTATACAATATATTACTAAAATACCAATTACAGCTATTTATGACTTCCAATGCTTACCTTAGAAATCTCCATAGTTTCATCTCTTTTAACAACTCTCATTTTATTTCCTTACACCAAACAAATTCTAAATTTTAGTACTGGAAGAAAAACTAAAATATCTGTTAGTATTTTGTGATCTAGGAGTCACTATAAATGGTTAAAATCCTGTCTTCAATCAGCACCAGATAATAATCATTTAAGCATAATGCACTCAAATTTCTAGAAATAGCAAAATTATTGTTTTTCTGTTCAGTTAAATGAAATCATATGGGAATTAACCCTGGATGTGGAGTTTATCGGCTTGAACTGATAGGATTTAATGACATTAATGAAATCTTTTATTTGTTCTTCCAGTGCATCTCTTTACAGAACCGACTTGAGCTGTCCCAAGGAGACATAAGAAAAGGGTTTATCACTTTCAGAACAAGTCAACCAAATACAAACAGTTTTTCTGGTCTATTATGTTACAGGTATACTAATTCAACATATATAACACAAATACAAAAGAAACATTACTGGTTGGCAGTTATGGTTGTCAGGATATACTATCACTCTCTATGTATAGTCTTGGAAGTCTACTTTTCTCGACAGCTTTCAGAATAACCTAGAAGACAGCTATGATGGGAATACCAATCATCCAAATCACTTGCATGGGAATTAAGATGTGAAAATTACTAGCCCCTTTGAACAAATGCAAGAAACAGGGTGTTTCATGGCTAAGGCTGTGTTACTCTGGTAACCCTACATTCATTACTTGGTTTCATAAGTGAAATGTATGTATGGCAACACTGAATGAAAGGCTGTCATTCTTATAAGCCTGTATCTCTGTTTGTAATTATGAATGTTGACTTAAAATTTCAACCAGAGAAGGCAGAAAATGAATCTGCACAGGTGCAGTATTCTTTTAAGTAGACAATAACAATGCAGAACAGTCCAGATAACAAAAAACCTGCATACAGGTTTGTCACATAAGGAATTTTTCCCTAGAAAAATCTTAAAACAGCTGCACTCTTGTTAATGTACTGGCTCACAAGGATACATGTCTCGTAGACAGTACCAGTAGTATTCTGCTATAGCATGATATTATTCTTGGAAGACTGCAATTTCTGCAGCTGAATACTGACAATAAACCTGACTGTTCTGGGCTTTCCCTCATGAAATTTTATACATATTTTAAGTTAATTACAGTGAATATTGAGATACCTGTATTTTCCTGCTTCTTTAAAATAAAGATGAATAAAATTCTATTGTACCATTAGAAGTATGATATTTTATAATAGTGCTACAGAGGACAGTAAGGCATTTCAAAATTAAAAATAAATTAAAACACTGAGTTTCCAGCACTGGAAACATTGGTATACACCAACTTGTGTTTACATTTATATTTTAAACATTTAGGCAAAATTTCTTGGCTTCCTGACAGTTTTCTTGTTTGTGGCATGCTTTGTGAATACAGTGAATTCAGTAAACGTGGGAGTTTTGAGTGCATTGGTACAAATCCAGTTCTTAGACTCCAGGAAGACTACTTTGACTTCCAGAGTTTGAAACTGTGTATCTTCACTGAATATGCTCTGGCTGTTTTCTGACTGCAGCAGAAAACTTACCAAAATTTTTATACTCCTTCCATCTGCAGAAGAGGATAACACTATCTGGTGTCCACGCTGCCACTTACGGAACAGATGACGCGTCAGACTGTCAGAAAGACAAGCCTTGTGATCCCGGAGGAAGTCTCTAGTAACGAACTTGCAATGCTTCCCTGACCGGAGAGTGGCATATAACAAGAAGGCATCGTCTTCAGAGCTTAACAAAACAAATGGAAAAGAAAAGCAGTAAGTGGTTGTAGGAAATGACTCACATGATCCAAGATTTATTCATCAGCAACAGTGAAAATTCCCATCACTACTCTAGTTCCCTGGTAAAACAAAAAACTGCTTACCACAGGGCATCAAAAGCTAGAGTGCAATACCAATTGGATTGGTACACAGAACATTTTTCCCTCTTATCACAATCTGATAATATAATAATATAATAATATAATCTTCTGCCACAAAGTTTAACAATACGGAGCTATGTGGAACAGAACTGCTAAAACTCATCAGCATAACCCCAAACAGCAGCAGACCACAAACTGCACACTGATGCTATCACAGATTCTGCAAGTTCAGGGCACTGTGTTCTCGGCAGTGGTTTTAACAGCCATAAATCCTAATAAACCTTACAGCTGTCAACATGATTCCAAGTGATAGAATTCTTCACAATGCAACTTTTTACATGTATTGGTGTTTTAAGCAAGTATAGCAAGGGATGTATTTCTCTTTCACACCCACACAGATTAAGATACTAGAAATAGTACTAAAAACTACAGCAAAATCCACATAAATCAGGTGTTGGTCTCCATTATATAGAGCCATTTTCTTCAACTTACATATTTTCAGCAAAGAAGAAGTCTGCCTTAGTCTGCATCTCTTTCATAATCTCTCTTTTCCAATTCGAAGAGTTAATCAGCATGTGTTTGCGGCCCAGCACAAGCAACCGGACGTTGTCTTTCGCCAGGCAGTTAATAGCATCAAGCAGCTACCGAAAACAAAGCAAAACCAAAGATTTTCTTAACTGCAAAAACAGACCAACTGGGAACACATTCGCATGTGAGTCTCAACTAGAGGGACTTTTGGACTATCCTCATATATGAAGTAAGTAGATAACTAAATTAACTCCCTATTGACAAAGAAACAAAGAAACAACAAACCAAGTAGTTGTAGGAAGCTGCTCTCAACCACACAGAAAATACATTACTATTATAAACCTTTTCCAGCTCTTGCAGCTTGAACTACATGAATAAACTTGTGACGATTTGTATGGAAATTTCAGAAATTCCGAGTCAGCTGAGGAAACTGAATAACACTGCGATTTAAGTAATATCTGCTTTAGGAAATGAAGCACCGAGATTTTGTCGCGTGAGAGCCTCAAGACACACCGCCTCTCCATCCCCACCTGTTGACGGAATTGGAGAACTACACGGGCCCAGGCTGCTCTGTCGGGAACAAGCGAGCGGCAGTACATAGAAAAATCCGTGACCTCAGGATTAAGGCTTTATGAAAGCCACATCCAGACTAGCCGCCCACTTATGAACCAACATCCTGAGGTGGTAAACTCACTTCAGAAGGACTGTTCACCAGCCTCTTAGGGCTGTGCCTGTTCCGCAATAAATGATTCTCAGGGCAGCCACTTGTGCCTGGGGCTTTCCCTCCCTGCTTCACCCACATTGAGCTCAGGGAGGACAAAGGTTCTGGCTTTCAGCATCCAGGTTTATTACTGTGGACTGCTCACAAAGCAATTTCACTTCTGCCCAGAAAGACAGAGGAATTGTTTTTGAGACTGAAGCATCCATCATATTTGAAAGCTAAAGATAGTATGCTCAACCACCAGGGAAAAGTGTTTCCCAATTTTTACATGCATTTGCTAACACTATTTGTCAACATACAATCTCCTGACTTTTCTTTAATCCTTGTGCCTGCTTTTCTAGCTACTTCCCTCTTCCTTTCTCCCTACAATAACTCCAATTGCCTTTCCCCTCCTTTCCTCCTATTTGTCATTATTTGGTATCATTAACTTTTGATTCAGGGGCTAGAAAGAATTGTTCTTCTAACTTTTGTGCACAATTTTACAATGCACTTAGTTTCATCAACCTGAAAATAGCAGGGGAAAGGGGTGGTTCCCCATCAGTCCTCTCTCAGGCTGCACATTCTTACTACTCCTGTTGTGTGACGTCTAAAAACGTCACAACTACCCACGAGCTCACTGATCCAACAAAAGACTTTTTTTCGTAGGGTTGAGCTTGCAGCAACCCAACAGACAGACTTGAGTCCACGACTCAATGACTGATGGGAACACATCGCTGGAGGTGGTGAAGACAGGACTGCCCCTCACAGCAAAGGACTTGCAGATGGCTCAAATTAAGTATGCCATGAATCTGGATCTAAGGATCTGGGAGAGGAGGCCAGAAGACTTTCTACATTAATTTTAACTGTTGATCTACAAACTGCTGTTGCCAGCATTGACTCTGAGAGCCTGAAGGCTCTGTTTTCATAGAGACACAGGGGCTCAGTGCTAATGCAAAGCACAAGAGCCTAAAAATACCTATCCAAACTGACTTCCTGCTTCCAGGAGATCACACTGGATATTGGCTGTGCGTGCCTACGATCTGTTTTTCCATTAAAACAAACAAAACATAATGTGAGCAGGAAAAGGCCAAATGCAGCAATTTCTGTCCACAAAATGGCAGGTAAAAATAAAAACGGCACTCTCTTTGGTGCATGCCCTTGTTTTTGGAGGAAAGTTTCAGAATTCCTAATGGAACATAGAATTGAGAGACAGAAACAAAACCCACCATTTTTATGTTACAGAAAGGCTTTCATAGTAAGTATAATATCTAATAACATATCCTCTTATCTATGTCACATATTATTAAATATTCAGGTTTTCAATATTGACATTTCTTTTTGGAATGTCTCATCTGGGCAGTAAAAATTACTTCATCAATTTTACTTGTTTATAGTCACTTTTATTTTCTGGTTCTTATGCATTGGCCCAGTCCTGTAAATAGCTGGATACAAATATCAAAGGAGAATTAAGCTGGTTAATCGGAGTTCACTAGAGCTAATAAAAGCTAGGAATGTACCTCCTGCATCCACACACACTTTCATGTACAGAAGTCAAGAGGGAAGAAATATCAACAATGGGTAACTTAAGTAACCCCTTACAAATTCCAACTGAAAATATTTTTCTTTTTGCCTAATGTTTTGCTACATTAAGGGAAGGTTAGCAGAAAGTGAAGTGGAAAAAAAATTAAAATGGTTTTTAAAGAACACTTCAGGAACTGATTCCGCATAATCTAAAATAAAAAAAAACTTGACAGCAAGATCATCCTGATGGTGCAACATAAGAAATAAGTCCTAAAATCAGATTATGAGTAAAAAGAGTCTCAGGAACATATCTGCACTAGCAGTATTGCAAGTCAATATGGAATTGACAGTGTTTGAACTGCTAGAGTTTACCCCCAATAAAAGAATGGAAACACCTTTTAGGTTCAACTTAGGGTTCCACACAACAGCAGCTGCATTTCCAAATACAAACTGGCCAATGGAGGCTATTCCCCAGATTATAAAAGACTTAACTGTCTTGGATCCAGCTCCCTTAAGTCTTTCTTTATGGAGGTTATAAATAGTGGCACTTTGTACCTGTTAGTTATGTGGACTTTCTTGTCCTACATATTATTAGCATACGAGGTTCTCTAGTGTGAAGTGTTTCTGGGAGAAAATTGAGAGGTTGGTATAGTATAGCCGCTGTTTCACAGTAATAAAACTCAAACCAGGCTTAAATCCTAATAAAATTAAAGGGAATCAACATTTTAAAATTTTGAAACTCCTGCTTGCATAACACCACACTGTCCCTCCTCTACTTACCACAGAGACTAACCTTCCTTACACAACTAAAAGACAGAAAAAAAAGACACAGAAGATCTGTTGTGCTGATGTTTTCATAAGATAAAAATAATTTTGTTCTGCACACCCCCTTATATGATACAATTTTACTAGGGAGAATTTTATCTCATTTTAGGCTTGGGCACTTAAGAGGGGTAATCTACAAGGAGTCACAGAACTTACATGGGGGGTTTCCTAAGTGTGTTTACTCCCACACCTGGCTGCTTCTCCAGAAAGGAAGACATGAGACACACAGTAACACTTGTTTTAGTCACAGAGGAAACTAACTGAACATAATGCTGGTAATAAAAAGCAGCAACAGTGATCTCTCATTTAAAAAGATAGGGGTATTTTATTAATCTAGTATCTCCAGAAGTTATCTAAAAGTTGTTATCTGCCACTACACAATGCAAATATGCTATATGCAGTAAGCTCTATGTAGATGGACTTTTTGAACGTTCCCACATTATTTAGGCAGAAAACATCAGATGCTCAGTTAGATAATTTCTTCCAAAGGTAATCTGAATAAAACATTAAAAAATATAAAGAACACAAATTCCCTTTGATAATAAATTTCTTGAGAATGAAGATTACAAAATTAGTGAAAGAATGGCCTGTTTACCACTGCAGTCAATCTTACTTTCTTTTCTTCTGACAGGCCACACCAGGATCCATATTTCTTTCTGAACTACACAGACATTTTGATCATCTTCAAAGATTGCTAAATCCCTCTTTAAGAAACTCATGCTCAAGACATTCTACTTGCAATCCCTTTCATAATTTGTTACATTAAACTATTCCCATATTGTCTCAGTCTTTGGTTAATTATATCATTCTCAAGCTTCTCCTCAACCTTAACATTTTCCTTACATTAATTTTGTGTTCACAGCACATCAAATGACACTGATGGAGCCAGGTTGTAGCCATGTAGTTCTTTTGTGAATCAGTGAAAAACTAGCACACTTGTATGATACTCTGGCTGAGTGTATACAATTTATCTCTCCTTGAGACACTCCCACAGATAGGAGCTTTATCCCCACAAGTAAATGTGTTCTTTTTTGTTTCTGCAGCAATGCTATTTTATGAAATTTGCTCTCCACCTACAAGCTCCTGCCTTCATATCACAAGGCACCTTTTTTTTTTTTCTGTTGTGCTGATACAATCTATTTGTTGGGCCATGTTGTCAACCAGACTGTGGCACAATCGCAACACACCAGAGCAGGAACTTCTGGATCAGAGGAGCTGAAGTGAAAAGAAGTGGAGAAGCAGAGCTGTAGGACAGAGAACACATACTCCACAGGATCATGCTGATGTTGAACTCCTCATACCATGTAAAAAGCCTGAGCTTTGCCAATATGAAATAAAGGAACTGAAAATGCTGTAACTGGTAAAATTTTAAAAATTTTAAAAATCAATTATACCTTGGAAGAACAACTTCTTAGGTGAGAATAAATATTAAGAGTTTCTCACCAGAAGGGAGCTCTTCTCTACAAACTCCTGGAAATAGTTTTGCAGTGATCCACATTCACAATTCAGCACAATCTCAAGGTGATCAAACATAGGAGGTAAACTAGGAGAGCAGGGAATCCTTGTCACGCTGCAAGATTAATTATCTTTCTTTAAATTTCACAATAGCCTTATGAAGTGAATGCGTAATGACATCTCCATTTCACCAGTGTGTAATGGACCATAATTACTCCACCTCATACCAGGAACTATGAGTAGAGCAGGATACAGATTTCCTAAGGCTTCACTGCCAGGTACCCATTCTGATCACTAGATCATGCTGTGCCATGTGTTTCCAGTTTCAAAGGTCAGCTTGTGGTAGGATAGCCTTTCTCCTTAGATAATACTGACAGTTTCCTACTTGTCAGATGGGAAAACCGTAAATAATGCTGCTTGGAGGCACACCATTCAGTGATTCAGCAAAAGGTGACTCACCTGTATACATGTAGAGCATGAAGAAGTAATCACCCAAAAAACATCTAAATTACATTTTTTATTAATGAATCATATTTGACATTGCCTAAACATTTGGTTTCACTAACTGCTATTTAACAGCAAAACACATCTACAATCAGATTATCTGCTAGTAACAGCAACAAACTGGTCTACTATTGCTATTTTCACCTGGTTTTGGTGATGCCTCCCACCCAAAACTCTAGCTGAGAAACTGCAGAGGAAATTCCAACGCAGACCACAGGTTCAGAGCTGTGATAACTGCAGTGTCAGGTGGCGCTGAGCATGAGTATTCTCTCCAATTTAAAGCAAGAAATTGGAGCCAGTTGGAAAAGGTGACTGTCCCACTTCAGTCTTTACTGATGTGGCCTCATCATGAGTCCCTGTGTGGAGTTTTGAGTGCAACAGTATAAGAAAGATATTAAACTCTTAGAGAGCATTCAAAGGAGGGCAACAAAGATGGTGAAGGGCTTTGAGGGGAAGCCATATGATAACTGCCTGAGGTCTGTTCAGCCTGGAGAAGAAGGGACTGAAGGGAGACCTCATTGCAGTCTACAACTTCCTGTGAGGGGACGAGGAGGGGCAGGCACTGCTCTCTTCTCTGTGGCGAACAGTGACAGGATCCCAGGGAACAGCATAAATTTGAGTCAGAGGAGGTTTAGGTTGAATATTAGGAAAAGGTTCTTCACCCAGAGCACTGGAACAGGCTTCCCAGGGAAGTGGTCACAGCACCAAGCCAGAGAGTTCAACAAGCATTTGGATAACTCTCTCAGGCAACATGGTGTGATTCTTGGGGTGTCCTGCAAAGGGTCAGAAGTTGGACTTTGATGACTCTTGTGGGTCCCTTTCAAATCTATGATTCTATGAATAAATTCCCGCCATCCCCATGTTTATTTAAGAGTTTCATCATTTTGGTTCCCTTTTTGGTTTCCCATATTGTAGACCAAGAAAAGAAGCTCAGAAAACCCCTGTGTACTTTAGTCCCACATGCAGGAGAGACACAATGGGAAGCTGGAGGTTTTTCCCAAAGCACAGCCAGTTACTCAGGGACGGTGAGTGTGCTGTTTGCAAAGAAAGGCTGGACTTTCTCACTGAGCCTGGTAATTTCACCAAAGCAGATTCAATACCATTGCCACAGCACCAAATACAAATGCTTCTTATATTTTCTACATTATTACAGATGACACAGTATAAATTATTTTCAAACTCCTCTTTACTCAAATGCAGGGACAGCGTACACATTTCTTGATCTCCTACAGCAAGGGAGTAGCTACTTAGAAGGGAAGGGAAAGCAGGCAGTGGATGAGTAACAGCCACTAAGATTAATCAGCCTGGTTTACTTTCTGCCTTTTAGACAGGCAACAGCTAATTCTTAGGAATTATCCCTTATGACATTAACAATATTGTTGGGAGTACTTGTATCCTGTGTTACAGGAGGACTATTTAGATGGATGTAACACATCATCATGAAAAACTCTACCAGTGACAGCACCTCACACATCAATGCGAGCAATCACACAATGTTTAACATGTTTTAACCTGTCTACATTGACTCCACACCTAAAATTGACTTATCTTCTCTTGGCGCATCCACTAGAGATGTCTTAACTCCCTATCACAATTCATTAAAATTTGCAGTTCATTTTTAGATGTTAGCTTTTACTTTTGACTTTGCAGTCAACTCTATTAATCAAAGGCAGATTATTGATTGAGCAGGAAAACTAAACCACAAAAGCAGATACCCAAGTTGATTTAATATAGATTGAGGATGCTACAGTAGCCTCAGTTTGCTAGATGAGGTGATGCCTAAATATAGCACTGCTGCTTGCAGACTAAGTTTGTATTCAGAGGCTGAAGATGCTCGTGCAGCCAGGCCCAAACTGATTGGTACTAGACAGCTGCACAGCCCAGTGTTCCCACTGCCCAGAGGACTTGGCACAAGTGCAATACTGGGTGAATGCAGACACATTACTTTCAGGTCAAAACTGACTACAACAATTCTCCATGGACTGCATCCAAGCTAATGAACCCTCTTGAATCCTGGGTAGTGCAGAGAATAAAGCAGAGTAACTGTAAATATATTCAGATCAGATTCAGAAGCAATAGCACAATTTATATTTTCCTGTATTCATGGTACCCCGCTATTATGCCAGTAATGGAGATATCTTTAATTACAACTCTACTTGATTTCAACTGAAGGTGCAACCTCCTCAGAATAATCTCTGAAACAATTCTGAATGTAGAACTAATATGTTTGTAAATAGTTTCTGACATTACATTCTACTATATTATAAACTGCAGGTAAAGTTTCAAATTTCAAACAAGCTTGAAGAGCCACCCATTTTTTATTCTACTGACCAGCTCAAAGAACAACACAATACAAACCAAAACCGTGTAAATTAATTTCAGGTTTGGTAAGACAGTTATGAATTTCTTCTATGCATATAGGGAGGAAAAGCTCTCTACCTTTCACAGCAGAGAGCCATGTAAGAATAAAAGGTTTTGAAATAGGTATTTTCTAATATATAGTCTAATTACAGTCATATCCGACTCTGTCTTATTCCCAAAAGGCACAACAAGTAGTTAACTGATGGTCAGTGAAATGGTATTTCCTGGTAGAATCAACAGAATCATGGTGGTGGGATGCATGCAGAGACCAAAGAAATATACACACAATTTAAACACAGAATTAAAGTGTGTATATGACATGAAGGATGGGGAGGTAGGAGTGGGACCATCAGGTGGAGGAGACACTAACTTTTTGGAGTCTGACTTTTCAGAATGGATTGTCACATTTAGAAGATCTCAGCTACTTTGTCAGACCTTACATCTCACAAACCTTTTAGTGTGACCATTCCTGCTCATACTTTTCAAATGTCTCTGCCTTTGAATAGTAATTATTTTCATCATCGTGGACTTCGAGTGAAAAAAGTTTAACCACAAATAAAAGAAAGAAAAACGGGTAGTGACAATAGTTACCATAGCATGGTATTAAATTAACAATGTCAGGAACTCTGGAAATGATGACTAAAGAAGATATGGACAGGTGGGTAATTGCTAAATTTTATAGTACAAATTGCAAAAGAGAAAAACAGACTTTTTTTCCTGACTCTTACAACAATTCAAGATATACAAAGACAAACAAATATTCTTCAGTTGCCTAACTGCATTTTTGGAAGTTGAATTTTGTATGTTATTGCAGTGCCAGTCAAGTTTCTCAATCCAGAAGTTTTGTTAATCAGCTACCATACCATTTTCTTTCCCAATTGCTTATAAAAAATATCAGGTTGATTTAAATGGAAACAGATCCTTTGATGTTGACTCAGCAATTACAAAGTAGGAATAAAGATGGACGAGAAAGGGTGAAGCTGAAATCCAAAGCAACGTTCTGCTAGGGCAGCAACTGGGAAGTGCCCAATTTACAATCAACTACAGCCCAGTCCTACTGTTTCTCTGTTAATTAAAACTTAACATTCTATTTTAATTGTGGACTGGAAGTAAAACATTTCCTTTCATGAATTTGAATTTTCTGAATGTCCTTCTTTCTTAAGTCATGTAAAAGGGCAGAGATATTCGTCTTTTTCTGATTTTCTCTGAGATATTTTTAATATGTAGTTGATACCACTGTATACTTTTCTCTCTCCTCTTACCCATTTTCTTTCTTGTAACAAAGAATAAATGTCAGGATCTTGACAATACATATGGGGCAGCTTCCATGGATTCTATTTTATCCAGGCATCTCCTGAGAACCTACTATTTTGTACCAAAACCTGGAGATTTGCAAAGTAATAAAAAGGGTTATCAGCATCAACCCTCCACACCACAAAGAGCTAGGTGATCCTGTCTATCTGTAATTATACAAAAGTAGGAAAAGAAACATGTAAAACCTGAAAGGTCATGAAGTGTCCCCTTTGCATTTCCACATATCATTACTATCCGTTGTTCTCACCCTTGCATTCTTTCTATCTGCACTGCTGTTTCTTCAACAGTTACTGATCACTACACAGTGCTTCATTACACCAATATTACACATACATACCCTTTATATTCTTGAGGAAGCAAGTTATATAAAAATGAAAATGTATGAGGTTTTACTTATTTTTGTATAGGCTTCAGATGTGCAACTTCATCTGTCAGAGCCACTGACTGTAAATGGAATGATTGTCCCAGCTGAAGTCACAGCTTCAGGGATTTGCTGTCTTTCACTCCAAATCCAGTCTTTGCCATTACATTGATACTCTTACTTTTCTACTATTATTGTAGCAGCTGTATACAAAGACTTAAGGACATAAGGGAGTTTCCCTTACCATTTTTAATTTTAGAAACTATGTAAAAAGCTAGCTATTAGAAAGGAACATTTGTGAACTAAATGCAGCTATGTCAGTCTTAAGATTTTCATAGTGTGGGTCAGAAGTTATATTTAAGTACTGAAAATCCAAAATATGAGCAGGATCTCCTGGGTGGCAGCAGTGGTGATGGGGTGTTATGAAAATGAAAGCACGAGCTTGACTGATCCTTTCCATAGATAGGAAATAACGTGGTGCAGGACTGAAATGTCTTTGTAAGACTGAAACTGACAGTTTAAAAGCACTTTTCCATAAAGCTCTCACCACTGTCCTATGCAGATGTCTGCACAGTGTGACTGACCTAGTCTGATGCTAAGTGTTTTCCCCATCTCCAATCTGTGGGTTCAGAAAGTCCCAGACAGTACTTTCGTTCTTTGAGGAAAAGGTGCTGCAGCAGGTGGGGAGATCACTGTTACAGAAGTCACAGGCATGATGCTGTTCAAGGTACATTAAACTTCTGCTCCTGCAGGAACACACCATGTTTTAATAAACTTGATAGTTCCATAAAATCTTTAAAATAAAGACTATTTCTATGCTCACAGGCCAACAGGCTTATCATCCAGGTAAAATGACACAATAACAATGGAAACGCATCAGTAAATTGATGGTTTACAGTAGAAATGTGGCAAATACTTGTAACACAATTTTCACACTGCTTTTCTTCTGTTTCTCATTAGTACTATTTTCCAGCCACAGTAACACAGGCCGTATCTATGCCTGGAGAAAGTCCCCTGCAATAGCTACAATCCATAAGATATAATTTACTTTGATGCTTTTAATATAAGTTTTTTGATAGCAGTCTGCAATACTCAACAGTTGGACAGTGGGCAGGCCACTGTTTCATCTGAAGCACTTTAACTCAGAGGATAAGATACAACTATTTGCAAAGAATATTGTCAGCTCCTACAAATTAATTATACATTATATTTGGTATTTGTCTAAAGGCTCAATCTCCTGGGAACAACTGGTTATATGAAAAAATTTGTCTACTTAGTAATTTTTTTTCCTGTGATCAAGAGAAATAAGCTTAGGAATATGAAAATATGACCAGCAAAACAGCTTGGACAACAGAAGCCAAGTAAGAACCACTTTTCCATAAAAGGATCTGTTTTTTTAAAGCTGAAACTGGGGACTCAGAATTACAGTTTAGAGGTATCTGTATATGACTATACCAGACAAGCACATTTGAGGAATTATGTTGCATCTTTCCCTTCTTTGACCATTTCCACGGAAAAGATGCAGATACCCGGTTAACAACTCCTGGAGCGCTCAGGATCAAACCGCAGTGCTCAAGTGCAAGACAGAACTACAGTTTCAGAATATTTTGTTTACCTAATTTGTCAGATAGCAATAGCTAGGCTGGCAGACTGAATGGGCTTGTGGAAATGAGAGTGAGTGGGATGACACAAAAGAAATCCCTAACCTATAGCATTTGAATTTCTGAAAGCCCATTTGGGAATGCCCATTCAATGGAAAGTTAAGAGATTTTCACCGTTCAAGGCATGTATGAAGATACATGCATATTAATGCGAAGTGAAAATGTCAAAGTCCTCCAATTCTTTTATTTAAGACACTTCCTCTAACTACTGAGACTTAGGGCCATTACACATAAAAGGACAAAAACAGTACAGTGAAATGTTTTACAGGGATATCAACATACATGACTTTGGATGAGGAAAGCAGCATAGTGACATTAACACTAGACAAGCCCAGGGTGACTACTCCTAATGAGGAGCAAGGGAAATCATCATTAAGACTGTCTGGTTCTGCTCCATGACTATTTGCTTGCAACCTTCTTACTACTACTTCCTTTTATTTACTCAAATGTGTGGGAGCTTAGGGCTGTGGTGGAAGAAAACTATCTATCAATCAATCAGGTAGTAGTATATGTAGTATTCAAGGAATAGGTATTCCACTGTACACTTCTTAAACTTGCACTGAATGTAGAAGCTCAAATTCCAGCTCTAACAAACAACTGCATCATATTTCTACTTTTTATTTTTCAGTGTATAGTGTAAGCACTACCTAGTTTACCCAAATAGCACACAATTAGGAAATAAACAAGAAGAGAAGGCATCAGAAAGATTGATCTTTCCACACTGGCATACCATATAATACAGGAACAACTCCACAGAACCTGTGGAAGTGAACTGGCTTTTAACTGCTGTTAGAGAGCTTATGGCACACCCTGTACACAGCTTGCTCACAGAGCCAGGTCAACAAGACTTCTTAAAAGCTCAAGACTCAGAAAGATTCAAAATATTAAGAGACAGAAGAAATACTACTGCCAACTCACTGTTTCATTCTTGTTGAGCATAGAAGTGACCAGGTAAATGGGTAAGTGCTGGACAATGATAAGGACAGATACAAGTATCACTAATACTTCCTGATTTCTGTAAGAGTTAAGTTGGTATCATCAATATCACAGAAGTACAGGACAGTTTTAACAGTCACTCCAGGAAACATTGTACAAGGATAGGACAATGCAGCAGCTGGATATGGCAGAAAATATTTGGAGAAATTAGGAGTTAATACTTCATAAAATTGGTTGGAAAACAGCGTATATTTGACAACCTCTTTAGCTTCTGACTCACCTGACTCACTATAACTTCAATGCATATTTCCAGCTAGAACTGTGAAACTATTCAGATCATTAAAAACTGACTGGCGAATAATAAATCAGGCAGAAACAGCATCACAAACTAGTATCTCTGCGTGGAAAGAAAAAATTCAGTAAACATATGTAAAAATTAGTAAAAAATACGTAAATGGAGAATTTTTCAAGAAAAAAGTTCCTTAAGAATGAGACAGGGCAGTAAGTACAATACCAGAGATTAAGCATTCAAAATGATTAAAAATGTAATTTGAGGGGTGATCATATTTAGGAAATAACAGTTCTAGATTAGAATGAACACTTACTTTGTGGAGATGCACAGAAAAAGGAGAACACCAACACAAATCATGCTTTTTATAAGATTGTTTCTTCAGCTAATGTTTTCCAGTTATTAGTTTTTAAGATCTTAGAAGACAGGAGTGAAGATTTCTATTGCATAACAGTCAGTACCATGGCTACTAATAAGTAAATACCTATATAAAATTTTAAATTTTCAGTTCATTCCTTGTCATTTAGAAAAATACAAAGCAGAAGATCAAAAAGTTTTAAAATCATACAAGCAACAAGGGATATCAGGTTAAGGAGCAAATAACGAAAGAGTTTAGAGGACATCTGCAAGTACCAAGGGAAGTTCCATTACTTTACACACTTCTGACCTTATACACAAGACTGATGTTCCGCTACTCTAGCATGATGTGCATCTGACCTGACCCAGCAGTCATTTTCAGGTGACCCTACAACTCAGGACCGTCCTCTGCAGTTTACTTCAGCTTGGGCCAGGGCCTAAAAATCCTCATGTTTCCTAGAGTTCATTTGATATGAGAAAGGAAGAACCCATGCAGATGTGCACTGCCTGTCCTAGAAGTCAGTGTATGGGTTGGGTTTTTTTCCTGAAAATTTGAAGACCAGCATCAGCAAAGGTAGCCACAGCTTTCTTATTATGTTCTTGGTACTGGTGTTCTTACTACATCACACCTGTTCCTCATATGATACCAAGCAACAAAACTGTTTACAAGTCCCAGGATGTACAGCCCACAGAGGAGTGACAGATATTTGAATGAAATATCCTCTTTATATTAGCAGAAGTAAATAGTTTAAGTTAATTTGATCTAATTTAGATTCACACCACAGATAAAGGCATAAGTCTGAATTACTCTGGGGACTATTTGATTTTGATTTGGTTTTTTTTTTGCCTTGCCCTGCCTCCTTTCCCCTTCCTTGTTTGGAGGAAATGCGCAAATGTACCCTTAAACAAAATTAGTAGAATAGAGACAGCTTCTTCCCTGTCACGTCTGCATCTGATGTACAAAATCAATACTGGAAAAAGGTAAGGTTTGCATTAAGAAGTGTTTCATACAAAAGGTCACCTGTAATGGGCAATGGATAAAATTTTGAATAAGAAGAGTTCTTACCATTTTTCGTAAGTTTGGTTTGAAACAGGAATTCTTGTGAATTGGTTTTAAGCAAGAATACTGCCAGCATGATTGTGGTTCCCAGCAGAGACTTTTAATTCTCATGTAATGGATCACCTAGATTCAAACAGGACTTCCTATTTCCATGTTCCAGACAACATGAGACAATCAGTTTATGAGGAGATTTAGATTAAAAGCTGTGGACAATTGTACTTGATTTTCTATGAGTCTAGATTTAAAAAAATAAAATTACTTTAATTTCGGTTTTAAACTTAATTGCAGGTTATAATAATTTAATAACCTCAATTTAAATATATTTAATTACTTAAATATAAATGTCTCTTCTACTCTACAAGTAGAATGCAACCAGAGAAAATACAACAAATGCAGTTTAATGGATCACTGGATCATTAAACATCACATCAATATGCTGAAATCCCTAGGAATAGCCTATTGTTCAAAAATTTAAGCTTTCATGACTTAATAAATAAATCCCAATGCATTTTAGGCTTTTGTTATATTGTACCTTTTCTCCTTCAGATAACACAGCTTCCAAATACATTTTCTTTCTTACTTTTACTAAAAAGAGCATATCAGATATAAAGGCCAAGCGTGAACCCCAAATTGATTGTTTTTCAAATATGTAAATAAATCCAGATACACATGAATGAAGGCATTGTTCTGAGGATTATCCATGCTGCCTTTAAGAGGACACTAAAACTAGCATTTCTCACATTCAAATCAGATATCTATTCTTACAGAGAACAGGCCTATAGTAACCCAACCTTCACATTTTTTGGCCTGCTTCCCATAGCCTCTCACTACTATGGAGACTTTTCATTTGAGAATCACTTCTAAAGAAGCAGTTCAGTTCTCGAAAGACCAGGTTTCCAATTTGGAGACCCAGCACACCTCTTATTGTCACACTGATAGCAATTCCATGATTACATGAATCAGTCAAGCTGCCCAAGGAAAACTCATCTTATGGTTTCTAAGGGAGAAATATCCAAGGAACCCCAGAAATTAACTCAGGAGATATGAATGAAATGCCGAATGTTCCAGTCACACATCTCCAACACTAAAAACAGGTGAAGTTGCAAGGGTACCCCTTAGTGCTTAAGCTTTTTTCTCTTCTAAGATCATGTTACACAGAGGCTGAATTTTCAGTGACAACACCAATCACTGATTTTCAGTGACAACACCAAAATCTTCTTCTTTATGATTTGTGCAATACTTACAGGAAATGAACGTACAAGTCTAAAAAATGAAACATGCTGCAAATATAAAAATTTCTCCAGTCTTGAGCAACAGGACAAATGTTTCGTTATCAAGGAAATGCAAACTGGAACCACCAGTAGGAGACAGGAAAAAAAAAAAAAAGACGGAAAAGGCTGAGAGCAAACGAACACACACACATCTCACTGCTTTGTTGAGTGGTAAGACCAGAGCTGGTGGGAGGAAGAATTGATGAACTGTCACAGTATGACAAATAAGACCTCTGTTGGATGTATTGATTCTAAACAGAGAATGACTCATGGATCTACTTAATTCTTGCTTCATTTGCAGACAGTACTTGAACAAATCACAGATGCTGCCAAAGGAGTCAAAGAAGAAAAAAATAATTTTCCATGCATGATTTTTTTGGGGTCAAATTTATTAATAACTGCTAGTTTTGCATGACAGCTCATACAGTAGAGCTAATATTTTCTATAAAGTATCACTGTCTCAATAACTGTGCAGATGATCTTTCAGGCATGTTGCACCATTAAGACAGACATGAAGACTCATAAGGATTACACATGAGAACCTGACCATATTAGTATGTGTATTTGTCAACTACATATGTATGCAGAAGTGTTGATTTCTTTGTGCGTTTCATGCCATCAAAAATTTTTAGTAAGTGGGACTCAGGAGAGAAAGTTTTATGAATTATTTTTCTCAAACACTACAAGATGCAATACTTTTTACCTCCTTATTTCATCATAGATGATTTATAGGCAATTGAGCAGAGATTTTGAAGAAAAAAAATTATGCTTCAAAATTGATTTGGGTTATTAATCCAAGAGAATGATGGGCCATAGGTGCCCTGGGTTTTTTTTTCTTTTTTTGTTAACTTCGCCTTCATTTGAAGAGTTAGGGGATTTTTGCCTTGACATTTGTCTTTACATTTAGAAAATAAGCCTTGAAAATATGAATAAAGTACATATCAAAACGATGGTTCTGAGCTGAATTTACAAAGCTTAATTCATCAAGGTTCTTTATTTCTGTGGCCAGAGGTGGGCTTTTTTCAAAAATTTAACATGACCATTCACCTTTTTCCTGTAGACTACTACCCTAGATCCTGGTTTTCTCCCCTATCTTGATGAAATTTTTGTTTTACTCCCAGCTTTCAAGACTGCAACCTTTCTCTATCTTTTCTATACTGCTAAAGTAGGAAGGAGTCCAGGAATAACTACTACAGAACCACTAGAATAACTAAAACTATGATATTAGTTTTAAACTTTTAGTCTTCTTGATAAATATAATTTAAAAAATATTTAACATATGGAAAACCAAAATGCGTTAATATATTCACACACAATTTTATGCTACTTGTGATCACAGAATTCGCTCAGTCCAAGAACCCTTCTCCAATTCAGAGAGCAGTTCCACTCAACAAGTCTGCTGCTCTTCCCCTGGAAGAGACAAGAAAGATGCAAAACATGTCCTGTCCCCTGTACCTGTTACAGATCATGCCCAATAACAGCAGTCACAGCCTGGCTTTTTGTGGCAGCCTGGAAGAGGTGCAGGAGGGCAAGGGTGGTGCCTTTCTGCTTACTGCTGCTTCAGGCCAGAGATGTGGTAGGGGTGGCATGCCAGCTGCTGCCACCAGACTGGGATGGGAAAGGAGTGGACCAGCAAGGATCTGGCTTCCTCAGCTGTTGTACAGGCCTACTGCAATTTACATGGGAATTACATGAACTTATGTAGTCCATTTATAGAAGTGCTGATTAAGTTTAGGAGCAACCACTTTGAACTACCCGCCAAGAGCAAAAACTACTCCTTTGTGCATTGTCAGCCTTAAGGAACTCAATCTGGAACCATTTTACCAATCTTTTAGATGTCTAAGTTTAATACAGAGATTAGAGAGGGTAAAGTTAGGGCAGAGCTGACCCCAACTGCCAAACTGTTTGAAGAAAGGAATTGTTAGTTAGCTTTGATCCAACAGACATTTGAAATGCACATTAAGTTACATCTAACACCAGATGGGTACAGCTAAAAAAGGAGCTGGCTGCATACTTAATTTATGATATACCAAACTCAGTATAAACTAAAAATAACAAAGTACTCTTTAAATTGTTCTTGCTGATCATGCTCTCTTACACCTCCCACTCTGGTCCTTCACAATCTAGGGGCAGCTAAGCAGAGCTCATTGTAGTCTCTTCACTCCCCTCCTGCAACCAAAGTGAGATACCTAGAGCCCAGACATCCTGCTTGCACTGGGATTCCCTCTCACTTCCAAAGAACAGTTCTGCAGAAAATCATGATAAACAGGAAAAAATCCATTTAAGAATTATGTAACAGTTTATTTAGTAAGAGAAATGGAAAATTAGTGCGTGGAAATTCCCTCTCTTGACCTTTACAAGGTGAAAGGTGAGGACACTATGGAGAGTTACAGCAGCAGAGGACAGGGAGTACCAAATGTCATTGTGCTGGGTAAGGATTCATGTAATTAGATACATCTGGAGGAAAGGATTAACTAAATGTCATGACACAGCCTGAATCAACTGTGCTTAGTTAAACTGCAAGGATATCTCTGTTTATAAACTACATATTTGCAGTACAAACAGTGACTAACTCATTCAGGCAAATACACATAAGGTACAGACTTAAACAGCAGCAGAAGACAAGATCAAATAATTTTAGACTTTATGGGAGGTTTTGGGGTTTTTTCCATGGTCTGGATTATATAGCAAAAATAACTTCCTTTCTGTAATATCTTTTAATTAGAAGTCAACTTTAATGTCTAATTTAAAATGTTGCAGTACAGAAGCAAAGGATTGAAAAGAAGTGCCAGCTGATGACCAGTGTTGCAGTTTTACAGTCACTGCATGTGCAGTGCCTTCAAATCAGATGGTCTCACCACTCCCTAGTCCTCAAAAAATCTTTGTTCCCACCCTCAGGTTGCCTCCTTTTTTTTTTTTTTCAGTAATTGATGCAGCCACATGGTGATCTCTACCAGGAAACAGACCTAGTGTAAAACCAACCTGGAAAAAAAGGGGATTGTAATTACAAACCAACAGTGTCATATACCAGAGAAACTGCCACAGGATGTTCCTGTAACTCTGCTAAGTCAATAATATTCATGATGATCTGCTAAGTAAGTACTGGCTGTGAGGACTGAAGTTTCCTGGGGCTACTGGAAGTCACATATCTAGTTTTCTAGAATGTCAGAACACTTTGGGAATTAAATGTGTAAAAATCATTCCTTCAACTTCTGCTTTCTTTCAATCTCCTCTCATCCCTCAAGGTATTTGTGCCTTGTTCACACAACCCAGCCCTTTTCCAAGATGCCTAAGGAACCCCTAAATGGAATTACAAATGTTAGGCTGTTTGAAAAAGAGAAGAATATTTTATCAATGTTTTCTTATTCCAATTATTTGACTAAGTTGGAGCTGGTCTTCAGCAAAACAGCTGCAGTTCTGAAAGCTAAATCACCAAGCTGAACAGTACTTTTTGTTAAATTTAAATAAAGTCCAGAATGCATTTAAATTACTGTGGTTTTGTCACATAAATCTTAGGCTTTCTCCTGTGTTTAATAACTGCTTTTATTCTGCCATTCTCTCTAAATCCCATAAGGGACGTGTTCCAAAGAAACTAAACATTTCCAAATAGTAACACTTACAGTGGGTTAGAGCAACAATTTGATTTTCTCTTTCTCTTTACCAACTATATACTGTAACAGAAAAGTTGATAAAACAGTATCCTGACCGGGTCTAACAGCTGCAAGAATGAACTCCGGCAAAGTACACTGCCACCTGGAGACTTAGAATAATTTCTGTTTTTAAGAAGTAAAACACAGGCTGGGCAGCTTTAACAGAGGTCCTTGGAAACATGACTCCTATATTACCTCTCCAGATGAGCTGAAAAGGTCACAGCATGAAATTCTTCAAAATGGGCCTGTCATGCTGTCCTAGTCAGCCAGCCTGACCTCAGTAGCCTTCAGTCTTGTTTTTTTTCCATCCTTTGTGCTCTGCCTCCCACTTCTCTTGCATTATTTCTCCTTTCCATCTTCTCAGTTCTGCACTATGTTTCCCTATGTACACTGAAGAACTTATTAAGGCAGGCTGTATATGCCCCATATCTGCCACTCCACATTTTCCATTCAGCGGTTGCTGGCATGAGGATAGGAACCTCCACAAGAGGATGTTTTGTGGCAGCCAGCCCTCAAAGGACAGACTACAGTATTCAGGGATGTCAGCATTCACAGATGGGGGACTACTTGGCAGCAACACCAGCAACCAGCAAAGCAACAGATTCCTGTGGCCTTCCCTTCCCTGATCTGAAAGAAAAGTTTGGAGACAGAAGAAAGGATTGCTCTGCTTTGTGGGTTTTTTTTCTGTTTTTAGCAGTCTTAAAAAAAAAAAACAGTAAGAAAACAAGAATACATACTTCTTGTCAGAAGTATCCAAAATAAGAACTAAGGCACAGTCCTTTCCTGACATGTTACAACACAGGAGTTCAGAGTCATGAAGAAATAAAACAGGATCTGTTAACATCCAGCATGATCGTACATTTAAACAGCGTTTCCAGTTGGAAAAAACTATAAACTTGATAGTTAACACTGTAACTGTATAAAGATGGTGTCTCACTTAATTGGGAGGGTCAATAAAAAAGGAAAAAGCCTTTAGTAGTCCATGTGTCTAGAAGATTATTTCTTTTGGGCAGTGAAGATTATTTTGTTGCTTAGAATCCAAATACACACTTCCCATGCCAAAATAAGTACTATTCAGCCAGTCAGTATCTACAGCTCTGTGGGAGGAATAACAGGCATGTCCATTCTATCTCATGTACTGACTCCACACTCTCAATAACAGGATCCAGAAAACAGGAGCAGCAAGACTGGCTGGTGGAAGCTCCAGCTTCCACTGGTTAACATTTTTTGTGCACAACAAAATGCAATAATAATTAACAGCAATATAACTCATAGGACAAGTAGATTTTAGCTAAGAGAACCTTCTTCTGGAGATAAGCTGTGGTGAGCCCAAGGGACTGTTCTGTTATTTAGGAAGGAAAGGCAGGTTTTCCTAAAAATCATCCTAATCTGTGAACAACTGGGATTCAAGAGAGATCTGACCTGTACCTATATGGAACAACCTAAATGGAAAGCTGATGCCTTCATACAGTCCTTTTCGATCTCTTTGGCATCATGGATCCTGAAGTCGTTCCAATACAGCAGAAGCTAAGGAGAAACTCAAAGGCAATTTATGCTGCTTCGCACGCTAATATGTCCTAGTAAGATGTCTGATCAGAAATCAGGAGTAATTATTCACCAAAACCAAGCTGGCTCTTTGCTCCACTGCCTCCAGCTTTACAGACCACTGAGAATCCTGTTCAGAGTTCCCACAGTGGGAACGGCATTTCTCTTCCTCATCTTTGGCAGCATAGATCTGTCTTTCCAGATCTTAAAACATTGTGCCATTACATTTTGTCTGGAATTCTTCTCAGGTAATCAACACTTCCTGATTCCACTCAAACAACTTGTAAACTTTTTTTTTTATTTTCATGGTAAAGAAAGTACTCTCTTTGCTAGACAGTATCTCATGAAACTTCACTGGCACTCTTAAACAAACGTCTTTCAGTAAGTTTATCTAGCTTCCCTAGCTCACTTTTATCTACAGATAAGCATATACTACTTCCTAAGAACAGTTTTAAAGTAGTTCTTAGAAGAAAAATGTATTTCTTGTAATTCCTACATGTAAATTTCTTCCTTTATTATAAAGGTCACTTATAACTTAATTTTAATTTCAAGAGCATGAAAATTTAAATTTTGGCTTTGGAGTACATGTGAGCAGCTACTTTTTTACTCCTAATGTAAAGTAAATATTTGATTAACAAAACCCAAATAATCTTAAGCCAATTCTTAGTGAAATGCTACACAGAAATACCAAGAATTCTCAAACAAAGATATTGACAAAAAAGCAGAATTTTTCTTTTACAAATCATCAAATGGAAAGAACTGAAGCCAGTTTGATGGTACATCCTTGTACTAACAAGACTCAAATTCTCAAGGCAATGGGAAGTGAAATAAAGTTTAAATGTGTACAGGATGTGGTTTGAACAAAGGAAGGGGTTATTTTAAGAACAACTCTTACCAGCATAACTATATTAGACTAAATTTTCTATATGGCAGTTTTACTGTGTTCCCACAAATCCCTATTACTATGAAAACTTACACCTTGACACAGTGTATGTCCTAATAATGTTATTATTGATACCTTAGCTGTAATTATAACCATTGCATACATGAGGAAATTTAGGTACAACATTTTACAGCTAATACATTCAAATATGTGAGAAAAAACACCTTCCCACTAATCATTTTTAATGTGTGAAACGTAGATAATTTTTTGAACTTCATTGTAACACGTGCTACAAAAATGTTTGATCAGTTTCTCTAGAGGATAATAATGAGGCACTCATTGTTTTACAGTCAGCATACACTAAATTCTTAATGAATATTTAACAGCACTTACATTTTCACAATGCATCTTTCTGGGTTTTATGTGGGAAACATTGAGTCCATCAATAACAATATCAAACGGAAGTTGATTTTCCACAAATGTTTGAAAGGCCTCAAATTCCTGAAATAAATAAATAAACACAGGGGAATATTATGTTGAGTTTAACAGAAAGAAATTTTATTCACTTTTTATTAAAAAAAAGAAACAAAGCCTAAGTCTCTCACTTTTATGTCCTTGGCTAGACTTCACATCATTACTTGCATACTTCCTATAACAACCTCATCAAAAAAACCCTACAACCAAAACATCTTTAAACCTGTGTTACAGTAGATACTTCCAATAAAACTTTAAATTACAACCAAAATCCAAAACTTTACAGTCATCCAGATTTTCAATATTATAATCTGAAGTGTACACTTTCATAAAAACACATGCTATAGTCACTGTCAAGCAACAGCTGCAAAACAAAGCAACCTTACAAATCAGCAGACAATAACACTACTACTAGTTCTTAACATTTCCAAATGTAAAGTAAGCACCATACTCAGGTTCTCTGGAAGAATTCTGAAATCTCTGAATGCCAGTCAATATTTAAATAAGCATTCATTTAGAAAGAAGTCAATTTGTGAGTAACACATGGCTTTCAGGCTAACAAAACAATGAACTTTCTTACTAGGTCAGAAATGTAATGCAGTGATTGAGCAAAACAGCAGCATCCATACAACAGAATGTTTTTCCAACAGAAGGAAAAACACAACTGCTTTAGGTTTGAGAGCCCACAGGAGAAGAACAGACAACAAAGCTATAATAAATAGGAATAAAAGAATTTCTCTCTTAATTTTTGAGGAAAGATCTAGTGTTTTTTTACAGACACTTGCATAAGATTTCTACTTCTAGCTTCTGACTGTTTTTAATAGGCACAAGAACTCTGCACCATCCTGGTGGGCAGTGACCTAGTTTCATAAATTACCTTTCTAGTAACAAGTAGGACTTATTTATCACTGACAGAGCTTTCACAGACCAAGGCTATAAATTAAGTTTCATAAGAACTCAAAACAATTCATATTTCATGCCTTCTACGCAGGATTCAAGAAGTACTCTTTTAATCTTGCCTTCTCGCACATAGCCATATGGCAACATATGTCTAAATAAAAAACATCCCCTCAGCACACAAACAAAAACATATACAAGATATATAATTCTACCTCAGAGAGAGAAATGTAAGAATTTATTTGTCCAGAAAATACACTGCTGTCAGGCAGAACAAATGATCACCAACTTCAAATTTAGTTGGTGTGCGTATGACAAATTATACTAGGAAAAGGGTCATTTGTATTAAGAGTACAAACCAACCAAGTAAGATAAGGATGCCTCACTCAGATGTTAAAACTTAAGGAATAATTTCCAGCTGAAAAGAGGCGTGCTAATCAAAAGCACAATGATGAGAACAGAGACAACACAGAGCTCAGTCTAGCACCATAGGAATCAATCTTTCATTTCTCCATGGCTGAAATAAATGTCATTATTGAGAAAGTATAAAAAGCTGCACAAGGAAATAATCATCTCCAACAAAAATAAATTGCTGGCACTTGTGTAGTGTTTTACCTGCTCCCTGCCTCAATCTCAACGTATTTTCTATAGATGAATAAATATTCTCATTGCCATCTGACAGGGACACTGAGACACAGAAAGAAGTCACTAGCAAAGGGGTGGAGGGGGAGAAACAAGTGCAAAACCAAACAACATGGATTCCTTCTGGGCTTATGCCATCCAGGGGACTTCCCATGGTTCAAAATCAAATGAGTTGTCACTGCAATACTGGATGGCTGTCTGAAATGTGGGAAAGATGAAGCAAAACACATGCAGACCAAATGAAGGTAAAACAGAAGAGCTCTGAGACAAAGATAAGTGAAAATGGAAAAGGCAAAATAAAGTGGAAGCAGATGAAAAGCATGTGGTTAACACTCCAATAGAGCGTTATTTTCCCAATGTCAACAAATGGCAATATTATTTGAAGTAACATAGTTACAGTCAAGTAGACATTTTTGTGAAGCATACTGTACAAGTAATCTTGTCTTCATGGACTCAGTTCCATACAAAACAAAAACTTTATGGAGAATTTTTAAAGTGGTATTTTATTTCAAGCAACAACAGTTATAGAGTGGTTTCTGAAAGGGTGGGTTTTCCTTGATGGGCAGAACAGACTGCTTTGTTGAGGGAACACTACAGCATGAGTTGGGGAAGCAGCAGAGGAGTTTGGTGGGTCTGCACTCTCCTCTGCTCACTCTTCGCTTGGCTCCCTCTCCCAGCAGGGCAGATGGAGCAGGGCTGCCAGAAGGGTCCTGCTGAGAGGCATCAGCGCTCCTCAGAAAGCCAGTTCCTGGCTCTCTGGGATTTACTTCTGGAGCTGGGGAGATGCTGCAGCTTTCCACTGTCAATGCTTTGGCCACTTCGTCTTTCCCTCCTATATCCTCCCGTCCACGTGTCCTAGACAATTCTCAACAGATGCCTGACAGAGAGTATGCCCCTGCCTGCCTCCCAGATCAGCTCAATTGTTTTCCATCTCTACAAGTAAACTGTGCAAAACAGGGAGAGAAGGTTTGCTGGTACAGAAGACTTATCCATACAGGGAAATGAGGAGTTAATATCAGAGTAAGTACAGAAGACAAATGGCCAAGTTTAATTAACGTCACCAAATACAGAAGACTCCACTGAAAAGCCTCAGACAGACTAAAAATCCCAAGGGTCGGTTCATTTTCTC
Organism: Pachyramphus minor; assembly: GCA_013397135.1. Taxonomy (NCBI): domain Eukaryota; kingdom Metazoa; phylum Chordata; class Aves; order Passeriformes; family Tyrannidae; genus Pachyramphus; species Pachyramphus minor. The sequence goes on from VYXB01002528.1 coordinate 129,774, forward strand.
CTCACAACCCATAATTCCCCAGCAGCACACAAGAGTGCTTCTTTCCTTTTCTAGAAAAAATAAATACACAAAGAATGACAGAGAAGATTCAGGTCTGCTCCCCTGAGAGACAGTTTTTGAGTTTCATATTTCTTATCCTCTCTGGACACAGGGAAGGAAAATGACAAAGCCTGGGAATAAGCAGCAGGCTACCTCATCCAGACATAGTACAACAGGTTATTCTAACACCCATAGACTTACACTGTAGGAGTGTATTGAGTCTGGCAGTCAATTTTCCCCACAGCAGCCCTCACAGTGCTGTGCCCTGCACTGGTAGCTGGAAAGGGGTTGGTAACACAGCAGTGTTTTGGCTACTGCCAAGCAGTGCTTGCACAGCATCAAGGCTGTCTCTCCAACATTCTCTCACGTTCCCCAGGGAGGAATGGGCAAAATCCTGGGAGGGGACATAGCCAAGACAGCTGACTCAACCTGACCTAAGGGATATTCCATCCACACAACACCTGCTCAGAATAAAAGCTCAGAGGGAAAAAACGAGGAGGTGGGAGGTGGTGTTTGTTATTACTACCTTTATTTTATGGAGCAACTGCTATGCATGCTGAGGCCCTACGTGACAGGAAGTGGCTGAACATCACAAGTTGATGGGAAGTAAAGAATAAATCTTTTGGTTTTCTTTGCTTCTGCATGTGGGCTTTGCTTTTGTTTTAATAAACTGTCTTTATCCTCATGCTTGAGGTTTTTTCCATGTCATTTTCTCCCTCTGCTGCCCTGTCGAGGAGAGGAGTCATAGTGTAGCTTGGTGGGCACTTGGTGTTCAACCAAGATCAACTCACCATAAAGAGAGAAAACAGACAATGCAAAGGATACTGATCTTTCAGAGATTGGGATATGTCTGGATTTTATGCAGATCTTACTTCAGCCACAGTAATAAAGAGATGTTTCATTCACAGTTCTCTAAAGATACCTCCCTCAATAGCTAACTGTTCAAAGAAACTGAAGACTTTCTTTCTAAGCAGTAAATGAAGTAGAGCACAGCTGCCGTTAGGGTACAGCTGATTAAGAGAAGCCAGACATGATGACCATCAATGCAGTACAATGATGTGAAAGTTGGTTTAGGCAAAAAGAAACAAGTTATTCACACAGGCTTCCCCTTCCAGGGTGGCTGGGCACTGGAACACGTTCCCCAGGGAAGTGGTCACAGCACCAAGCCCAACAGAGGTCAAGAAGCATTTGGGCAATACTCCTGGGCACATGGTGTGACTCTTGGGGATGGCTCTGTGCAGGGCCATGAGTTGGACTTGATCCTTGTCCCTTCCAACTCAGCGTATGGGTCCCTTCCTCAGCATATTCTATGGTTCCAAATGGAGAATGCAATGTGATCTACATGCACCCCTGCATATGCCACGGGAGAATTTACAAGGTAACATCCTGCTCAACAAGAAAAAGGGCACTTGTGATGAATCCCTTCAATAAACCGACAAGTAGCAAAACACATTTCTCTCTCTCTGTGTCTCTCTCTCCAAGTAAGAGTAAGAGCACAAAGACAAACACAACAAACCTTATGCTAATTTCTAACTTGTTCTGACCAGGCTCATCTCACACAGTTTCCAAAGAAAAGTCCATTTTCCAGCCTTGGAAACATGACTCAAACTGAAAGGACAAAACTTCAAAAACACATTTCACATTGTTTATCGACATGACCCTCTTCTCTCTCAGGACCCGCAGAGAAGTACAGCAGGGCCGTTACCTCACTGCAGGACTTCCCCCAGCAGCCTGTGCACTGCATGAACACTCCTTCCCGCAGCAGCAATACACACAGTGCAGCACGGCCCCACGGGTGGCTCCAGGGATATCCTGTTCCACACCACGCACAAAAGAAAAGGGAATTTTAAAAAACTCATCTGATTTCATTTATTCCCTTACTAGGAAAACAGGGGAATGCCTACCAAGCAACCTTCAGAAATTATTCACTTCACCTTCTACTAAAAACATCCTTTTCTTTTTAAATGGACACTGATTAAATCAGTTTGAAAGTAAAAGTAAAAGGCAGCCATAACAAAGCCACAATGGAATTTATATTGACATAAAGAATTTAGGAGTTTTAAAGTAAGTCTTTGTTTAATCACTAGTGGGCAGGTGGCTCAGGTGCATTCATATCTTGGTAAAAGCACAGAGTCACATTTTTTTGGTATTCCACACCAGCTGGATGACTCATGCACTATTTCACCATCATTTTATACTGGTATGTACTGGTGCCGCTACAGAAAAAGGTGTCTCTACCTTCTCCTTTCCCTCAGCCATTCATTCCTACCCTTGTTCCTTCACCTACCTATGCACACACATTGTTAGCACAAGGAGAAAGACTAAAGTGCATGAACTGAGCCCATACAACAGCCTTTAGCCTGCACCAGTCCCCTTGTTCAGGTCACAACAAGAACACTGTCCTGGCATAAAAATGCAGCCAGTACATGGAATGACACTGTTAGCAGGTGAGACTACTGGGATTATCTTTTCCCATAGACAGCCCTGACTATGCCAAATGACTGAATAATGAAACAACATTTTATGAAATTTATCTTTCATCCTGGAGTATTGCAAGCAAAGCAAAAAAGGCTGGTTTTAAAAAACTGAACTATAGGAATTACTGTTTGAAAAAAAAAAAGAAAGAAAAAAGACTAGTACTGATATTTTAAACCATTAATTTTATTTTTTTTTAAATAAGTGTCCCTTTGGACTTCAAAAGTCTGGCTTACACAATCCATAATATTTGAAATAGCAGTAGCAATAAATATGAAAATAGGACTCTTTTATAAGACAATACTATTTAAATTCCTGTAAATACATTTATAATTTAAATATACAGTTTTCTTCCAATACCAGTGCACACATAGACCCCAAGCTTCAAAAGTACAACAAAAATGAGGAATTCAAGGAATTAAATATTACCATTTACAGATACTATGTTAAACATCATAACATGTTTATCATGTCTTTCAAAACAAAGAAAACATAGCTAAACAAGCATGTCCTTTGGTAAGAGCAATGAGACTAATCCAAATGAGTATTATGAAATAATTTTAATGTCTCTAACAGATTTCACTGTATGACACATTTCAGAACGCAGAAAGCTTACATCACTTGAACATTTTTCTCAAGCCTAAATAGGAAATATGTTGGCAACTAGAAATAAAAGTGCTGGCACTGGTCAAATTCTTTAACAATCCAAAATATCTACTGATCCAAATGCCAAAACCTACAGTAATCTAATATACAAAGGAGATACATGAGCAAAGCCACAGAGGAGTTCTAAATACAAGAAAGGCTATTATGTTCCTGCCAGTGCATGGAGTTTAAACAGAAGAATTAAAAAAACCTTAATAAACCCTATTAAAATCAAAAGGCTATTTGTCACTTCTTCTAAATAAAGTTTTTGTTCAGTTCAGGAATGGTAGAGACACACTAAATTAAAAAATGAAAAACTACAATGTTCAACATACCTTTTTTTCAGAAGCATTCACAATAGTTTAAACTTTGTAAAACAGAAGAAGCAGTGCTTCCCCTCACCATGTTAAATGACGTGCAAGGGAAGAGCAAATTTTAATTAACATAATATCGTACTACACTTAATTATAATGTAACTACCCCTATTATCAAACAGGGTGGTTTCCAACACTGTAAGAGCAGCTTTTAGAGAAGTGAAAACATTCCCTTTTTCACAGTTTCATAAAATACAAAGTGATGTGCGGTTGCTTTTGTTTTCAGCAATGCTTCTTGGTATCAGAAGAAAAACACAGGAATGTGCATTAAGTGTGAGAAATAAAATTCAGCTGTCAAACTGAAATCCAGCCAGTTCTCTTTTTTACTGTGCCTTGTTGGAGCACTCTTAAATCTGAGGCTATGCCTGAAGGGTTTGACTATTTCCCCTACAGTTTCAAAGCTTGGAAATCCCCTTCAAACCCTTACAAGCAGGAAGGCTTCTCTCAGTATTGTGTACGGTATCACTATGTACTCTGGATTGCACAAAATTTGTTTTCCCTCTGTTATATACTTCTCTAGAGTCTACAAATAATCCCAGAGTCACGAACTCCTGTGGCTGTAGCTTTCAGAGGTATGGTCACAAACAGGAAGGTACTTGCAGGCACACTGACAACCTCAGTGAGATGTGCACTGTGCTGGCTGTTCACAGTCCTCAGTCAACAGCGTTGTAGGACTTATTCCCAGCTGTCTATCTCAGACAATGGAGGGTCAGTAACAAGGCCAATGCACAGCCTGGACCTCAACAATCTAGGTAGCACACTTCTGAAAGGTCCTTCCTGAGCACTCTAACCATGGAGGGTGGGACAAACAGTTTGTGCTGCTGTCCTCAGTGGAAAAATGGCCCTTTCTTTGCAAGGCTGTCATTATAAGTACAAGAATAAAGAAATGGACCATACCAAGCTTGCTTTGAAAATGGACCAAAAAAACTTTCCAAAGGCAGAAACATTTTGAATTCACAGTGCTTTCAAAATTAAAACCACTGCTTTGGAACCTCTTCCTCTTAGGGCAAACCACTTAACAGAAGGCTACATGATGCAAAGATTGACTTGAATGCTTAAATGCAATGTAATGAGCATTATAGAAAGATGGAATGGAATTTTAGAATCATAAAAGAATTTAGGTTGGAAAAGACCTTTAAGATAATATAAAAGCAAAGCATCATGAACTCCATAGAAAAGACAGCGTCCCATGTAAGTGAGGCAGACTAGTACTTAAGTACAGACAGTCTACAGCATTCAGATGGAAAAATGCTACATGAGTACCAGAGAGCTGGATATACCCTGTGCTGCTTTCTCTGCTATGCTCGTCCAAATATTTAGAGCAAATCTGATCAAGGAACTGATCTAACTGAAGAAACACAAGAAAACAAAACACCTTTTCATCTAGGTTTGTGCTCTGGCACAGGGGGCACAGCCCTTACCATGGGGCTATGCTCCCTTGTTTCCTGGCACACTTGGAGGTGCCAAAGGGGGCAGGAATGAACAGCTGGCAGTAAGGCTAGTTACACTAGTTTAAGGATCACACTGCCACCAAATGCTCATGCCAACTAGTATTTGCAACCTCAAAAGAAACAGCAACTGTTCTGGGGGACCAAGTGGCACTACATATTCTACCTCTATTTTAGTCTTTCTAGAAACAGTCCAGAGAATTACAAAGCTATGCACCCAGCATCTGCACTCTGTAATATATTGGAATGATCACTAAAAACTCTGCAGACCCTCTTGAACAGTATGATCTGGTAGAGCTAACGCGCACCCCTTTTGCAAAAGAGTATCTCTAAAATTTCTTTCCTTGTGACAATGAAAAAGTAGGTGAAGTAGAACCAGATGGCATTAACTACATTTGCAAAAAACCCGACACAAGACTTCATAATAAGCTACTAAAACACTGAACTAGTTACAGCATTAAAAAAAGGCAGAAAATAAAGAGCCCCTAAAGGGTAGTGCTAAAAAATCAGAAGCTTCTTTCATAGTTCTGTACCAATTCCCATACATATGAAATATTTTACAGGTATTTAGGAAAGGGGGTGGCACAGAAGAAACCAAACCAATGACAAACACAAAACCAAATCAAATTTAGCATCAGAAACATGAGACAAGGCATAACATAGAAAGAAAGTGCACTATTTTTTAAAAACAGATTTCTGGAAGAACTGTATCAACTTAAATGATCATCACAGTGTAATGAAAACATTGCTCAAATTGCTGATGTTCTAAAATAAATCTAATCAAATCCTAAGAGTTAAGACATTGGAGAGCTAACATGAAATTATTATAATTTTTTAAGCTATTCTAATTACCATCAATTACAATTAAGTCCTATGTTAGACAATTCCATCTAGGTCTTTGCATCATCAGGAGAATCTGCCTTTGCCACAGCTGGAGACTCACAGCTCCTCAACCTAGAAGGATCTCTGGGAATGGATCAAAGGAATGAATGGTAAAGGGCCATTCAATAATACTTAAAGTTTTACGAGATAAATTTCCAAGTTTCTTAAATCAACGTGTGCTCACACTAATTTTACTTTAGAAGTATTATCACAGAACTAGGCAATGCTAAGAGGCAGACAGCAAGTGAACACTTAAAAAAGGATGGTAGAGGTATGCAGTCTGCATTATGTAAACATGCCTCAAGATCCAACTTAGTGGAAGGCACGAGCTGCAAATAAAGAACTAGGTGTCCAAGAGGTTCCTGATAAAATAATCTCCTTAAAAATCAGCTGCTTGGATAATTCATATTAGTTTAATTCTTTGGTTAAAAGTTACTGATCTGAACTTCATGTTTATGATCCTATCTGTCTCTGTGATCAACCAATGAACAGAAAAAAATATATTTTATCAAGGTATGCCATTCTTAAACCTTGGTGAAATTCTTCAATTCTTTCTATTTCTATTTTTTCTTTTACATTCCAGCTAATATAAGGAAGATACTTATCTGAGAAAAATCACTGCATCAGCAAACTATGTTTGCATTTGGTTAGCAAGATCTCCAGATGATATATAGTTAAAACAAGGTAAGGTTAGCAACTATATTTTAACCAAGCAACTGCTCCTAAAGAAATAAGATTAGAACCAGACTTTTCTTATTTGATTGCACTAACTGGAATATGTATCAGGTTAGGAGGATTTCCAAATACAGAGGTGACACAAGAAGTAGCTTAAAAAGACTGCGGACGACAATTAAACAGGTTTCAGTGGGTTGGAAAAAAGGAACATTCTTATGTTGCAGGGTAGCCTAATGACCTGAAAAAAAATCCCAACTCATTCCTTGCTATACGAATCATGAAAAGGAGGACCACTCCAGAACATCTGACCCATCCCCAAGGAAGATTCTCTAACATTGGGGCCATTAAGTCAAAGAATAATATTATAATGTTTTCATCTAGATCTATTTATTGCTGCTAAGGAAGCAGCTAAGTCTTTTATATTTCCACCAAAAGACTCTTTGTGCTTCTGTTTGCTCCCATTATCAAGAACCTCAGGAGTAAGGAAAGATGCAAAAGAAACTTTAGGAAATATCCAAATGTTTTTGTCTCTCACCACCTATTTTCCGATTCGGTCTTCCCTTTTCCCCTCCTTTTACTTCCTCCCAGAAGTTCCCTCCCCACCAGTAGATCACATCACAAGAAAAGTATAACATTCACCCTGAATTAAATGGAGACAGGAGGACAGAAAGTAAGCAGATAAAGGCTGCATCTTGGGCTGCAGTGCTCTGATTGAGCACTACATTACTGCAACACCTGCAATAAGCCGTTACCTGTCTCTACTCTGTCCTTATTAGACCTACAAGACTCAGCAGTGGGTCAGACTTTGAGGCTAGCATTCTCTCTATCCTCCAAACTAACTGTAGTTCTAGCCAAAACACTGCAACTGAAACAAAACCACACCTAATTCTAAGCCCTGCTCAGACATACACATCTCTAATGTGCTTCTTTCCCACTGTACAACCATCCTTTCAGGCTTATCAGATGTATGAAGGAGCCTCAAAGGGAATGAAATTGCAGCATTTGGGTATTTAAGAGAAACACCCAGGAGTGGCTGCAACATGAAAGTCATCACAGCAAAAGTTCATTCTGCCTCCCAGGCAGAATCCTCTCAGGCTCAATGGCATAGCTCCCAATTAAATACAGCTAGAGCAAACAATCATCTGACTGCAAACATCATGCAGAAATTTGGTACAAAAGGTGACAATCTTATTCCAACTGTTTTCTCCGCATGGCAGCTTGCAAGGCTGCAGCTCAGTATATTAGATCATCATGTGACATCCTAAAAGACCTGTAAACAGCTGTGCATATGGATCTGAATTGATGTCTATTTTTAATGTGTAACAGGTGTTTCCTCATCACAAATAATCAGTTTTATAGTTCATGCAAGCCATCTTTTCAACGTATTTGTAAACAGTTTTTACTACCATTCTGATGTACAAACCTACATTGTTTGATTTTCTTTCCTAAAACTAATTACAAAAAAGAGGGGTTTCTTTAATCACCCACAACAGACTACTTTTGGGGGATTCTCAACAAACGAAATCTTTGCTCCTAATTTTCTACTCTGACCACATTTATTCTTAAGTGAGAGAAAAAAAAATGAAATAAAACAATGATGCTGTTGCAAAAGTAAGACAAAAGACCATTCCTCATTGAAGAAAAAAGATATTCCAAATGTATTACATACTCAACTTGAAATATTGTTGGGAAAAAAATGTTCAGAGCTCAAAACAAAGTGTTTTCCTGATTAATCACTTCATTGCAAGAAACACAGATGTACTAAAGAAAACTAGTTAGGATAAAAGAAGTAATACAAAGCTAAAATGTTTTCTATTTGAATTGTGGCTACTACAAAAAAGTAACCGACTGGAGAATGGACCCCCCCCCCCCCCTTCAGATATGCTCACATCCTATTTTCAGCCTCATCGACTAGTTTCCCCTGTGGAAAACCCTGGCTGAACCCTGGCTGCAGGAGAAGTCACATAGTCTGGCATACCAAAAATGGACAGCATATTTTCATCACCACATGTCTGCTTTCACAGCACAAAGGCAACTAGAAAGTCCCAAATTTATTTCTGGAAACATCTGATACATCATGACACCATTTCACCACTACTCCCACATCCATGCTCAAAATTCACTGAGGAAGCAGACTTTAAGCTCTATGGCCAACAGTAAACACACCAAGTTCATCTCCACTCACTCCACCAGTGACTGCCTGCTGATACAGAACTACAACAAGATCAACTTGAATGTAATAAGTGGATGGCCTCAGAGTGGTAAATGACAGAATTTCAGCTATCACACAAACTAACAGAATCTACCAGCATCAAAACTTAGTATAGCATACTTGTTTCATTAGACTGCATTTATTTCATCAATCAGGTTCTTACATAGGGGGAACATAATTTCTACTACTGTTCAGCTTGAATGTGAAGGTCCTGTTACCCAGAATTCCTTCCCTAAATCTCCCTGCCTTCAACTGTCACTGCTAATCTAGTCCTGTGCACTTGACACACTTGAACTTTCCAAGCCATACAGCATGCAATAAAACACATCCTTTTGTTTATCTTACAGTATTATAGAACACCAATACCCATTAAATACTTAAAACGGGTAGCAAGATCTGCTACATTTTAAGGATAATTTTCTTCTCCTGTACAATTCACAGCTAGATCAGATAAAAAGTCCTTAACTGAAGAGAAAATCTGTGTGGAAATTAGATGTCGGCATAATAGGCTGCATGTACTAAAAACAACCCAACACTAACTGCTTCAAGTTTCTGTAACTGTTACACATGTGCAATGTCTGTGCCTGCAGAACGCCTGAAGAATAAATATGGTGTCCTCTTCCATATTTTCAGAGCTGGTGAAGAACCAGGATGCTAGCTGCAGCAAACCTTCATCAATACTGACAGAGGTGAAGCAAACCCACTCTAAGGTGTGGCATGGGCTCCATCTAGTGGGGCTCAGCTTCATTCAGTATCGTTACTGCCGCATCAGTTATCTCCACACAAAATCAGTCAGAAATAGAATCAAAGAATCATTAAAGTTGGAAAAGACCTCCAAGACCATTGAGTTCAACCTCTGACCGATCACCAACTTGTCAACAGGACCACAGCACCAAGTGCCATGTCTGGTCGTTTCTTGAACACCTCCAGAGATGGTGACTCCCCCACCTCCCTGGGCATTGTTTAATTTATTAAATTTATTAATTTATTCATTTATTCCATTGTTTAATTACCCTTTCAGTGAAGAAATTCTTCCTGATCTCCTACCTGAACCTCCCCTGGCACAGCTTGATTTTATGTCCTCTTGTCCTGTCGCTGGGAGAACAGACTGCCTGGCATTACAGACTGACCCCCATCTGGCTACAACCTCCTTTCAGGTAGTTGTAGAGAGTGTTAAGGTCTCCCCTGAGCCTCCTTTTCTCCAAGCTAAACAACCCCAGCTCCCTCAGCCACTCCTCATAGGGCCTGTGCTCCAGACCCTTCCCCAGCTTCACTGCCCTTCTCTGGACACACACCAGCACCTCAATGCCTTTCTTGAAGTCAGATCCCAGAACTGCACACAGAATTTGAGATGCAGCCTCACCAGTGCCAAGTACAGTGGGACAATTACTTTGCTAGTCCTGCTGGCCACACTATTTTTGATACAATGTCATTGGCCTTCTTGGCCACCTGGGCACACTGCTGGTTCATGTTCAGCCAGCTGTTGACCAGCACCCCCATGTCCTTTTACACCAGGCAGCTTTCCAGCTGCTCTTCCCCAACACTGTAGGGCTGCCTGGGGCTGTTGTGACCCAAGGGCAGGACCCACCACTTTGCCTTGCTGAACCTCATGGAGCTGGCCTCAGTCCATGGATCCAGCCTGTTCAGATCTCACTGCAGAGCCTTCCAGCCCTCCAGCAGATCCACACTCGCCCAGCTTGGTGTAGGTCTGTGGACTTGCTTACGGTGCACTTGATCCCCTCATATCCAGATTATCAATAAAGGTATTAAACAGGACTGGCCCCAATACTGAGCTCTGGGAAACCCCACTAATGACCAGCTGCCAACTGGGTGTGGCTCCATTCACCAGCACTCTCTGGGCCCGGCCATTCAGCCAGGATTTTCCCAGTGAGGAGCGTACTTGTCCAAGCCATGGGCTGACAGCTTCTCTGGGGGAATGCCATGGGAGACAATGCCAAAGGCTTTAATGAAGTCATAGAACTGCAATATACTGCAGTGTCTGGGAATTACACCGTCTCATATGTTTACCATGACCTTTGAAAAGCTTGATACTCCTAATGTATACTGTGATTATAAATACGAAAGTGTCTTTAAAATTGATGAGCAGTTGCTTGTTTAGTGGGTTGTGAAAGATGACTGAACAAAATTACAACCATTCTTTTATTTTTTCAAGCTTAAAATACTAGATGTCATATTTTGTTCTAGGGTATTTACTGGGTTTTATTCCATATCTGAAATTTAGCTCTTGGGAGATTAAAAGATTTCCACACCTTTTTAATTTTGCAATGTTAAAAGTCCCCACATTTTAGTTATTTCAGTATCCATTAGCAGCTGGCTGTAAATGTAAGAACACAGACAATATGAAAGATGTAGAGATTTAGACCCATTTTATAAACCCAACTGAAATAGACACACAGGATATTTCAGTAGCTAATGACCTATCAATATTTTAAAGGAAAGAAAATATTTGTGGTATTAAGTGGTTGAACATTAACTGTATATTACCCTCCTAGCCAATGAACCTGACTGGGCACAAGACCTACCTGTGGGCTTGTCTTCCTAAAAGTGTCAGTTCCATGTATCACGTCCCTTATTATTCTTTCACTGAGATTATTATACTCCTCTTCTGTGAGGTTGCTGTCCTCCAACTGACGGTTGCAAACTGGGCATTGTCCACTGAAATAAGAGTAACACAAGAAAATAAAAGGAAAAAGGACTTTAAATAAGAAATACCTTAAATATTACTAACTTACAAAGTGTGTATTTATGAGCACAATTCTTTACAAGAACCCCAACAGGGTAAAACCATCAGAAAATTAGTTGTATTCTTTCTGTGCTGCATCCAAAACCTGCTAAAGTCACTAAAAATATTTATATGTGATTTAGTGGCATCAGAATAAAAGATTTAGCTCTAGAGATATTTAAAGATTTAGGACTAAAACTCTGCATGACAGCATTTATTTAGGCCTTGAGAGATCAGTATTCAATTCTCAGCATTACCACAAATTCCCACATTTCTAACATTTGGAAGTTTCCCCATTAGACAGGAAAATTATTATGGAAACACACATCTCTGATCTCAATGTGGGAAGGTGATGCTGTTGCACTGGCCTGACCAGAACATATGAAGTAGCTGTACATATGCTAGTTTCAGCTGGCAGGCACACCACAGAGCCTTGGTCTAGCTATAAATCCATTCCAAAGTCTTACAACAAGAAAATGCACCAGTGAAATGCTACACTGTTGTGCCAGTGATCGCTCCTACCAAAAAAAGCTAAGCTATATGTGCCTTGTTTATCAAGGTTTAAAATAACCAAACCTCCACAGAGGCAGGAATAATCCTGCTCAAAAGAAGGGGGGGGGGGGAAGGGAAGAAGGAAAAGGTAACATAAATCTGTTGTATGTTTGGAAAAGCAAACAATGAGCAAAATTGACTTACTTGTGTCACTTGTCTTTTGCCATCAGACTTCCCCTCAATTCTGACTGCAAAACAGAAATACTGTTTGCTTTGAAAGACCTCAGCAATACTAAGTCATGCTGGCACTACATGTTTGTAAAATGCCCAGTTCCACCACAGATTTTCTAATATCTGGCTGACTGTCATAAACAGAAAGCAGCTTTACATTGCTATCTCCTGACAACTAATCACTACTTCTTTCTTTATTGCAAAAAGAATTTCCATTCCTGTTCTGCAGCACAGGCTAAGCAAGTATCATCACATGGATGTAGAAATGCAGACTGCTGCAGATGAGAAAGTTCTGCAGCCACAGTCAACTAATGCCACCAGAGCCAAAACCAGCATTTCATCATGCACAACTGTGTCAGGAATTGTATGACTGCAGGCAGCACTGGGACACTTTCCTTTATGATTCACATTGTCCACTTCTTGGTATTCTTAGTTTCCCCATTGCAGGGCCAGCAGCTGTGGTAACAACTGTAGTTCTGCAAATCCCAAATCATACCTTGTTTTGTCTCCGACACATGCAAGAACTCTCCACTGATTTGTCCATGCACAGTTTTTAATACTAAATTATCACAGAGACTGGAAATCCACCATAAAAGATTACAGAATAGTACAATAGGGGATGTGAAAAAAAGAGACCTCACATATTCCTTAAGAAGAGTGCTGGCATGTCGCAGCAGGTCCTGAAAAATATTCCTGAACACCATGAGTGAGGTAACACTACAGAGAACACGCGGATCAAGAGGCACAACTTTTTGCCTAAACAACTTAGTGCTGCAAAAACTCCCCAGCACTGGGAAAGGTCACCAAAACAAGCCACAACCATGAGAAGCATGACAACTTGCTCTAAGTTGGATTTCTGTTCCTCCAGTCTGCAGGCACAGAATAGACATAATTGCAAGAGGGAAAACAAGACAGATCTAACTTGCATGGCCACCTCTGGATTTTTGTATGATTCCCTAGAACTATATCTTGAGAGAAAGAATAAACATATTGTTTCATATCTAGTCTTTTTTGTTGTTTCAAGTCCCACAACCATAACCTCTGACCTTACACATAGCCTGAAGGAAATCAAACTGGAACTGTCATTACCTCCATGTCCCACACGTTCATTTTTTTATTTCCTGGTTATCTCTTCCATTAGTCCCTATAAACTAAATACATAATCAACACAATGCAACATTCCATATCCAGGTCACAAATGTGTCATGCACCACTACCATGAACCTCAGGGCCCACCACAAAGTCAGCCTGTAAGGCAGTGTAACAGTGTAGGAATGAAGCAATACAACCCGCATCTCTGTGCTTTGAACTGTGAATGACATTAACCTTTTTCTTTCCTAAAAAACTTCTCTGCAAGTTTTGCAGATACACTTTCTAAAGACACACCAATAAGCTACAAATATACACACACTTCATAAGTACACTTCTTGACTTGCACCTCTGATAATGGGTTAAGCCTAGATATTTTTCCAAGCTTAACTCTTTAATAACTACATGAAAAAGGAAAAAGAAATGGTCAGACAGGACAGATACTACGGAATTCACAGCCCTGTCTGTTCTCAAGCACTTCTGCCAAGATTATTAGACATGAGATCCAGCTTGCAACTTTATCACCAGACTGGACACTCCAGCCACGCTACCAAGAAAACAAGCAGAAACCAGCAGTTTCTCCAACAGGCAGTAAAACGACACTTAAGTCTGAATGGGTCTTTGGTTCTTCCTGGCTCAAGTACAATGGTTTTTTTACTGCTCACTCCCTCTTGAGCTTCTCTTACATGCAGGATATGTTGTTGACGTTTCACATTTTTCTTTTCTATCATGATCTGTTTGGAAGCTTATATTCACCCAGCTGGTTTGAACTGAAGAAGTAACCACTCTTCTCTAAATCCATCCAATTATCTTATTTTCTCAAGCACAATCTCAGAACTGAGGAATTCAGCTTTAAATCTTAAAGTGGAACAAGCTATTCTCCCCTCGCTCTCCACAGAGATATCCTAGAGGTGCCAAAACTCACTGTAATTTTCTAAAACCATTGCAATCAGAAATGTTAAAGTCTCCCAACAACTGATGTTTAATATGCATTAATACACGTCACAAGCCAAGACTGCATTAATTGCAATGCTGACAGTGCATTTACTGAATAAAAAAAAGTTATATATGGAAACCCAACAATGGACATTCACTGCTGCATACAGTCAGTATGCTCCAATTGCTCAAGCCCCCACCACGGGCACTGCAGGCTTAGCCTACACATTAATATAAGCAATGAGACTGCGTGCTGTCCCATAGTTAATGTGGATCCTGCTGCAACTACCACTTAATTACTTGAAAAAAACAAGTCAACTCACCCAATCACCTATAAACAACCAAAGCTCCTAAAACCAGTTTCTTTTTGTGAATTCTCTGGTGAATTACCAAAGAGAGCAGAGGCAAAACAGGCACAACAAACACTCAGCATCTTGTAAGACTGGACACTTAGTTTATGGTTGCTTTTTTGCAAACAGATCTTTAAAATCACTTTGCAATTTCTGTAACTTCTAATTGGTCATTTTAGGATTTCATGCCAAGAAATTTCCATAGAGAAGGCTTTCACCTCTGTAGGACACATAGCTGTCCTCACAGCTAATCAACAATTTAATTACTTTTTGGAGGGACTACTTTTTTTGAGATAGATTTGTAGTACCATGGCCCCCACATATCAAGCATGAAGTTAGACATTAGTTTGAATACAGGCTCAAAAAACTCGAGCTGCAGCTTTCTACAGCTGATCTGCAGAAAATGGAAAGCGTTTGTAACTCTCAAAGAAAAATGGTCAGCAAATTTCAAGGTTTGTTTGCAGAGGCTTCAAGCTTCTGAATATCACAGTTCAAAGAAACTACGAGCTCAGTGCTAGAGGAAGAAGAAAATATCCTGTATATAAGCATCTTAGATACAACTGCCAGTATTTATACAAAATCAGAATAACCAATGAATAAGCCTATTAAATTGTCAAACAGTTTAGGAAAAAATAGTTCTGGATTTTTTAACTCAAGACTCATGTTTCAAGACATCAGTTATGCTGACTGCGGAGATGAGTTTAGTAACAATCACCACGTGAGTTTCAGAGATGCATTAAGGGCTTTGGCCCTTGTGATTAGTTTTTTTTTGGTTATCTAAAATCTTAAGGATTTTTTTCTGTCAACAGTCATTCAACACAACCAAACTCTCATACTCCTTTTCTTGAAACCGTTTTAATTTCATTCAAATACTTATCCAGGTAGGCTACCTCAAACTCCTTTAATTTCAAAATAAAGTGTTCTTACAGATGTTAGTAAACAGCACAGCTGTTTGCTCACAGATTCTTAATTCGTGCTAAAATACGAGGTGATCTAAGTTTAGCTATCAGTCTTTAATTGTTTACAGACAGTAAGATAAAAAGCTTTCAGCCAAGACAATTGACTTTAGATTTATAAAACTCTTAAAGGTTGAAAAAGGTTGTCTAAAATGCAGTGATTTATCATAACAGAGTACAGTACCAAACACATTCATACATAATAATAATTCACCTTATAGCAAACAGTGAGTTATGCTGTTCTTTCAAGGGCTTCAGGAGCTGCAGGCTCTACATGTGCTTTTACTTCAGAGTAAGCAACACAGAGTATTTTTAAAAACCACCTAGAAATCCCACAATCCATTGGAGACATTCTTATAATTTATTTATAGCTGCCCAATTGCTACAAAAGCACAGAACAAAGTTTCAAATAGAATAACATTTAAAATAGCAGTTTACAGACATTAAAAAAACTGCACTGTAATAGAAACACATACCCAATCTATGCCTGTGAAAACCTAAGAACCATTTTGTCTTCACTGAAAATCAGGTAGAAAGGGAAAAACCTTCCATCTATACAAATTAACTGTAGTGTACAAACAGTATCAGTTTTCAAGAAGATATCCCTTTACACACCAAAGCTGCTCTGCTATATATCCTGTTATGGTGTTATAAAGCCAACAAAAAAGAAAGTCTTTAATTCCTAAACATTAGATAAATAAACATTAGATAAACACAGTAAAATGGCAGCTCTTATTTTTTTCTGTGCTCTTCCATCTGGGCTCTGCTTAGCATTGTTCAATTCCAAATGTGCATGCTGGGCCTTGTATAATGTACAAGAATGAGTCAGAAAGTGGAGTTTGTGAAATCATATGTCACAACAAAGATTCATATTCTCAAGGATTAAAATAATTTTGTATATAAGAAAAGCTAATTTTTTACATTTAAAAAAGAAGAGTTCAGGACAGAATAATCAAGACAACGCATTACTTTTAAAAAAACTGTTGCATTTACCTGTCTTTAATGTTGGTCAGGCGTCCTCTCCACTTCCTTCCTGGTATACTAATATGTACAGAGGGAAAGATAAATAAAAACATCAGATTTTTATTTAGCAACACCTGAACTATAAAGATTAATTATATTTTCATCAACATTTAGAAATTTTAAAAAATCACGTACCCTGCAAAGAAATTATACAAAGATTCATATATAATTTACTAATGCCCGAAATTATTATATAACGAACCAGCATTTAACAACACGCAAAGAAATAACACCATCAATCTCCCCAGTTTATCTTGTCACCAAATTTTAAGAACCATACAAATAATTGTGGTGCACTGACAGCTTTTAAGTTGCTGCCCTGCACATTCATAAACCATTCCAATAATGGTAGTGCATTCCCACTGCCATATTTTCCATTCAGCAGACCAACTTGTAAAATGGCTCTGCAGCTCACACAAACTGAAGCCAACAGTTAAAAAAGAAATCATAGATGGGCTCACATACAACTTCATGACAAACAGGCAGTGGGCTCAGATGAACCCCTCTGTGCATGGGCATCATAACAAGTTGTAATTTGCAGTCTGACCATCACGACTCATGAAAACAAACTGCGTGGCCTGCTAAATACTGTGCTAAAACAGTCTCATTTAAAGATTATTCATCTCCTAGTATTCTATAAAAAGTTAATACATTTAATCTTAATTAAGTTGAACTTGCTGCCTCTTTTTTTTAAAGAAAGAAACTATATAACTTTCAAATAACTTACTACTTCTACACTCTGACAGATTACGGAAGAAACCTTCATACACCTATCAATATTCCTTATGTACCACCCCAGAAAGAGACAAAATTGGCTATTTTGGACAGCCATGACCCATCACAATTTCCTACTTTCTATATCAAGAAGTAATATTTACCAGGTAAAATAGAAGGTGAAATCAGTAAAAATTTTACACTTTCACACTAATTTGGGAGCAAAAATAAAATGCATTTTTTCATGACAACATGTCTGTTGTGGAGAAGCAACAACCAAAATGAGATGCTGAGGGATCTTAATGTGTGGGATAATGTGAATCCCACCCTCATGAAGTGCACCTTGCTATTGAAACATTTACCTTTCAAACCATAGCTTTATACTCTGCATAAACGTTTTGTGAGGGTATATTTGGTTGTCTCTCAAATAGAAGAGGATGCCGAACAGCTCTTTTTGTAACTCAGCACCATTCATACCCCTGCTGAAGCCAAAAAAGGACTGCAGGACATCCAAGGTTGGAACCACATCCTTAGCCAACATTTCATGGTAAAGTTCAAAGGCAAGTTTCATTTCTTGGTGACAGCTGGCTGCTTTGATACAGGATTCATAGCTTGTCCGTGAGGGAATCATCATCTTTTTTGCTTCTTCCAAAAGAGTCAAGGCCATTTTCCACTGATCTGAATTACTCAGCCCCTTGATAAAAAGGTTGTAAGCCCCAATTTCTAAAATCTTAAATCTGGCTTTCATTATATCATACACATCACAGATTTCTGAGACCTGTCCCTGCTGGACACACAGTGTCAGGTATTTGACCAACACATTGTATGCAATGTCACCATTACGCTTTGCCACGTGGGTCAGCAAGGACTTGGCCACATCAATGGGGCTGTTGCACCTTATCATACTGTTCAACATCACTTCTTCAAATATTTCAGGTAATTGGAAGTTTTCCCTTAGTCTGTTCCATTCCTCAGACTGCAAAGGTTTTTCTGGAGGTTGTATATTTGTAAACTTATGCCTTGACACAACTGGGCTTATTGACCATTTCTTTGCAGCTCCAACAGAGGAAGAAAAGTGGTGTTTTCCTTCCGGTATTTCTTTAGTCTCCTCATCCCATCCTTTTTCTTCTTTGCAATCAATTTCAGACCTTTCCTTGGTAGGTAAGACACCAGTTTCTTTGGGGTCCACTGGTAATGCAGTGCTGGAAGATGTCACAAAATTGAAATAGTTTATTTTTTCCCTAGTGGGGATGCTGAAAGAGGCAGCAAACAGTTGTCGGCATCTTGAAACAGGCCAGAACATGTGACATTTCCATAGTAAAGACTGAAAACCCTGCAGACTAGTTTGAGAAAAGAGTGCCATCACAAGAAGAAATTATCTCACTATTAGCTCACTGTATCTGATGCAGTTGTACAACTCGTATGGAGACGTTTATTAATAAAAGCCCAAAGGCTGTCAATATGCATAACCTTCTGTTTCAAAATGCTTGTTCTGTGAGTCCTTTTTGTCTCTTATGGAAACAAAAACTGGTAAAATACTTTTTGACAAATATCAATCTCTTAGACTGCAAGTGCATCCATTCAAAATAAGGGTATTTTTCTTTCTAGAGAAGATGCTTTGCAGGTTTGCATCTTATAGTATCTGTATGTTGGTTACAGCAAAGGTGAGTCCTGTGTATGTTGTATGCAGAAAGGCAACTCTGACGCAGCTACGCAAAAAGCACAGGGTGTATTCTTCCTGCCTTCATCCGAGTTGAGGTGAAAGATTTCCTAAAAATAAAAATAACACCACGACATCATGGCCTGCTCTGTGCTTTCCTGTCGTATTTACGTTTGCATGCCAAAACCACGAAGCTCAAGGTACCTCGACGACTTCAGATGTGCAATCCCACTCCCGATCTCTCAGGTAGCCCCAGCACGCAATTCCCAGCTGGCTTGCCTCGTATTTTTCAACTTGTTGCAAACTTCCGTTTCACTGGTTTCCCCCATCCCAAATCCTTGGTAACGCCGCTGCCCAAGGGGCAGAGCACCGCCACGAGCGGTAACTACATGGCAATCCCAGGTACTTATTGGGTTGTAAAGGTAAGTACTGGGGGTCTGGCGGCTGCCGCGGCTCACTCGGTACCCCGGGGGCGCGGCCAGCCCGCGCCGTCGAACACTACAGCTCCCGGTGCGCACAGTGGCGCGGCCCTCGGCACGGGAAGTCTTTTCCCCTTCCCATTCCCTAAGCCCCCCCGCGGGCCAGGCCCACCTCACTCGGAGCGCAGCAGACTCGCGCGGCAGTTGCGCGCGGCGGGGCGGGGCGGGGCGGGGCGGGGCACGCGGCGGCCGGGACGCGCTCCCGCGCGCGGAGCCAATCGCGTCTCACCGCGCGCCCCGCTGAGGCGGCCGGGAGGGAGGAGGGGAGGGGCTGAGCCGCCATATTGGTTGAGGGCACGAAGTTCCTAGGGGCGGTGGCGCTTCCGCTGGGGTAGTGCGCACGCGCGCGGAGGCGGCCGGGTGGTCGCATGGGGCCATGGAGTGGGAGCGGAGGCTGCGGGGCCGTCTGGCTGCGCGCCGCGCGCGTGAGTGCCCCGGGAGCGCGGAGCGGGCCGGGAGAGCGCCGGGAGAGCGCCCCGGGGAGCCCGCAGCGAATGGGGGTGCGGGGGCAGGGCCGGCGGGGCGAGCTTCGGCCTGTCCGGTGCTGCCGTGGTTCTCCTGTCCGTGCTTCCGCGGGGGCTGGGCGGGTCCTCGAGCCGCCCTGCGGAGAAGCAGACGGCCCTGTTTTGGGGTCAGGGGCGGCAGGGGAGGGGTGACGAGCCGCTGGAGCTGCTCTGTCCAGGACGTGCCCCCGCGGCAGCCTTGGATGGGAAGTATTCTCGACACAGCGCGCAGAGCTCGTGCGGGTGCGCAGGGACATCCCCAACCCGGCGGAAGGAAAGGCGATTGATGCTGCTGCTCGCAGTAAGCAGCACCTTAAACAACGCTGCCCCTGTGAAAAAGGAGCGCTGCTGCTCTGTCAATCATCCCCGTGTATCTGCTACAGTTGCATACCTTACTCAAAATATATATACTTGTGACACATTCTTATATAATTCATGTGATAGGCCTGTGCTCCATTAATTTCCACCTGATGTTTATGTTAGTAAACAGCACAGCTGTATAAGCTTCGGTATTAACTCTTGTTTTTCACGCTGCTTGTTACATAGAGCTCTGTTTGAAGTACAGTGTGAAAATTCTTTTCTATGTCAATCAGCCAAAAAGAGTGAACAAGAGCTAAAAGATGAAGAAATGGAATTGTTCACAAAGTATTACATGGAATGGAAAGGAGGAAAAACAAGTGGCAATACATCATATGCAAACATCCCACGATTTTACTACAGGGTAAGTGCAGTATCCAGATAAACTTTCACATGAGGCTGTTCTGCATTATGAAGTTTTGTGCATTCACAGGGACCCTGCAGCTTCAGAAGCTAAAGTAAATTGAAATCTGAGTGATGTGAATGGCTTAGTGTAATTTTTTGTTTTGTACAGTTATGAATTTCTTCTCATCAAAGGCCATGAAATAGTTTGCTCATCAGGCTGCTTGCTAAAGATAGGAAGCCCTCCTTCAGAGACTAAATTTTAACTAAAATTTTAACTAAATTTTGACATACCAGTGTTATAAATATGCATCTTATGGTTCCTATTTAGACATGATGGGATGCTGCTTCATGGAAATGGTGGGTCCTTGGTCTTGCAGACTGAACATAGGTCTGTTGCTTGCATCACCCAGCAGAAATGTTTGATCCAGTAATTTAGATGTGAGATGAATCAGATTGGGATGAGAGCACAAGTTTGACATCTGGATATTGCTGGTACTTGTCGACTGCTCAGCCTCTGTCTAACCTCTAATAGTCACATATTCCTTAGGATCTTGCATTTCTGCAAATTAGGTTCTTGAGTCTTGAGTACCTGTGTTTCAGTTGATGAATACATATGCAGCTCTCTAAGTTCCAATAGTGCTGTACAGTTTGGCACATCAATGTTTGCAGAACTTTCACACTAGGTGTTCTTCCATCTTATTTGTTGACCAAAACAAGTCTAGTAGACATTCACACTTTTGAGAGTCAGGCTTACCAAAAAATAGAAAGTTCTCTCCTGAGTAAAAACACAATGGTAAATGTCATTATTGTGTGAGCCCTGATACCTTGCAACCATGGGAAAGTACTTATTGGGGAGGTTATCAGTTATGAGGTACTTCTCCATCCCTCATGTTAAAGATATCCTGCTTTAAATAAATACTTTAGTATTGAAATGGTTTGAGACAGTATACAAGTATTCCCTGTAGCAGAAGCAGGTACTATACAACATACTAAACAGTGGTTGACTGTCTGTTTTCTGTCAAGTAAACAACTTCATCAGAGTGTATGACTCAGGACTACCTAAGAGTACTTGCTGTGTAGTTTTTGAATGGTGCAGAAAAATAAAATGCCACAATGTTTCTAGCTACCAGCTGAAGATGAAGTCTTGCTTCAGAAATTAAGAGAAGAATCTAGGGCTGTCTTTCTGCAAAGAAAGAGTAGAGAGCTGTTGGATAATGAAGAGCTGCAGGTATGAAAATATTTTCTGTATTTCTTGTAATGGTTTCTGGAAGAATTTTTATTATCTCCTGTTAGCGTTTAATTATCTCCTGATTGTGCACAGAATCATGTGCTTTGTATTTGGGCACAGTGACTGCTTGTGAAGTACAAGCTAAAGCAGAAGTGCTGCTGACACTTGGGTTGGTAATATCAGTGTAAAGCTGCCTCATTTAACGTATATGAGGACTAATGGCTTCTGGGTTTCCAGGACAAGGAATGCAGTGGTGGGCCCAGACAATGAAGTAAGTTCTGTTTACATATCACTGAGAGACGGCAAAGATGGTTGATTTTGCTGAACTGCAAAGACAAAAGGGGTGTGACCCTAGAAATCCTAGTGGGTGAGAGTGTGCATGTGTTTAACAGTAGTTTAAGGCAGTGGAAGTAGCACTTTCTTGCTTTTCTCGATGAACTGATGATGTGATTAACTGAGAGAACCTGCATTTTGAACTGCATCAAAGCTGCATTTTTGCTGAGTTTCTTAAACACTTAAGCATAGTCACATCTCTAGAAAGTATTTTCTTAACCAAATATAAATACCTTTTAAGAACCTATGGTTTCTACTGGACAAACATCAGACATCACCAATGATTGGGGAAGAAGCAATGATCAATTATGAGAACTTCCTGGAAGTTGGTGAAAAAGCTGGACCAAAATGCAAGTAAGACTTTCTTCTCCTGTATATGCTCACTTTGGCTAAACCTAAATGCTGCTTTAAGTTTCGATTGCTAAAATAGATGGAAACAGTTTACATGGACATGATTTTATTTCACCATTAGTTACTGATGAACTAGTTGCTTTACATCCTTGTAACAGTGTATTGCTCTGCATTGCTGAGAGAACTTTTGATAGAGATACCTGCAAAAGCAGTGCTGCATTACTTTGAAGAAATTTTTATCAACATTAGTATTTTTATGATGTTAGTGGTCAGTATACCACACATTTTGTATTTGAACTGTCTCCAGTGATATTGCCCAACCTTCCCTAATATCTTCTGATGCAGAATTTCCTACCAGATGTTCTGTGTACAGCATACAGTGAATGTTTCTTCTTTATGCTCCTGTTGGAGGTGGCTGTTGGGCACATAGCTTTGTGATTGAGTTTTGGGCAAAAGTAGATTAATTGTTAGTACTGGCAGTTCCATTTATGTGCATGTTGTTGTAGAAGATTAGAAACTACCAAACATGCTATACTAAAGAGAAATTAAATTGACTAAAGACTCTCAAAACTCCCATGTCACTGAAGAGTCATGAGCACCGAAGGCAGCTGCTTTTTATTGAGTTTACCATTGTTACTTGGTAGGATCCCACTTGATGAGTGTAATGTTAGCACATTATGTGTTGTTAAAACATTATTTTACAGTATCTGTAAATTTCAAATACTGTAACTGGATGTGTCAGTGCAGTGTAATCAGATGCATAGAAGTAGCTTTGTGTTTATGTTTTACAGGCAGTTTTTCACAGCGAAGATCTTTGCTAAATTACTCCATAATGATCCTTATGGCAGGATATCTATCATGCAGTTTTTCAATTATGTCATGCGAAAAGGTTAGTTGATACTTCTGTGTTAAAGAGAAGTTGTTTTAGAGCTATTTTAAGTTTCATTAATTACTTGATGTTCTCTTCAATGGCAGTGGGATCTAGCCCTTGACTGCAAATGCTGTTTTCCTGGAGGCTTGTGATTGTTTTTCTGCTTACTAGGAGGTGGGAATCCAACCTACCTGTGAAATCCACCTCTCCCCAGCCAGAGATATCCTTGATCTGTTTATTATATATATTGTTACTCTGATTTCCTTTATTCAGGCAATATTGTGAAGTGCAAAACAATAAAGTTCCATGGCAAATGTGGTCCTAACCACTGTGATCAGGCAGACAGATTTGTTTGGTTTTTTTCCTTCTGCAGAGTGGTATTGCCTGTGTTGTCTAACTGTGTTTGTCAAATATGTCAGCAAGTTTCTCTGCTTATCACTGTAGCCTTACTGTATTTTCAGCTATTTTTTATTGTAAATAACCACTTGGGCTGAAAACTGCTTTTTAAGTCTTTAAGTCTTTTTTAAGTCTTGTTTGAAAGGCTGGCTAGCAGAAAGGAAGGTTGTCTCACTGTCTTTTGGCCTGGCTACTGTGTTCTTAGATCTGCTAGAGCCTTTGGGAGAAGAGAACAGCACCTTTCTTGGAGCATCTCAGCATGCTTAACTTAAAATCTTCTAGTGCAAGGGATGAGAGATGTGTTGAGCAGAAAACGTGGTGTGCAGTTGTGCACAGTATGCAAGAAAGGAGGAATAGACCCATTTCCAACAACAAATCCAAAGTTGCAGGATAGGAGACTTGTGAAGAAGTCTGTGAAAATTGTATGCATTTCATTTCAGAAAGGCCTACCTGAATGGACACAACAGAGGTTCTTTCAGAGCTTTGTTTCACCCAGAAGTTTTAAGTCTTGTGTATTTATGGTGTTACGTTTTTTCTAAACAAACAAACAAAATAAATAAATTTTAAAAAAGCCAACACCACCAAATCACTTCATGATTGGTGATGCACTTACCTGTAAACTTAGCCAACAAAGAAACAGCCTTACTGTATAACCTCTGCCATCTCTGAGTGACACTTAGGCCACCTTGAGAAACACTTACCTGGAAGACATGAATGTTATACTTGACAGCTCGTATTGCATAAGAGGAATTTTTGAATGGTTTCTTCATTAAATGGGAGTTAAATTTAACACTGAGTATGTAAATAATAGTTTTTGTACCTAATTTATACTTCATCACTGTTACAGTGTTTTAACAGTGGCCTCAAGAGCATTGTCCTGTAGGTTGTGCACTTAATGTGCCTTCTCACTGCAAAAGAGATGCTTGTGCTATTCTAATTATCTTCTCGTAAACGAGAAGTGAGGGCAGGACCTTTGGCTGTACCTGCAGTGTCTTGTGTTATACAGGGGGTTTAGCAATCTGTATATGACATTGTACAGCTGTTTAATGCAGTGAAAATGCACTGCTACATGTGTCTCTAAGTCAGTGGAAAGAATGAATCCATATGATTCCATATAGCCAACAATGTGCACTTGCAGGCCAGAAGGCCAACAGTATCCCAGGCTGCATCAGAAGCAGCACACCCAGCAGGTCAAGGGAGGTGATTCTCTTCCTCACCTCTGAGACTCATGAGACCTCACCTGGAGTCAGCACAAGAAAGACATTAATCTTTCCTATGATGACAGTCTGAGAGAGTTGGGGTTGTTCAGCCTGGAGAAGGGAAAGCTCTGGGGAGCCCTTATTGTGGCCTTTCAGTACTTTGAGAGACCGTATGAAAGAGAGGGATGGCAACTTCTTACATGGGCAGATAGTGATCAGACAGGCGGGAGCAGTTCTAAATTAAAAGAGAAGGCATTTAGATTAGATGTTAGGAAGAAGTTCTTTACTCAGAGGGTGGTGAGGCACTGGAACAGTTTGTCCGGAGAGGTTGTGGATGTACCACCCCTGCAAGTGTTCAAGGCCAGGTTGGATGGAGCTTTGAGCTACCTGACGTAGTGGGTGGCATCTCTGCCTATGGCAGAGGATAGGGGAGGGTTGGAACTGGATGAATGTTTAAAGTCCCTTCCAATCCAAGCCATTCTATGATATACTAAAGAAAATGTGTTGTCTACTCTGCCATTTTTCGCATCTAGGTGTTATAATGCAGTCTTGGCCACAGTGTACTCTTGCAAAATTAGACACTGAAACAATGTTTCTAAGTGATATATGACCTGGCTTTGCTTAAATCTCAGAGAAATGGGAAGAGGCATTTAACATCCAACTGTGCCTTGTGGCCTCTAGAAGAACTTCAAATTTTAGTGAGAACTGAAAAGCCGCATAGGTTTCTTGCATTTTAATTCTGTTTTCTACTTCACAGTATGGCTTCATCAGACAAGAATAGGTCTCAGTTTATATGATGTGGCAGGACAGGGCTACCTCAGAGAATCAGTAAGTAAATTCTTGATTAATTTCATGTTTCTGTTTAATCAAATGACAGAGTATCAAAAAGAGTCCAATTTTGTTCTTGTCTTGTCTCGTAAAAGTATCATAATGTAGATTTGGGGCGACCACATTTGTTTGGATAAATAACAGTTCTAGAGGTTGGGTGGTGAGCGTGCTGATAGCCTTTTTAGCATATGGGTAATTGTCTGAAAAAGAGACTGTAGGTTTCATGAGACTAAAGTTTCATGTCACTAGCATTTTACCAGATTTAGCAGGATACAGTAAAAATCACAAATTATTTATTCTTCAGTGAATTATTCTTGTATTCTAACAGGAATTAATATTATAAAATAAATTAAAATGTCCTAGTTACCACTCTATGTTAAAAAAAAATGTATCAAAGAATATTCAGCAATGGGATAATCCAGTTAGGAGTTATGCATTGATATTTCAAAGAGGTACAGTTGAATGCATTTATATTTACATGTAAATACCATGTCCTTTGTAAATTCTGCTTTATCAGTAGGTTGTTTCAGTCATGGAATCACATGTGCATATATATGATCTGGGATTTCTTTCACAGAGACAAAAGCTTTTTTCCCTGCTTTCAAGCTCTTTCCTGCATTGTTACAGGACTATATTTTTAACTAAGCATACTTGAAAGCCAGGGTGCAATATAGCAAGCATGCAATAATAGTAGTGTTTAAAACTTGTTTTCTTTTCTTTCTTAATTCTGCAGGATTTAGAAAACTATATTTTGGAGCTCATCCCTACTTTGCCACAACTGGATGGCTTAGAAAAATCTTTTTACTCCTTCTATGTCTGCACAGCAGTTAGAAAGTTCTTCTTCTTTCTGGATCCTCTAAGAACAGGTAGGTCCGTATTTTCAAAATTCTAAATATGCCAGAGACTTTCACTTTTAAAATGTTTCCACTGAAGCTACTTGTGTTTTCAAAGTAATGGGTAGTTGTTCTTGTAGGCTTTTGTTCAGCATTTGAAGATTAATCTCCACTGAAGACCATGAGTCTTTATTGTGGGTCTAATAATCTACTTTTACAGCAATTGAATTTCTGTGAGATAACTCTATAGTCCCATAACTGATGGGTGTCTTATAGAAACTGATAAATAAGATGCTTTTTCATGATAATGCGCCATCAGCAGTAGTTAATTTTATAAGTGTTTAGGGTGAATAGGAAACACAGCCAAAACCAGCACAACTGCTTGTCAGAACATCCACAGAGCTGTGGAAATGCTCTAGAATGGTTGTAGTAGTGTGCTTCTCCTGTGATTAAATTTGTGTGCACCATGTAGACCCACTAGAAGAGGTTTGCATTTAGGCTGCTACTCCTTGTAACAGATGTAGCTCCCTTGGAGAACAATTTTTTCACATGTTCTTGGTTTAAGTCACAAACTGCATGTGTTTTCAAGAGCTAGCTGTGCCACTTGCAAACATCAGAATTCTATGGGCAGGGTGATTATAAACATGTAGAGAGGGTGTGTGGGAAGTTATAGTGCCATTATTTTATACAGCTCAGTGTCAGTGCACCAGTCAGAGCATCACCAGTGGAAGTGCATTCTGCCACCTTAGCTTTGTGTCACATCTGTAGTTTCTGAAGATGTAAAAATATCACATCACTTAAGAGACTCTATTCTTTCAACAAATGTTTTAAGCATTCTGTCTTTGCACTTTTTATTTTACACATTGAGTTGATTATTTTACACACATTTTTTAAATCTAGTTTTCTGGCTTTTAGGGCTTCAGGATAACTCCTGCCAATATCAGGCTAGTTTTATTCAGTCATTTTAAAAGGTATTTTTATTTTATCTCTTGAATTAGACCCTTATCCTTGATGTTATAAATTAGTTTTGTTTAGTTTTGATTTTTTTAAAAAGTCATTTTTTCGTGCTCAGAATGCTTCTTTCTTAAGTAGAACCACTTAAATGAGAACAGTCAAATGGATGTGTTGGCTGAGCAACTATTAAAATATATTTTCCTTTTCTTGCTGCAGGGAAGATAAAGATACAGGATATTTTAGCTTGCAGCTTCCTGGATGATTTACTGGAGGTAAAGATCTCTTAGCATATACTGTTGTATTTTAGTTTACTCTTTCTGAATTCTAATTTTGTTTCGCTTAGTTAAGGGATGAAGAACTTTCTAAAGAAAGTCAGGAAACAAACTGGTTTTCTGCTCCTTCTGCATTAAGAGTTTATGGTAGGTTCCTTTACATGTTAATGCTTTCCTTCCCTGCTCTCTGCCTTGTATGACTTACTCACATTATTAGTGTTATTTTTTCCTCTGTCTTTGTCACATTAAATCCTCCTGCTTATTTGTCTTTTCAAATCCTGTAGCCATCCTTTCAGTGTATCTTCCTGACCTTGTTCACAGTTTCAGTTCTCTGCTATTGCTTTTTATCACAGTTTGATAATGTCACCTTGTGCTTGTTGTATAAGGTACACGATTCCTCTGTAACCTTCTCTTTTGACTGTTCTGTTCATGCTTTTGCATCATCTTCTAGCTCTTTTTTCATGCTTAAAAATAATATGCTCTGTTTAAAGTAATATACTCTTAGCCTTCTGCTTTTTTCTCTGTATACACAGCTATTACCTAGATTAGAACTACTAACACCTCGTTATGGGAATCACTCTTCCTCTCCCTCCATGATCTATGCTCATTTGTGATGCTTTATGAATATTATTGTGAATCTAGCATATTTGCACTTAATTGCATTAAATTTATTATGGAAATTAAATAAATGTTGAAATGCTAACTTAGCTTTCTCTGTTGAAACAGTTCTTTGTTGATAGAGGTATATTATGGTTTGCTCTCAATATCTCTTCCCTAGGTCAGTACTTAAACCTTGATAAAGATCACAATGGCATGCTCAGCAAAGAAGAACTATCCCGATATGGAACAGGGACTCTGACCAACATATTTTTGGATCGTGTCTTTCAGGAATGCTTAACTTATGATGGTGAAATGGTAATCACATATTTTCACTTTGTTCACAACATAAAAGCTTTGGCTTATTGAGCTGGGAAATGTCAAACATCGGTATCTTTGGCAATAAAGCATAGCTTGAGGTAAAGGAATTTCTTTTTATCATTGTGCACACAAAAGACCACACAGCATATTAGAAAATTAATTTTCTTAACAGCAAGGTGATTGCAGTGTGACTTAAAGGTAAGTTGCTTGTTTCAAAAAGCAGAGATGATACAGAATCAAGACATCCTAGGATAAAAGCCTCTTGTAGATTCAGTAACAAAAGTCCATGTTGAAAAAAGGTATAGATGTGGGAATTAGTTACACGTGATTCTTTAAAAAGAACTAAAGACAAGTGGCACACCTGAGACTAGTCCATTAGCTAACCTGTCCACTTCTTCATGGAATGTTTTTCATGTAAGCTTTTCATAGCTGTGAAAAATGAGAATTCTGACAGTTAAAATAACACCTTACCTATATTTTTTTAAAGCTTTACTTAATGTTCAGGCTTAAAACAGCTGGGTTGTTGTTTGTATTCAGATGACTGAAGTGTAAAGCGATAAATTACAAATTCTATATATAGCCCTTCTGCCACCTTAGCAGTTGTTTTGTAGAAACATAATCAATGAGGTTATTAGGGATCTCTTAATTGCCCTTATGGACTTGCAACAGTAGGTTCACCTCCCTCTTGATGAGGGAGACCAGAGGACCCGTGCTTGGATGTAGTCTAAGCAGCACTGAGTAAAGAAGGATCACTTTCCTCGACTTGCCGGCAAAGTTTTTTCCTAATGCAGCTCAGGATGCTTCAGCAGCCTTTGCTGCAAGGGCCTGTTGCAAAGCTGCTTTCTGACTAGTCAGCCCCCAGCATGTTCAAGTACATGGGGTTATTCCTCCCCAGATGCAAGATTTTGTGTGTGTGTTGCTCTGTTGAGCTTGATGAGGCTCCCGTTAGCCTATTTTTCCAGCCTGTCAAGCTCCCTCTGAATGGCACCACAACTCTTTGGTGTTAGGTGAACAGGGCTGTTATATACATAGCACTGAAGGATTTCTGTCCTTGTCACGACTTTATCTTCGTTGGGAAACCAAGAATCAGTACTAATGAAAAAGAAAAGTGGGATACTTATTTGTAATGTTTAGCAATGTTTTTGTACCACATGATTTGCCAAACCAAAAACTCTGGTCTAAGGATTAGATACTTAATTGGCTCTATAGTTCACTGTTGGGTAACAGTAGGCTTACTGCCACCAGACGTTTAATGTGTAATGCAAACCTGTTATATGGTTTTTCTTCACTAGTTGGGTATGTTCAGCAGTCTAAAGATATGTTAAACTTTGTCTAAAAGTGTATATATGGCATGTTTAATTTTGATTTATGCTTGGAATCCTATTTTGTCTCTAAAATGACAGGATTTCCTGTCATCATCAGTCATTAAAAACTAGCTTTTCTGTTCACATTAGTGGTGGCAGCCATTTTCTATTTCATGTTGTCTTTTTCAGAAAATAGACTGGGCCCCCTACAATGAAATAGCTGCCAATTATAGAGTTCCTGCTTGCAAAATCAATTTAGAAAGAAGCCTGTAATAAACATGATTTTATCTACTTCTAGGACTATAAAACCTACCTGGACTTTGTGCTTGCGTTAGAAAACAGAAAGGAGCCTGCAGCTCTGCAATATATTTTCAAACTGCTTGATATAGAGAACAAAGGACACCTGAATGTCTTTTCCCTTAATTATTTCTTTAGGGTAAGTCTCTTTGTACAAGTAAGCCATTTTCTGTGTTTATACTATTATAGCCTATGTGCTTCTGCATACAGATCTGCAGGAAATCACTTTAAATTACCAATAGCCACAGGGAGGCTAGTAATAACTTCTAAGAAGAGTTAAAATTTGAAAAAAAAAAAAAAAAATCCAAAAATTGGAAAGATTTCAAAAGGTATTTTCAGCAGTTTACCTGCCATTGAAATTAACTGATTTTGGTTAGGGAAAATATTTTCTATTGATTTGCGTTTTGTTTTTTAATTGAAATTGTCCTGAAATTGCCTAATAATTACATATTAAAATCTCTTCTGATGGTTCTAATTGGTTATTGCCATTGTTTTTAATTTCCATTGTAATCCTAAAATTCAGTAGAATAAATGAAAATAATGAAATAAAGTGATGGGCCAGTACAGATGTGGGGTTTTTCATTCATTGTATTGCTTGCAAAAAGGTTCTTGCAGTTTTCATAGTCTGCATTTTTAGCTGTTGTTTCCAGAATAGATTTTTAAATAGATTTTATAGGAAAGTTTTGTTTTGTTTAACAAACACACCCCCCCCCCCCCAGCCCCCCCCCCCAAAAAAAAAAACCCAACAAACCAACCAACCAAACAAAAAAACCCAAATCCAACTTTTTTTTTTTTTTTTTAGTGCTTTGGAACCACCAAATAAATTAGGTGGAATGGACTTGTTCCAACTGTCTGTTCAGGGCAGGCCCATGGCTAGGTTGAGTTGCTCAGAGCCTGGTCTGGGCAAAGTTTGAACCTCTCCAGAAAAGGAGACTCCAGAGCCGCCTGTTTGGGTACTCAGTGTGATCAGGTTTTTGACTACCCTGGCTGAGAAGACTTTTTTCCCCTTACTCCTTCTCCCACTTCCGTCTAATTGGACTGCCTCTTGCTGCAGTCAGTGTGCAGTGCTTCTCGCCCTTTCACAGTGTGTCTCTAAGACAGTCTTGCTGTGTTGTCTCTAACCACCTGCTAGGTAGTTGAACATAGTGATTAGATTTTCCTCACCTGTTCTTTAGGGGAATTAATCCCCATGCCAAACCTCTCCTTTCAGCTGTGCTGTGCTGTAGCCCCAGAAGCAAGCCCTCTACTGGGTTCCCACTGGGTTGTCAGTGTCTCATAAAGGGGACCCCAAAGCTGTGAGGGACCCCAAACCTGAATCTGGAGTAAATGAAGGTGATGTTGAGTCAGGAGGATCAATCATTTCGCTGAAGCTGCTAGGTGTGCTTGTACTCATGCAGCCCAGTATTTATCTGCCTTTATCACTACAATCTGTCACCCTGCAGATTCCTATTCAACTTCCTGTGGACTGAGACCTCTAGCACCTTTCCTCCCAAACTGCTCCAGCCAGCTGGCCCAAGGAGTCATTCTGCTGCAGGACTAGGCAGGAGTTTTATGTGTGCCTTCTGAACTTCATCATGAACTTGGTTTAGTAGTTGTAGCTGCCTTATATGCTTCATGGGCAGCTGTCAGAAGAGGACTTGGCAATACTAAGAATCCTAGTGAAACTAAGCAATGACTCATCTTCCCTCCCTGCTTTTATAGCTCACTGTTTTCCCAGTGCTTGCTCCAGTTCTGTTTGCTTTGATAGAGGATTCAGGGAGGCCAGGGCGCATACCAACTGCCTCTGATTTTAGTAAAGGCTGTTAATTTACAGGTTTATATTTTACAAAAACATGAACTTTAGTGTTGTCATAGTACATAAGTGATTCTAATATGAAAGCAATTTAACAAGGTAATTTTGCATTAGTTACGGTGGCCTAGCTAGTTTTGTGCTTGTCTTCAGTTACATACGTACTCTATGGCTTAATTCTTGAAAAAGCTCCTTCACTACAGCAGATTCCTGATTGTACTCCAAAATGTGTCCCTCCTTTCAAGTTATGGACATGGAATGTTGTAAGTTTTCCTTGAAATCAGAACAGTTCCTTTTGACTCTGAATAATTGCTTTCCTGCCAGCGTTATGTGTGAACACGTCTGCACCTACTGCGGCTGTGCTGATACAGCTGTGCTGACAAGGCTGTGCCCCTTTTGCTAGTGAAACATTTTTGTTTATAGTTGTTCCTTGAAGACATAGGTTTGGTGATGCAGGTGTTTAAATAGTACCACATTAAAAGAATTAATTTATCTTTTTGCTGATTGATCTTTTCCCTTCTCTCTTTTCCTACCCTGTACTTCATACTGTATCAGAAAATGTAACCTTCTGGTTAGGGTGTATTAGTACCTTAAGCTTTGAGTGTTGAGGGATAATATTCAAGTGTCTGAATATCCTGTTTGCAGAGTGCTTAAACACTGGTCTTAATGAAGGTGAGATTCTTATCATACTGATTAATACGTGTGAACCTGAGATGTGTATCATTGATAATGCCTTAACTCACCCCTGCCTTACCTATGGAAGAAAAATGATTGCAAGCTGTACCATGAATGCTTTGTTAGAGGGGAATACAGCTTAAAATGCAGAAGCGTTAAAAATTTTTATACAGTGTCACTATATACTGCACTAGCCATTCATAACTTCTTTTTTTCTAGGCTATTCAGGAACAAATGAAAATTCATGGACAAGAACCAGTTTCTTTTCAGGATGTCAAGGTTAGCTTTACTGAATAAAGTACTACATGAAAACTTTGAATAAGCATTTTGTGATTTAATTACATCTAGTTTCTAGGTTTTGTATAACTACTTGCAGAGGCGTAGAGATGAACTGGCTTGTCCTACTTGTAGGTTTGAAAATGTCTTTCTATTCAGCTGTTGCTCTGTAAGATACCTGGTATGTTCTAGTACTTTCCTGAGTAATAGACAAAGTACTTGTTAAATACATGTTGTTTTTTTCTCACACCTGAAGGTACTTGGAAAGTCAGTTTTACTGTTCAGTATCATCCCTTGGGAGTGGGAGGGGCAAACTGGTGACTTAAACAACCTACAAAACTGTCTTTATTACTCTCTGCTTTATATTTAGCAGCTTTAGTACTTAAAGTAAAGAGCTTCTACAAAACTTGTCTTATACAAGTGAATGGAGTTTCATATTGCCACTTTGAGACCAAAGCCTCCCCAGTAAGGAAAATTCTTATCTGAGAGATGGGAGCTGAGCACACTGCTCCTAACTGTAGCCAGTTAGTGTGCTGTGTATAGGAAGTGCTTTGGGACTTAATAGCTCCTGGTTTGTAAATCGGTGTGGGTGGCACTAGTTACTCAAAGATCATATGGTATGAAATAGCCATTATTCTGCTCATTAATGGGGGGTGGTTCTCCCAATTTTGTCTTTTCTTTCATAGGATGAAATCTTTGATATGGTGAAGCCTAAGGACCCTTACAAAATCTCCCTTCAAGACTTGATCAATAGCAGTCAAGGAGACACTGTTACCAGCATTCTAATTGACCTAAATGGGTTCTGGACATATGAGAACAGAGAGGTTCTTGTGGCAAGTGATAATGACAACACTGCTGATGTTGATGATGCGTGACTTCGAACCGGAGCAGACGATATCCATAGAGATATCTCAGTCTAATGCACCGTCGGGAGCTGGAAACATTCATTATCTGAATCAATTCCTCTTCCATTTCACTTCCCTCCCTTTGCCCCCACATATGATGTAAAATGTGGTACATACAGGAATCACAGAAATAATTTGTGAAACTAAAAAACTGTTAGGAGGCAAAAATTATCTTTTTTTTTAATAAATATTTTTTTGACTCTTTTCACATGTACTAAGCCCTATTCTTATTTAAATATGCTATTCTAAGTGTGAATATACCCAGCACGTAAGGATGTGGTTCTTGGTGTCTTCAGCCATTCCAAGCGTCCCACTGCATTCTGTATGGCTTCCTCTAAATGACAGCACTGTTGAGTACTCTGTTGTGAAAGTAGTCTTCAGAGAGGAAGATTTGAGGCCTTTTTCTTCTATACATGTCCAGCTTTAAGTGTCTTAACAGAAAGGATAAACAAATCATTGAACTGACTGAATAGTTACCTGACTTCTAAGAGGTTTATTAAGAGAAATAACACTGCAGCAGCTTTAGGCCTAGTTAAAACCAATCCAAACACCTGTATTGAGGCTTTAACCAACTTAACCTCCTGTGCAAGTATTTTGTGTAATCTAACTTAATTGTACAGCTGAGCTGCAGCAGTAGTTACAGCTGTGAAACTTACTCTTTAAGAGAGCTGTAAAAATGTTTCAACAATAGCTCCAGGCCCGAAGTGTTTGCAGTCCTGCATTATTTATTAGTTTGAGGTAGTGCTGAACACACAGAGTACTACATGGGACTCTGAGGAAGGGGTGGGGGTAGAATGGTATTTTGAATTCCGGTGCCTGAATATTCAACCAGCATCTGTACTTAGTGAAGATGAAGATGTTGAACAGGCATTTGTGTACGGGCATAAATTTTCAAAGACCACACAGTTGTAAAAGAAAAGCCATAACCAACTTCCAGTTCAAAAATTATATTAAATATAAAATAACCAATTAATGCATTTACAGAAAAATTAAATCAATATGAAAGTAACAACTTTCATACAGTTTGCAAAAAACTGAAGGAAGGATTAAGTTAAGGCACAGTGAGTAATAAGAGTATTTTATACAAAGAAGTTTAAACCCAAGGCAGTGAGAGCATTTCTGATGCAACAAATAGTAGGGAGATAAGGTAAAAAAAACAACCGACATTAATTTCTTGGAAGAAAAGCAAAGCATCCATCAGCTGTCAAGGTACTACTTGAACAACGTGAGGTTTTTTGTCTTTGACAGTATAAGAACTCCCAACAAGCTGGTTTTCTGTGTATTCCCCTGGTGTTGAACCAAGCTCTCCCTTGCAGATGGTTCAGGGCTAAGGAATGATTTTACACTGTGGTCAGCACCCTCTGTCTTACAATTCAAAAAGAGGCAAAGTATCAAAACAATAGAGCGGATGATTGAATCCTCTTCCTCAGATTTTCTGTAGTGATAGAATGCTACAGGTAGATGAGGAGTTTGTGCTGTCCAGGACACTAGTTCAGGCTGAGGGGTGTCTGACATACCTAACTCTGGAAACAAATAGCCAAGTTCCCTGGCCTGTGGTGTTACATCAGGCTCCTTAGCTAGTTGGCAGCGAAAGCAAGGCCAGGGACATGTGATGATACCCAACACAACATTTCACTGTTCTTTAAATTGTTTTTTTTTTAAGAAATCTCAAGGACAGAAGTACTGTTTTACATGGTACCTACACCTAGTGCAGGTTCTCTGCTCCTTTACCCACAACAGTTCTCCATAGAAAATGCCTGGGGCACTGACATCTGGTTGTTGCGAAGTAAAACATTCACCTTTTACCAGATACAGGTACAACAGTCATTTCAGTAAAATCACCTTAATCAATATTTGCTTTGGAGCTACCTGCACTTCACTTGGACAAAAATAAAAATTACTGTTGCTGCATGTGCCGTATCAGAACACATTGTGTTTATTTAAGACAAGGAAAGAGTCACAAGTTTGTTTTGTGGTTTCTAGTTATTTAGTATTCTGTGCTAGATGGGAGAAAAATACCTCCAATGGCCCATCTCTTACTGGTAATTTAATATTAAACACATAGTTTGTTTAGGTCACTCAAGTACATGGACTTGGGTAATCTCTGTCCAGAAAAGCTTTCATAGTTCTAGACTGGTACTGTACAGAGTGTCCGGTGCACTCAATGTAATTTAGCAAGACTTTAGTTTCTTTTCCAGGACCATTGAGAGCATGCATTCAAGCACATGGGTCTCTTAATTCTTGGAGTTATTAGTGGGAATGTCTTACACTTATGCTAATTCTGTACTTTGGTACAGCACTGAATGGAGCAGCTGAGCACTATCAGCCTCGAAGAGTGCTGGTACTTGTTACTAAGTTCTTAAAGGTGTTTATAGCCCCCTGGAAAGTTCTTTTTTTTAATAAAAAAAAGTCAGACCTTTAAATCTAATTAACATTAAATCTAACATTTTCTCTTGTGTTAACAACAGAAAAAAATACATGCATACAGTAGCGACAATAAATAGGGGAAATCAGACTCTTATTATTGTGAGTTACAGGATATTAATTCCTATTAATCTATTCATAGAGAGCCGAGTTGCAAACTGTGCAAATCAGAAACAGGTGTTCAAAAGTAGGAAACAGCACTGCCTCTGCAATCCACAGGTGTTAGAGACACAGCAATTCAAAGAAAAGACATTTTTACTTGCTTTACACAGAAATTAGCTCACACATTCAATTTCAGACCAAATGTTTGTAGTGCAATTTTCATTGTAACTGAAGTGCCAGTTTGGCAGAATGTCTCAGCCTTTATTAGGCAGACAGACTGAACTGACATCGCCTAGCTCTCTCCTGATCAATAAGAATGGTAGAAGTTGTGTTTCACTGAACAAGTATAATCCTATTTTTCCTGTTTATAGCCAGATTGTGACACCTGACAGTACTTACTTCCTACATTATACAGAGCTTTACATTTAAGGAGGAACAGGAACTACATCTTGTTTATTTTTCCCAATGGACGGGCAATCTCCCTCATTTTCAAAGTTTACATTCACAAATGAAGAGGATGCTGTTGCTTCAGGCTGGTCTGTCTGAACAGGAGCTTCAGCTTGTGGCTTGTTCTGCTGTTCCTGATGCTGTCTTTCTGCTTCTTCTGACATCTTGTTTTCCTGTTCCTCCTCTTCCTCCTAAAGAGAGATAACCAGATTCATATGCTACTATTTACTATTTACCACTTATTTACATGAACTTGGAAGTCTTTCCATAAGAGCATACCAGTTCCTATTACAAGGCAAGGACATTTGTTCTGCTAGAAAAGAGTCATTAGCTGATCATAAAGTGAGGTATATTCCAGAACTTCCATCATGGGAAAAAAAATTGCCAAAAGTGAAGGATTAAACCGTGTTAAACAAACAAAAAACCAAACCATTTTAAACAAACAAACAAAAAGACACGTATCTAGATAAGCAGTTTTTTGTTAATGGCAATAGGGATAGTCTACTTTCTCTAAAGATTTTTCAGCTCTCCATAACAGCTATCAAATAATAAGTAATAGAGCTTTAAATATGTTTTCCACATCTTCCAAATGAAGATTATTAAAGGTGTGGGATTTTTTACCTAAAGCACTGGCTACCTCACAGTCATGTCCAGTTATGGTAGTGGCATTATGTTCAATTTACCCTTGACACTGTGTTGAACAAGTTTAAGAGTTGGAAAGTATATTGCTAGCAGCCACCTCCTTACAGAGTTCAGCAAAACTGTCCATCCAACTTTCTCACACTGTTGTGTTGACTTGAAAATGCATTGTACAAGAGAAACAAACAGAGCAGTAGTCAGGACCAAGCCATCTAAGACTGATAAGCTGGAGAGAAAAGTTGGATGGATAAGCAAGCACTAACCATGCATCAAATGAAAACTGAAGGCAAGCTGAAACTGGAGGTCTAAAACTTCATTTAAATGCTAGAATATAAATATTATTTTTCAAAATACCAGGGAAGGCAAGTTGGGAGAAAAGGCATGCAAGAATCCTATCTCACACACATACCTCTCTCTTCATTCTGTAATACTCATCAATTGCATATTGGTATTTTGGTGTGCTTATTCCCAGAACAGATGCGATCTTTTCCCCAAGGAAATCACATACTAAAAAGTAAAAAGAGGTTTACATATGATTAGTATCTGGAAGAAAATTCTTAAGCACTGTTTTATTTTTAAAAATCTCTCCACCTTTCCTGAATGGTTTTCCATAGTCCTACTTCCTTGAAAAGATAAAACCAAAATCTGCAAGGCTAATCTACTTATAGGTAA
This sequence comes from Pachyramphus minor, assembly GCA_013397135.1. Lineage (NCBI taxonomy): Eukaryota > Metazoa > Chordata > Aves > Passeriformes > Tyrannidae > Pachyramphus > Pachyramphus minor. Next base: position 168,115 of record VYXB01002528.1, read on the forward strand.
TTATTACCTGAATATACTAGTAATTGTTCTTTAAGATAGAAAATTAATAAAAGGAGGATATGAAGTTCTGAGAAAATCTAGATGGTGTTAGTGTTTGTATTCTGCTAGCTTCAGCTTTGAATCTAAGTTCATTTTGCTAAGAATCAGTTAAAGGATAAGCCTTTAACTGAACTTTAACCGAAAATTAAGGTTAGACAATACATGGGTATCAGCTGTATTAGTTCAGTCTAGTGGTACTAGAAACTAGACATTTATTTATTGATATGTGCATAGGTCAAGTCTCCGTGTTGCATACTAATGGATTAATAAAATATTTATGTTTTAGCTGTCTCAATTTTCAAGCTGTAGGCTACATGCAGCACTACTGTGCTAAAGCAGCTAGTGCCCAGTCATAACTATGGAACAGGGAGGGCTTGTGTCAGTCAGTCTCTTTACCATGGTGACGGCTACAGCACTGGTTCTTGAGTAAAAGCAAGCAAGAAGTCAAATGTATGCACTTCCAATTGTAAATCTGCCCTAAGGATGCAAATGAGTTAGTCATCTTCAGGGGAAAAAAAGTCACAAGTTAGCAACTGACTGCTTCAAGGAATATTCACAATAACTAATTTTATAGATATCCTGGCATACCCAGTTTTGTGCAAAAGACTAGTTCAAATTACAAATGTAAGAGCCAAAATTGAAGTGGGAAGAAGAAAGTATTAGTCTTCAAATTCATAAAAGACTTTGGAAAAAAAGGAAAGCAGTATCTACCTTTGCGTATGAAGAACGGATGGGTCAAGGAATAGAATTACACTGTGTATTAGTGTGTTTCTCAAAATAAGGAGAAGTTAATTAATAAAACCAGACTGCCAATAGTTTTTAGAAATATTCAAAACTAGGTGTACAATGACAGAAACTCCGTAATATTTGTCAAAAAAAACCAGTAAAGATACTTTACACATTGGAAAGAACACACAAGGGTAAGCATCTTTAAAACTGGGCAAAATTTTATGAGGTCCATGAGTCAAATAAATTTCTAAGCAAAGTTTAAGACCCTTGACAACAGTCTTGTTTATTTTGTAACCTCAGATGTTTGTTGTATGGCACGTTAGATGTGATCTTGGGATAATTTCTATTTGTCTTCTTCAGAACAGCTGTCAGTTTAGGTATTCTAGACAGCATTCCTTTCAGATAACATCACAAAAAATGGTTCCACACAAAACCTAACAGAAAGCTGATATACTCCCCTGCCAACACCAACATATCTCCATATGAAGAAAAAGGGGAAAAGTTTTGATCAAAAGGGTATTTTCTGTTCATTCTTCCATGTAGGAATTGGTGATTGAAAGGAAAAAAAATAAAAAAACGTGCCTGAGGTAAGAGAGTATGTCTCCACAGATTAAATACAGTTGATTCCTATTTTTGAAAAAATAACAAGTAGAGCCCCAAAATGATTTACAGTGTGTCAAGGTAACTTTCAATATTCCATTACTGGTTTACCAGTACATAAAGCAATACCTGATAAAGTTGATGTTGCAACTCGCAGCATGTGAAACCACAGATAGGGTCCCCATGTGAGTGTTGTCTGTAGGAACAAGAGTAGCATGAGTACGTATAGCTGTATGTTCATGGTACAAAATAATACATGCAAAACAGCTTGAGAGGAAAGATTTGCAATGTTTCCTGTTTGCCAGCTGCCACAATATTTTTGCTTTAAAATAACTCTAGACCAGATGGATAAAGCAAAGTATCACCATAAGATCTGAATATAACCATGCTTTACCTCTCTGTTTTTGTTTCCCACTCCCAGACTTGGGAAATGACAAGCATCCAATTCAATCCCTATAACTAGAAAGAGCTTTCCATAATGTTCTGAATTCCAACAGGCCAAGAAGTGAAGTGAGGTAGCCAAGTAGTCCCTCATTACAATGATGACTGAACTGCAAAAGACTGTTTAAAATGAAACCAGCATTCAAACCTCTGAGCAAGAGGCTGCTTCCAAAGTTTACAACCAGATATGAATTATCCCTTGAAATTGCACCTGAAAAATAACACCAAGAGCAGTGAGGGAGGCAGAGAGTTACCCCAGCTCTGAGGGAGCAATGGACAGGCTGACAAGCAAAGTGCCTGGGGTGATGTGAACAAGAGGAAGACAAAATGAATAAAACAGGGCTCAAGTGGGGTCACCTCAAGAATTTGCATGTACAGGAAGTGTCTCTGCAGTGCCTGAACACTAAGACACACAACATGGGACATAAACATAAGAAATCAGAGATCTGTATGCAGCTGCAGGGGATCCCAGAGATGCAGTGGATGGACTAGAGGGCTGCAGTGGAGGAATACAGACTCTTTAGGAAGCGCAGGCCAGGAAGAAAAAGAGGAGGAATTGCCCCTTTTATGACTGGTGTATTCACAGTCATATAGAAAATACTGCAGTCTCCAGACAAACTGATATATTTACACATAGTAACATGAAGAAAGTTTAGAAATTACTATAAATTAACTATAAAATAATGGACATACCCAGGCTATGCTTTTCACTAAAGAAAGAGGCTGTATCTCTTAAAAAAAAAAACAAAACAAAAACAACAACAAGCCATGTAATAAAAAGGAAAAGGGGAAAAGCAGATTCCAAGCTAACAGGAAAAAAACTGTAGGCTTTCACTTTTAGGAAAAGGCAAACTCAAAATTCATATTGAACTAAAACATATTTATAGTTAACAGGATGTTTTATTCAGGCAAGCTTTGTTAGGTATTTATCCTCCAGAAAAGATGTCTGTAGAAGTACTTTTCTTGTGGAAAGTAGCAATTAAAAGTGTCAGTTTTATTAAATAAAACACATTAGCTCTACTCAGTTACATAAGTATTTATAACATGTTGCTAAGAACTCTTTGATAGTAACTTTTTTCTGTGATCTTATTTAATAGATATCTGTACAGGACAACCAATATTATTGTAAATAATACAGCTACAGAGACCAGTTGGTATAGCCTCAGTATGCATGTACACAAGCTACTAGACTTCAGTGCTTTCACAGTCTGTACAAATCAGTGCAGTAATAAATTGTCTTTCAAGCCAGAAACTCAAGTTGGGCAAGCTGAAAAAAAGCCAGATGCTGTATCTTTTTGGCAGTGGGTATGGAAAATGTCCTGCCAAGGTAAAAGTGTAAGCAAAACCAGCTGCTATCCTGCTCGCACAAAAGCACCTCCAGCTTGTTGATTATGTGCTCGGTTGGCAGACAGGCTAACAAGGAGTTTGTTCAGTTGAAGTCAAAAAAAGTGCTGGAAAAGCTTGTTGCCACAGGTGCAAATAATGGCATTGACAGGGCTCTGTACAATCCTTCATGATGAGGTGACAGGGTTAAAAAGCATTCACACAGTGTGCAGGACAAACAAGGGCCTGCTGTGCACTGTAATAAAGAAGCTACAAGAACCCCCTTAACATTTAAGAGTGAAAAGACAGGCTGAACTTCAACGTGACAGAAGTAATTCGGACCCAGAACATTCTAACAAGTTTGTGGAGACACAAACATAGGGAACATCTGAGGCTCAGTAGACAAAGAGGTTCCATCTATTTCTACTCTTCCCCCACCACAGTTAAAAATCCGTTTGGTACATTAGAAGCATTTTTAAGTTCAGCTTCATGGGAACCTCTGCTTTCAGACAAAGCCCAACCACACACTTCTTCACCCCTGCCAAGCAAGGCTTTGCCAGTCTCCTCAGTTTAAAAAGGAACATTCTTTCCAGTGTCTCAAAAGACAATATAAAACCATGAGAGAAACTACTTCACACAAATTCAAAAGGAGAAAGGAGATGGCTTGGAGAGTAAACCACCAGGAACAGCCAGGAACAAGGGGATGCATTCAAGGAATCATCTTTTTCCGTCCCCCACTTACTTCCTCAGGGTAAATTTGGGTGGTTTCCCAGAGCACCTCAGAGATGGAAACAGAAATGGCAAACGTGAGGCGAGAACTGGTACTGGAGAAACCAGAACCATTCGAGTGATATGAACTGGGTTGTTAAGCAATGGCTCAGTATAAACTAATCCTAGTCTGTGAAGTAGCTTTAACACACTGAGCTGAAAACTGGAAAACCAGGCCCAAGTCAGGTCCTACAGACCTGCAGAACCACATACTCAGATACTGTATGTCAACCTCCTCTGGCCAGCCAGAGGAGCCTTTCTGTTCAGTCTTTAATCAACTCAAGGACACAGTAATACTGTATTTCTTGAATGGAAACAAGGGGCAGCAGTATGAAACACAGTACACTTGGTTTATTGTAAGGGAACAGTATTTCTCCTGTCATCAGTCTCTTAAGTATATGTTTCTACAATGCTTAATTATATTATGCAGCTATCCTGACTTTGTCATTTACAATCGAAAACACAATGGTTATGACAACTGATTTTTAAATTACAAAAAATCTTAATGTACAGTTTTAACTTAAATAGGAATTAACATAATGGATTCAACCACTGATAAAACCAAGGGGCCTCTGGTTCAACGACAGAACACCATTTTGTTTCCTAGTATGGGGCTGCTGAGGGGAGCACACATGCTCCCTTCAACTTCTGAGTGCACCATGTTCATAAACAATCCACATCTATATCTATTTTTGGCAGATTTCAGTTCTTAATAACACTTAAACTTTCCAAAGTAAGTAGCGTTTCTTTTTGTCAGAGAAAATGGCAAAATGACAAAAATAATAATTTCCTGATAGAAAAAAAAAACAAACCCACCCTGTATATAATAGTTAATAGAAATAAATGCTTTTCCATTGTTTACTGTGCCAAGATAGATTTTAAATTAGTTTCACTATTGGCTGTTCATTGCTATAATAGGTCTTTCAGTATATATATAATTTAAAACTGTGGCATCTAAGACAAGCCAGTGAAAACAAGATAAGAAACACACACACCATCCTCCATCAAGAGCTGCTACCATATTATTTTTCTCCTTCATCCCAAATTCTTAAAAGAAAAAAGAGGTCAATGGTCCTCAAGAGAAGATTTTTTGCTATTTAAAGTTAAGGGCCTTTCAACTACAGGATATCAAGATAACCTTCCTACACGGATGTGTTTCAATCTTCCTGAGCACTGAAGGTTAAAAAAATTAAATCTCCTCTGGAGCTTTGTTGCTCTGTTTTTCAGGATGAATTTTAGGGTTATCACACCAACAGTTATATTGCTTACAGTTCCTCTGCAAAGACACTCCACCTTCTGCCTCCTCATGTAATAGAGGAATGTAACAAAGAGTTTATACCAAATGTTTCTCCAGGGATAAACAAAAGGATTATCTTCTAGAACACGTTAGGGAAATTTAATCAATACAGAATAAAGTTTTAGTAGACAAAAGCAAACAGAAATTTACATATAAAGTGCAAACATCTAAATTTTAAGACAGAATAGAAGACTCAAAACATTTCTGCTATAAAAGCATTTAAATTTGAGAACATTCAGATAATACTGAATGCTATTACCTAAAAAATAAGAATACCCTGTGTTCTGGATTCAAAAAACCATAACACTGCAGAACGGACATTCCAGTCAACAATATTAATGAACTGAGTGCTGACCTACAGAAGTACCAAAAGTTGTTTCAAAGCAAAATTTAAAATCCAGTTCTTTTTGAGAATTTGTTTTTTTCTGAGTGATAGCAGTCCACCACACCAAGTGCTTTGGTTATCATATTACCAGGATATGTACATATTACTTTGCTTAGTAAGAAAGACATTGTCATTGCCTGCTTAGCTCTAAACACAATCAAAGCAAGGTACAAACTGAAGACATTTCTTTACAACAGCAAAATATTTGTTTCCCTTAAACTCATTCAAAAGCTGCCAGGAAGCCAATACCAGCTGAGCTTTGAAATTTCATGATGCAAAGTTTCTATTCAAAGAATAAAATGTGCTTTTTCTAAAAATAAACTGGACCAGAAACAGCTATTACTTGCAACATACTTTTTTGTATCCCAACTGAGATAACAAGTTTTAGACGTGCTGGTCTCAGCAAACAGACTATTTAATTGCCTTTACAGAAATCCTACATTAAAAACATTTTTAAAGCAGCTGTTGGCTAAAACATCAAAGCTCAGCTTGGACTAACATTTCTTCAATTGTCTGGCTCAGCTGGGATACACGAAGCATGCAGCAGATAAAGTAAACCTCACTTAATGGCAACTCCTGCTCTAATCAAGTTCATTCTGTCAAGGTAAAAAGCAATACATAATAAGGCATACTGTGCTCCACAATAAACTATTCTGGTTTTGAGGGGTCCTTCCATTAAAAAGTGTAATAAAAATTAAGGATTTAATAAACTATACAAGGAGAATAGAGCAATCTTAACTCTGCCATACAATATACTTTTTGGCATTCAGAAAAAAAATCTGTATTAGGAAAGTAGGGGAACAATCACACAGCATTCCTGGCTGTTGTGCACACTTGAAGGCTCTTTAGTTAAGTGCCCATTTGCACAGCAGCATGCATGTCTCTGCCCTCACAACATGTACACCAAGGCTTGTGAGCCTTCCACCGCTGCACCACAGCAGAACTCTTCTACTGTGAGGAAATGGCACAAAAAAATTATATACATCTGGTCCCCTGCTCATTATAACTGAGGAAAATATCTCTTAGACATCCATTGATATCTGTCATGACCTGCATAGTGAGGAAGACATATGACTCAGAAGATACCTGAACATTACCATAATATTCAGTAAGTTTCACGGTTCTTGAATTTGAGAAGATCCTTAAGAAGGAAAAAAAACCCCAGCACCCAGCAAGACAGCTTAACATCCTACTCATTGTTTGTGACTATAAGACATTTCTTTTCAAACTACAAACTTCATATATTTTATACTGATGATATCTTAACCTGCTCTCAGGCTAATGTTACTTTTTGTATACAAGAACTGCCTACCAAGAACGAGAATGCTGCCATCAATCCATATAAGATGCAATGCAACACCTTCAACTGTGAATCACTCGAAACCCCAATCCCAGCTAAATTCCCACAGTTGTACTGCAGCTTAGTCCTCAATCCCCCTTCTTTTTTTCCTTCAAGATATATTCATTTTACAGAGGAGAAAAGACGTACTGATTGATGGTCCTCCCCAAAACAAACCTCTTATGGTTCACCGCTTCTTCAGAACAGCACAAGCAGAAAATCAAACTTCAGTCCCTTCAACAAAGCCAAGCTCTCCCAGGATGGATGCACACATAAAGAAATGCAGGGACTGGTAGTGTAGAGTAAATAGAAATCTCCAACCACAACATTTCTAAATTATGAACTACCAAATGGTGGTGCAGAAGTCCATCCAACAGCAATGTCAAGTAGAAAGCAGCGCACTGGTTTCTGTGCATGCAAGTACTCTTCTTTCAAGTGCGGGAACAAGCAGCTCTACACCAGCATCTGCCTCCAGGCAGGACTAGCTGCTGCACTAAGCTGTGACTCCTGGATGCCTGACCACACTCCAGCACATCAGAAAGGACCCAGTTTTAGAGTACTCATCTCAGTATAGGCATCCAAGCCCAGAAAGGGCCAGGAAAGGAGCCCCGCCAGCAGGAAGGGAATAGGACTGCAGACCCAATTTACCGGGGTAAGAAGTGTTCTAGGAGGGTAAAGAGGCAATTGGGACACCAGTTTCTGGGGCTCTCATGAAAGAAACATGAGACTGGGCACATGGACAGATGATAAGGATGTGGATCTTCTCTGGGACTGACTGCCAGAAGGTGCGGAGCTGCTGCTGCCAGTGTTGGCACATACAGCTGTGAGCTTTGCAATCACACTATCACCACAAAATAGTTTATCGACAGGCCAACATGTTTCATTTTACCCCTGAGTATAGATACAGAATCATTGAGAAAAAAGGAAAATGTATTTTAGCAGCTACAATACATACTATGGCAACAGCTTTAACTGTTGAGACTCCACTTGAATCTGGACCAACAAAGGAAACTCCATTCACAAGTCGAGCAACATCTCAACATCTTACAAGACAGATGAACATTACATATATGGACTAGGCAGGTCCTTTAGAACCTGTTTTTATATATCACTAATTACACCAGTTTTCCTTTATTTCTGCAAGTCATCTCTTTCTTTCCCTTCTATGTTCTGTTATTATATCAAATTGCTGGTATGTTAAGTCTATATTACAGGTTCAACTCTCCACTGTCAACAAACATAAGAAAACATATGTCTCTCCTGCACATTTTTTTTTTTAAAAAACAAATCAAGGAGATACCAAGCAAATACTATTAGAGAGGGAAATGCTGGAAAGGACAAACTGGAACAGTGAAGAAATTAAACCCACTTCTAATTAATAGGGCTATTTTAGTGGAGGAGAACTCTAAGACAAAACTTCCCAAGAATACTTCTTACAGATTTCCAAGTTCCTACAGACAAACAAATGAATGGAATCTTTAATACAGAATACCAAATCAGATTTCTGACACAAAAAATGAAGTATAAAATGTTGATAGTTACCCGGTAAACCAGAAGTAGCAATATATAAAGTAAAATACCTACAGGATCTACAGGCGGCAACAGGTCTTTTTTCTCTTGTTCATCTTCCTCTTCATCTGTGCTATATTCTTCCATTGTTTCTCCACTTGCAAAATGAATAACCCTCCTTGGAATCTTCTTCTTCTTTCCTATGACACCCAGCTCCACATTCTCAAAGCCACCATCTCCCTTTGTAAGTTGCTATAAAGAAAAAAAAATCATTATCTCAAGTAGATGCTTCTGGAACTGGAAATTTTCCCCTTAAAAAACTTGATATTTAAAATATTTTAGATTAATTAGCATATGCAGTGGACATTTGAAAGAGTTCGGCTGCAGGTAAAAGACAAGACTGACACAATTTTGTTTGCAGGTATGTAAAAACTGATCTCTTCTCTAAACGTAACAAAACATAAGTGCCTTTACTTCAGCATGAAAGCTGGTATTAAAAACACCTATTCTGAAAGAGCACTGCATTATATAGGAGTTTCGGGGCGGGGGGCATGTTTCTTTAAATAATTTGATAAGCACATAAGTTTTAATATTGAAAAGTATTGTTGGTTTTGGAATTAATAGCTAATGAAATTAATAAAATAGTTCATAGGCTGTAGCCACCTTTGTGAGCTCAGGCAGACACCTCTAGCACAAAAGAGAACTGAATAACTAAATAGCCAGACTCAAGCTTAAAAAGATGCACCAAGGAATCTAATCCTGTGGACTTTCATCATCAACAATTAGTACAAGGGACCATGATAAAAGCACGACATTCAGTTCTGTGGCTAAAGACATATAAAATGAGATGTACAATGTCTCTTTTTGTTCTTCCAGTTGCTGAAGACTACAATGCAGTCTTCGGGTCACAAGCATTAAAAATATATACTAGTTCAAAGGCCAATCAAGAACTCTTTAAGCTAGTAACTCCCATAGCAAGAGAATTTTAGTATTTAGCCAGTTTTGCATTGTAGCTATCAAAACAGAGCCTTTGTCTTGGTAGAGTTTTTAGATACTACTGTATCAAATGCCCCAAACTGTTCTGAAAATACTTCTGTCATGTAGGGAAGGCCACAGAGGTTAGGAAGTGCCAGCTACATGTTTTTAACGTACCATGAAGGATTTTAAAAATGCATAAGCTCATCTAATTTGAAACCGTATCATAAGGTATGATGTATGTAAGTGCACACAGAATCCAGGTAACATAAAATAGGTTTATTCCAAATTCTGACTTCTTCCCTATGCAAAGCCTAATGATCTACACAAAGCACAATTCAAAATTATGAATAAAAATATATATTTTATCACACAGTTGTGAGACATCCCTTATTCACTGCAAGCACAGCATCACCATTCCCATCTCTCATGCTAAACTACATAAAACAGCTTTGCAATGCAAACAGGCTTGGTTAGCTGGGAAAGACAGTGGGCACGGGAGAGAGGCGGGGGGGCCGCAGGGAGCCGAATGGCTTCCTTCATTCCAAGCACTGATTTTTCTCATGCCCATAGAGAAGAGGGAAGGAAAGATCACGTGCAGAGCTCTACACTGTGGAGGGGAACCGCACCAATTCATCATCCCTCCAAGCCCTCGTACCACAGCTCCTCAAAACTGCAAGTCATCTTAGCTTCCCCCAGCATTTCTTTAGCTACAGTGGCACATTTCAGGCATTTTCCTGGAGGAATAGAGTAGAATTCAGCAGTATGTTTTCAGTGGGGTAATTCAGCTGAAACAGCATGGTATTTTCATGCAGATTCAGATTTTCATGTAGAACGACAAAACTATCTGGAGCTCAGTGCGCTCTGCTATCTATCAGTCTTAGGAACACAGAAAAGCTACAAAAAATATATATGAATGCTGACAACAGTGAAGCAACCTAAGCATAAGGAGCACTCTGTGCTGCCACTATAAAAGTGAGTACCATTTATTGTGACTCAGTCCTGTATTTTTTGGTGCAAAAAGCACCACACAACCAGCTTTTTATGAACATTCCATACTCCTTTATTGGCATCATACAATGATGTCATTTTTCATGTTTAGTCACAGTATGAAGAGCACTATTTCTTGCTAACACAACATCATAAATGTCACTGTGATTAATAACAGCAAACAACATGAGCCGCTCCTTAGAGTTCTAAAGGCACAGTCTCTTCATCTGATTTTGGCTTGTTTAATGCAAATGCTTCAAGTATTTTAACGTACAAAAAAATAATGGTTCATGTTTCAAGTTTAAAAAGCGGCCCTTAATTCCCTGCACACCCATCCCACACTTCACTTACACTACCTACAATTAGCAGCTCTGCGTACAACATTTCAGACAAATGCAGCAGTTCAAGACATGAAGAATACATCAAGGAACAATGAATCTGGCTCCAAGTCATAAATTATTAAATAAAATAATATATATCATCTGTTGCTTTGGTTATTACCCAGTCAACAAATGTGTGTGGGTTTTAGTTATCAATGCAGTATCTGTTCTTTTCATTTTTACCTGCACAATGTCAATAAAAGCCAACTCTCCCAGCTACAAGCAGAAAGTTCAGCATCAGTGAATTTATTTATCTTTCCAAAATTGTGGCAATGCAGATGTATTCTAGAGCTGTCAGCTCTAGACTCACTTTATAGCTCAAATGTTACAGTATTTCCTGTTTGAGAATTTATACTTTTGATCTTCCTTCACAAATTCGATCTTAATTTCCAATTTAAGAAGTTTTTACAAAGATCATTCTTTCAGTACATGGCTTTAGTCAGGTTTGTGACCTCATTTTTTTTTCCACAGGCCCATCCCATCCCTCTCTAAGACATTATATGCTCACAGCATTTGACTTAACCCCACATCAAAGGAGTATCTACTTTGACTTCTATTCCAGCAACTGTTTGACATGAAGGCCGGTCACTCCCGTGCGTTCACCACACTAGCTGACACTCTTAAGGTCCTTGGTAAACACTACAAAGTAACTTCCTCTTTCTTTCATATGCTCTCTTGAAATTTTTCTTGGCTTTATGGCACACATAAAAACGTTGCCTGTCAGGAAGTCAGCATCTGAAGCTGCTGTTTCTTGTTTACCCTCTTTAAACCCACCCTCTTCTCTCACCCTTTGGCCAGACATAGAGAGAGTGCAGGGCATCTTTTGACAGTGTTGGTACAATAACCAGCACAATAGAATTTCACTCTATATCTAAAATGTCAAAATAAATACACTACGATAAATACACTAAGGTGTGCCTGGACTTCTACAGGTAAGCTAGGAGAGCTGACACAACTAATAGTAGATGATGCAATAATATAAAGTTTCACAAAGGAGAGAAAGAAGAAAAGCAAAAACCAATAGGGGAGATCAGACTATTCCTTTTTGCATTTTTTAACCCACCGAAAGAATGAATCCTTGAGAGAGCTTATGAACAAAAATGCCAAAGTGTGTGATGTCCGCTCTTGCTCAGAAAGATGATTCAATTTGTACAGATCTACTGGCTTAATACTGCTAATCACTAGAAGGCTGGTATTAGCTAATGAAAAGTATTTCTAACATGCTATCTTGGCTACCCTACTGATTTGTGTTAATTTTCCTGGCTAGGGTTTTGGGGGGAGTTTGTTTAGGTTTGGGTGAGGGTGTTTTTTTCATATTGCTTGCCTGACTTTCCACCCTTGTGTTTAAAATTAAAAAGCATGAATCTTTCTCAAACAGAAGACAACAAAATTACAGAGTCAGAGGACGACTGTAAGAAAAGACACCCCGGGAATAAACAAGCCTTGGAAAAGCACCATAACCAGTGAAGCGGCAGCGCCTGTAAGACCCAGGGCGAAGCCGCGGCCGGTGCGGAGGCAGGCGCGGCAGGACAGGCGAGCTCTGGGCTGCAGTGTGATTAACAGCTACTGTCCCTCACCATCTCCCACGCCTTCGCCAACTTCACAGCGCGGAGGGAAGTGTAAACCTGTCTCACTTTAATATTCATCAGGCTCGTTTGTCAGAGGCATTGTCCCCGGAGAACAGGAGACACCGGAGACACGCGTGCCCGCCGCGCTGGCTGTAATTACAGGGCGCTAGGTGGGAGCACAGACCGGCCGACACACCGACCCCTTCTCCCGCGGCCAGGTCCCCGCGCCCCGGCGACGAACAGGGGGCCTTCCCAGCCCCGCACACCCGCGAGGTCAGGCCGCAGCCGCCACCCATCCCCGGCCAGACCCAACGCGGCCTCGCCCCGCTGAGGAAGCGACAGCGCCCGGGCCCCGCTGCTCGCCCGGAGGGGCCGGGCCCCGCCACCCCGCTCACCTGCTCGGGCTCCATGGCGCCGGCGGCGGGCGTGCAGTAGAGGGTGATGGCGGACAGCCCCTGCTCCATCCTCCCGCCCGCCGCGGCGNNNACCGCCCGCCACACCGCCCGCCGGGGCGGCGCTTGGGGCCCGCCGGGGCGGCGGCGGCGCCCCACTGGGGCTGGCGGCGCAGGGGAGCCGGGATCCACCTGGGAGAGACTGAGGGCATCCCGGTCTTTCTCTTGTTGCCCCAGCCCGGCATCCACCTGAGCCGGGAGGGAATGGGGGCAGAGGCCGGAGGCAGCCGGGCTGCCAGGCATAGCCTTACCTCCCCCCCCGGAGGAAGCATACCGGCTCTGAGGGAAAGGCCTAGGTTTTTCCCAAAATATTGCAAAAACGTGCAAAATAACAGAAGAATAGTGTAAGAAGCACATGAAGTTCCTTGACAGGATTTAGGGATCCTTCTCTCCCAGGGCCACCCTTGCTCAGCCTTCCAGTGTTGGCTCAGGCAACGCAGCACTTAGTAAAGGACCAACCCCGGAACAAGAAAGAAACGCAAACCAAGGGTGCACTGGCCCCTAAGCTTCGTTTGGGTGGGAAAATAACACGCAGTCCCAGCATGCAGGGAAAAGTGTTTGCCACGTAATAGGTTTGCTCAGCTGCTCCAGCAGAGCTAGGAGCCCTTCTCCCCTAAGCCTGTGCCGGGGCCTCGGTGCTGCAGGGGATGGCCCAGCCTGAACAGAGAACCAGGGCTGATCCCAGCAAAAGGTACATTAGCCAATGCCAACTACTAGTCAAAACAGCTGGAGGTGGAAGCATTTGAAGCATCATTTTCAGGGAGTAGTTTTAATTTTTTTTTTTCTAAGTTGGAACCAATGGCTGTAAAATGCACTTACATGGCAAGAGCCATCCTTCAATGCTGCATCATTAAGAATAGCTTCCAAAAAATAGGTGTGTAGCACATACGGGCTCTTAGACACTGTCTTAGTCATATTAAAGCATTATCCACAGCCCGTAACAAATTAAATGCCCAGGTAAAGCACAGATGTATCACATAATTATACTAGCATAAGGCAGAAAATGTTCCCTTGTGAAAAGGGCTAACACACAGAATGTATGATGTTGAATGTATGATTACAGAAACACATGAATTAAAGGTGAGAATATTATTTTAAACACTACTGGGCTGAACATCTGCTTTAGGTTTTAAAAATCTGTAATACTTAAAGTTGCAAAGAAACAAATTAATGTTAGGATACATAAATAAATACCTCTTATCCACAATATAGTCCACGTTCTATTTAGTAAGGACTGGTTGAGATAAGGTACACAGCTCCTAACGAACAGCTTTAAGTCATCAACCAAACAACTTGCTTTCCTTTGCCTCTACTATGATTATAGCAGCTGTACAGTAGTACTAAACTTAATCTTTAACCTCCCAGAACAGTTGGCATTTGCAACTTAGACAATTTTAATAAACTTAGCATATGACAATATTGAAAAACCTATGAAAAAGTAAAGACTATTCACAAATAAACCTATAGCTATTTAGTGTGTGCTAATAGTTAGCTGTCCAGCTCCATTCACACAGCTATCTATTGATCATCATAACTGTTTCCTCTTAGTAGGCTGCTCAGCAGCAGACTGAGCTCAAACAAAAGCTTGCCTGAGAGCAGCAACAGCTTTCAGCAAGATACACACAGAAAGACAGACTTCAGCCATCTATTTCCAGCAAATTTTGCTTGCCTCTAGCTCTTCAGAGTTCTTGTATACCAGAGAAAACTTTTCTGAGATCCTGTGGAGGATGAGTACAAAAACCCTAATGGAAGAAAATGGTGCTGGGGGAGTTATTACATACACACTTGCCAACAGTGTTTTATTTGCATCAAGCTCTGAGAGGCCATGTAAGTCACCAATGCAGAATTACCAAACTGAGAGAACATATAGAACACTCCGTTCTCCTGCAACAACTTCAGCGTTTTCTTCCACACATTGTGCTCTGCAGGATCCATAAACATAAAAATTATATCTCAGTCTCTAAAATTGTTCTCTTAAAAAGCTAGGAGAGAATTTTGTACATGCTCCTATACAGCTGAACTCTCCTTCTTGGTGCCTCTCACATGCATGATTTTTTTTTTTTTTGCAGACTTGAGATCCTCAGGCAACTTTTCTAAGCAGGCTCCAAAGTGTTTTCTACCTGGCTTGCTAAGGTAAGAAAATACACACTTGGTTCATTCAACCACCTACCTTATACTTTAAAGGAAATGCAGTCTGAACTTGCCCTTGCCTCTGCCAACACTCAGCTAGTGAAGCTCTCTTCCTATTTGGTAGCAGAGTTAGTTTGAAAATGGTGAGCTAAAAGCTAAAACTAAATGTATGAAACAAATTGAAAATAGAGGGTTAATTGTTGGTAACTTGACAGTCTGACTGAGCCTGTCCTGAAGCACAGTGCTTCAGTGTTCATCCTCAATATGCCTATTCATGTTTCATTTCCATCAAAAGCATTTAACTATCCACTCTCCCTTACCAACTGCGTTCCAAACCAAGATTTGATACTCTTTTCTGCTTTGTTTTGTATATCTCATTGGTTTGTACTGCTCAAGAACTGAAACTACTGAAAAAAAAATAATCAGGTTTTAGTAAACACACAGCACTTCAGTAGCTGAGGACAGCTCCCCTAAAAGCTGGTGATATGCAAGGACTCATTTGTTATATTTAAAATACTCAGATCCAACTTAAGTGATCATTTTACAGACTAATGCTATGCATAAATGGCATACCTGAAGATGTTTCAGCATCCTCCACACATTGAACATGAGTACCACTAATCAGTGGTACTAAGAGAGTTTCACTTTATAAACTAAGTTACAGTATACCTTATATTACCATAAGAGCATAATTTCCTGTATTAGATATTCACTGCTAGATGCCACCTTCTCCAAGAACTCGCTGACAGAGGGACCCACTTGTTTTAATTACTACATTTAGCTTTTATCTTATCTAACAGCACTGGGAGTCCATTTACAAACTAAGCACTCTGCAGAATCTCGAGTTGACAATACACCCTCTTCATGGCTTGGCTTCACGAATGAAGATTTCGAAGGGCACTACCCGCGCTTGCTGCAGGCTCGCTGATGGCTGAAAAGGCCAATGCGTGACAGACAAGTCCGGTTGCAGAAGGGACAAGAGAAAGATTTCCCAGGCAGCAACGACTGGACGCGATTCTTTCTGAGTTGTCTTTTCTCCTCGAGAGTGATCTTGTGTGAGTTCTCGAAGGAGGCAGCAGCGTTATAGATGGTTTGTCTCCAGGCCTCCCTACTGGAGGCCAGAGCAGACCAGTGATGTCTGGTCTGTCATCGGTAGGGTAAAACTAACCTGTCTCACGACGGTCTAATCCCAGCTCACGTTCCCGGTGGGTCCGGGCGGCAGGCGGCTGCAGCTCTTACTTTAATGGTAAAGGATATTTGCCGAGATTTCAAGTTTCATTTGGTCTACCGTGTTTCTGAAGCGTACTTGTAGATTCTACCCTTTTGAGACCAACACAGTAAACTGAAATACTAAAGAAATGCTATAGGAAATTAAGATCAGATTGTAGGTGAGTTGGAGCAATATGCTCTGCTTAGATACAGCTATCTCTGTTTAGAAGTTCAGTACCAGCACCGAATTCCACCTACGATGCACCAGAAATTATCTCCTTATAAAAGAACTGCTTAATTATCAGCATGATATGAAGATTTTCTTCAGTATGAGACAGTTTTGTATCTGCACACCCTCATTTTTCCAGTCACTTCATTCCTTGTGTATAGGGAAAGAATGATAAAAAATTCTGTAGAACAAAGTCTTGTACAAACGTGAGCACAGCACATCCACCTTCAAAGATGGTCCACACCTGAGCACCCACAGCAGATTTTTCAGATACCAAATTATTCTTACAGTATCTGTGCCATGAGTTACAACAGTCTTTAGAAACAAATCAAACTAAGGAAATCATCTCACTACATACTGATAAAGGACAACTACAAACAACTGAAGAAACGGGCCATTCCCTCATTTATAACCACTTACATTTTATTTTACAGTATATTTGTGACATTTTATGTTACTATAACCAAAGATCAGGGTTGTTTACAAATATAATGGCTGCCATTTGATGTAAACAATTAAAAAGTGTCTCTGAATATTAAAATTTTACATCATGATCTTATTTCATTAAATTGAATTACTCTTTGTGCCATCATTTATTAGTGGAGAAGAACTAATTTAAGCAAAAATAGTTTTCAGAAATTAGATGTAGAAACTGAGAAGCCTGGATAAGATTTCAAAAGACCACTCCCTCATCACTGTAAAAAGGAAGAAAGCAAATTCTTTCACTGAAGTTGCAATGACGAGTCAACCAAGTCCATTTGTATTAAGGCTTCTTTACATATTATTGAATCCCATCATGCCTTTCATATTGCCAGCAGCACCTTGTTGAAATTGTCTCATCATTGACTGCAAACCTGCCATGCCACCTGCAGAAAGTGAGAACATAATGTGTTAACTCTGAAGCCCAGCTCTCCTGCTCAAGGCCTCATTAAAGTACACACAGTATTTCAGTCATATACAGATGGAGAAGCCCAAGACTGTCAAACTAGGCTTAAACAGCTATTGAAAGTAAAAAACTGAGTGACTAATTACAGAAAGGTCTGCAAAACACTAGGCTTAAAATAGGTTTTAAGATAACCTGTGCATTAAGAACTAAAGAGGAAACCTTGAAGGAATGACCAGTATTGATTAGTATGAAAAGACTACATTAAGTACTGGTAAGTGCAAAGTATTTGGACTAAACTTTCTGATTATTGTTAGAAAGTTTTAGAAATACTTAAGAGTGATATATAATGCAGATATTCTCATATGACATTCCTCACTTCTCTATTTCAAATGCTCCACCACAACTGTCTTCTCTTGAAGCTATAAAAAGTCAGCACATACCCATATGATGAAGAACCCTTGGATCCATCATCTTTGCCATCTGTTGGTTCAGTTTGGCCAGCTGAGATGGGTTTACATTCTTTGACATATCACCACCTAAAAAAAAAAGTGGATTAGTATATGGGGCTAGAAATAAATCTGAATGTTACCTTCTAATTCTAGATTCAAACCCATGAGCCTATTATCAGAAGTTACTACATCAGCCACTTAAAGGTACTTTAAGGATCAACAGTCCCTGCATCCCACATAACAGATTGCAGTGTTAGTATTGTGGCAGTAATCAAGTCTACATTGATAGAAATACAGGGGCTTTCCCTGCTAAGTTACACATGAGTGGCATGAAGAACAGTGCAGGCCTTACCATTTACATAAAAAAGTTTTCAAACATCATGAAAAGGAGTGAGCTACAACTCACTTTGTCCTCTCCCTAATCTATGTTTTTACATTTCCTCTGTGTCCACACATCAAGTAATGTCCCCATCAAGTTAATAAATTTTAGTTTTTGTTTTGGTTTTTTGAGGGGGGGAGGGGGTTGTAGTGTTGGGGCTTTTTTACCTTTGAAAAGCCCTTTGATGCCTCCCATCTTTTTCACCATCTGTGCAAACTTAGTGTATTGGGTCAAAAGCTCCTGAACATCTCTGGTAGAAACACCTGAACCTCTTGCTACTCTTTGGATTCTTCCTGGCTGCTTACTGAAAACTTTGGCACCATCTGTACTGTCAAGTTCTGCAATTAGAATGTGGAAAAGAAAAATACATTGAGTTACTGACGTTAAAAACTGTTACAGTTGTTAGAAAACCTGTTCTCCTCGTTGAGAATTTAGTTTTGAGCCAGAGAACAAAAAACCTAGTTTTAAAAGTGACAATGCAGAATTTTATATAAATAATTGAGACAATGTTCTAGAAAGTAATACTAAAAAGCCGTTATCTTCATATGTTAATCACCATGATAGAAAAAATTGTCTGAATAAGTTATGCTCTCAGCATACTTGGTCTTAAGCCATATTAATGGGTTTAGCACAAGGGTAAGAGCACACTTCTGCAGGAGTTATCAGTGGATTAGAAACAACACTTTGAATTCCAGAGACCAGGCTATATCACCGAATAAATCTGAGGGTGGCTAGGAAAAAAGATGGTAATGCCAGTTTAAAGATTAAGATAGCTTTTTAATTTGCAAGTATAGTGTTAATAATTTAAGAAGTTACTATATGAAAAATAAAAATACATTAATTTCCAATAGAATGCTTCAAAATCCCACCTATCCTACACAAGACAGAGCAGCAACAGGCAGTCATCAAGGTATCTCTAAATATTTAGACTTATTCCGATAGTTGGAGACGTGTACTCCTTGCCAATTCTAAGAGTCTTAATTATTTCTTGTCATTTTCTGTCACAGTAGATACTGCAATGTCTTTTTGTTTCCAAAAGGTCTCTAAATAAGCTTGTTCAACAACAGAGAAAGCAAAGTAGTGCATGACATTTGTTTTACCTTGATCATTCATACTGTCCATTATAGTCATCAGTTTCTTTAGCCTTGCCATTGATTCCTGTTCATTGCCTTTACTCATGAAGTCAGTTCCAAAACCAGGGATCATGCCCTTGTTTCAAAAATGGAAAACAAAAGCTGTATCAGAGTAGGCAAAGCTAACTTTAATTAAGCAGCCAGAAATATAGACAGCAACTTTTAGTTCAGCAGTTATGTATTGCAGTAGACAAATTTCACCTTTTGAAAAACATATAGCACAGACTACAACACCAGTTTCAATGAAGAGTTCTAAGTTTATAGAAGTTGTCAAATACCAATGAAAATCTGACAAAATAAAATTATTTGGGGGATAACTCACCAAGATCTGACTGAATGGTCCCATTTTCATGATGTTTTGGAATTGTTCATACATATCTCTTAACGTAAATTGACCTAAAGTACAACAACAAAAAAAAGGTTAGCAGAAGTCACACTAGCATTTTGGTCTTACTCTCTTTTCTCAATTATTCTTAATTTTTACAAAGTAAATACTATACTGCATAGATAAATGGATAAATAAACCTCTTCACCACTAACATGGATAAACAGTTTAAGATGGCACATACTGAACCTTTAAGCTAGTTATTCTGCAGTTACAGTCTGAGAGACTTATCACTCAAAAAACACAACTCAGTTTACTTGCCTGTCACAAGTACTAGAGAAAGAATAGTTGTTCTTCACTGCACACATGAGCAAGTTTTTTATGTCTACATGTAACACAAATTAAATCAGTGGTCTCTGTCAGAGAACCTGCCACAATTATATCACTGTAATGCATCCGCTATTCAGACCCTGGGAATAACTTACCATGTTTTAGCTTTTCGATGAGTGCTTCATTGTCATCCAACTTTAACTCATTTACTTTATCTATCAATCCTTCAATATCACCCATACCTGGAAAAGGAAAACAGTTCTGAAATTAACATTAAAAAGTTTACACTCTGACTTTCCATTATCCAATTCAAAGTGTCTTAAGTATAGTTGTACGTAGTGCATACATACCGAGCAGCTTGCTGATGAAAGGTTGTGTTTTAAAGGGTTCAAAGTCATCTATGTGTTCTCCAGTTCCAATAAAAATAATAGGACTCTTTGTAGCAGCAACTCTGCAGTAAAATATATTTTATGAAATGGCCTCTCAAAAAACCATCCATCTTTTGTACCATCTATTAACATAATCAGCTAGGCATCCTCAACACTATGCATCCTCTCTGAAGAATCTTACTCCTCAATTATTATTAATGAAAAAAACATCCAGCATTTGGATATGTAGCTGAGAGTAGTTAAAAAGATTTTTCTCTAATTAGTACTTCATAAAATACAAACTCCGGTTGAAAAAAATGAGAAATAGAAGTTGCTTATTTTCATTGCGGAGTTTAAGAAACTTGAAAAAAATAAAAATACATAATTTCCAGTTTATCCTAATATTGGGAGATCAGATGACACAGGCATTGATTACATTTTCTTCAAGGTACCTCAAACAAGAGACAATCTTGTTTTCAACACAGGAAAAAAGCTTAGCCATAAGAAAACTCAGAACTTTTTCACCAATCAGTTGCTGGCACTAGCTTTTAGATGAAACTCAGCTTCCAGTCCACAGACAGCGCAGAGCAAATACAGCCAACTTAACACATGACAACTATAACAAGACCAAAATGAAGATACCAAAAGCTTTAGTTTTCTATCACTATGCTATAAACACCACAAAATACATACGGCAGTTCAAGAACTGTAACACTTCATCAAAGTCAGGCATTGATTTAGTAAGTCAGTGTCAGTTAACTTTGTTTTGACACATCATCTCAGCTCCATACAACCTGAGTCATTGAAATGCTGTTGGAACAATCATACAAGGCCGAAGATAAAATGTTGCATAGTCTAGTCAATAGTCTGCCAAGATACAGCATATGGCAAGTCCAGTGAGAATGGAATTCAGGTAAGTATGACTGCAGACAACTTTTTACCAAGTTGCTGGACACTGGCAATACAGAAGTTTTATTTGTGTCACAGTTTTAAGGTATATATATGTGCCTAGGCAGAGGTTTTCCCATTTTGGAAAAAACTTTTAGGCATTAAGCATCTAAGTGTTACCGACTTAAATTTCTTAAATCTCAGACTTAAATCTCAGATTCCGTGCAATGTGACAGTGGCTTTCACAGAATAGGTTTCTGTGAGACAATAAGGATTTTCATGGCTGGCTGTGCATGGCCGGATGTTGGTCACTGATATACCACAATACTTACGCACTAAGAGCTCCACCTCCTTTTGCGTGTCCATCGAGCTTTGTAACAATAACAGAAGCTACGTCTACTTTATCTTTGAAAGCTTTAGCTTGAGCTTCACAAGCTTGGCCAATGGAAGCATCCATCACATAAACAATGTTATCTGGTTGCTAGGAGAAACGAGATACACAAAATAATCATTTCCCGCTTTACTGAAAAGTGTTCATGCATTATGTTCATGCACTATGGTCATGCATTCAGTAGTAGAACTTGCGGCAGTAACAGTATGTAAGGGCTGTGCAGTTTAAAACAGGACATTTTATGAACTGTATTATCTAAGGACAATTTGAAAAATGATACTGTATTACTACATTTAGATTTATCTACAAGACAAAACATTACAATTTAATCAGTTTGTGCTTATTAGTTATGTTTCAAATGATTTTAGCCAGTATCTTGAGCCAATGAGCTATTTAGTATCTACAAGTAATTAATGACTCAAATCATCCATTCAGTTTTACATTAAGAGATTTAAGACTTCCATTCCTCTGAAAACAAGTTAGCAGGAATTCTGTGGGAAATGTCATATTGTCATGCAAGACCACAGAACCAAACAAACAGCCAGACTTTTGAAACCCATACAAGAAACATCAGCTTCATTTACATATCAAAACAGTTGAAAGTTATCCAATCATCTTCTCTGTTTCAAGGCAATTATTTGTGACAATCACAGAAAGTTTTGTATTCATAGTTACAGGAAACCAGATCAGACTGGTTCTTTTATCTAGTTTTTCCACACAAAAAACCTGAGAGGTTAAAGCAAGAATGGCAGTCTAGTTATATGCAAGTGTCCTTGAATTACAGATAGAAGAATTAAAACTGACAAAGTTATCGAGTACTGGTCATTCAACCTTTGCTCATTCATATCTGTTTGTAATTTCTAATATAATCTAGTAATTAAAGCAAAATCTACACAGACCATTAGGACATAGAGATAAATCAATTGTAGTCAAATGACTGACAGGGGTTACTATATTTCTCAAAACTACTCACTATGGCATTAGCAACTTGTAACATCTCTTCAAACAATGAGTCTTCTTGTTTGTGACGTCCACTTGTATCAACAATGATTATTTCGAAGTTTTCATTCTTAAATTTCTCAACACCTTCTGAGGCAATAATTACAGGATCCATTTCTGTGTAACTGATCAAAAAGAAAATCTATATATATATGTGCAATTTTTTGTTCCCAAAGAAACTAATTTAAAATTTCATCACTTGACTATAAACTTGTTAACTATAAATGTACCTGGATTTCAAGAGGGAATTCCTCTTATGCCAAGCGAAAGTTGGATAAAATTATGCCTTCCTAAGCCATTTACCCTTACTACACAGTGAATTGAAATGCAAAGGACTGTCTGTCTCACCTGTTGGAACCTGCAAGAAGTTTGTTCTACTACCCCTTTCCTGAAATAAGATTCAATTGAGCACCTAGACACTACACCTCCAGTGAAGCTCAGAAGAAAGTTATTTACTGCTTTATAAAAGCTATTTTAGTCCACCTCTGCCTCTATTTGACAAAAAAAATTAAGCGTCCAAAAATAATATCCTTTGATCTGTAAGATAATTCCTGAAAATCTGAATATGTCTGGTAAAAATCTATGAACTGTTATACACAGATGGTATCGTAGCGAATTATTCCTGGATGCCTGATCTCTTCTTACACTATCCCTACCTGCTAATCCTGGCAGTATACAGAGTTAGGCAGAATTTTCATATGATTAGAGAAAATGTAACTCAGAATATATTACTAAAACCTAATTAATTAGGCAACACTGGGGCTTAGCGCAAAATGTTTAATAAGGAACAATACATCACTGGAGTTAAATTGTCCTCCAAACTGCTTCCAAAAGATGCTTACCTCCCATAAAATGGAATTCTTGCTTTTGTGGCATTCTGCTTTAACTGGTCAAAAGCACCTGTAAGACAGGTATAGTCAAGGAACTACTTAAGAAAGTCTGTAAATATGACAAATAGAGAACCACATCATTAAAGTCTGTATTACCGGCTCTGTATGTGTCTGCACATATCAAACAGGTCTTCCAGCCTTTCCTCTGATAAAAGTATGCTAACTGTGAAAAGAAATCCAAAACAAGTAGTTACACCAAAGTCCCACTGACGTGACACTGTCTAACAGCTTGTGAGTCACTGAAGTACACACACAGAAGACACAAAGGCAAGCCAGCCTTCCTATAACTGAGGCCACTGAGTAACATTGTACAAGTATCCAATGTTAGCATGGCCATTGTTTTGAAAAGTATGTCATAAATAATAGTTAATGACAAGACAAAAACAGCTGCTTGACTCTGCTTCTGATTTCAGTTTCTCAGTTAGGAATGACTACAAATAACTCAAGTTCCCATTTTATGGACTCTTGGATTCTGCTGTTAATACTGCAAATTGG
This sequence comes from Pachyramphus minor, assembly GCA_013397135.1. Lineage (NCBI taxonomy): Eukaryota > Metazoa > Chordata > Aves > Passeriformes > Tyrannidae > Pachyramphus > Pachyramphus minor. The sequence continues at coordinate 192,011 of VYXB01002528.1, forward strand.
ACTAGCATTTAGAAACTACCCAAAACAGTAAATACTTCAATATTAGGTACCATACTGGCTACAACTTGCACAGCTCTTGGTTTCTGTACTTCCAGAGGAACAAAGATATTTCCATTGCAAGGACCTGTTTTAAAGTGGTAGATAGAATCCTTAACTTTCTTGTAACACTCAGCTTCATCGGTACGATGCACATTCACAAACCACTTGACTGACCAAAGACAAACTTCCAAAAAATAGTTCACCTACAGAAACACTAGGAAAGTCTTCTGAAATCAGAGTATTGATATATTCAGTATAGCCTACATGTGAACCTCAAAAGCAGATGACAAAAAAAGCAAGAAAGATGCATCCTTTTTCCACAAGATAATTTTTCCTTCCAGCTTGGCATGTATTGAGCTGTCTTGGGGTGGATGCTGGGCAAGTTGAGAGCTTATGGTTTAAGATAAGGGCAGACCCAGCAAAGGTGATGTTGTGGATGTTTGCTACAGGCTGCCTGATCACGAGGAACAAGTGGATGAGGCCTTCAACAGGCAGCCTGAAACATTCTCAGAGTCACAAGTACTTGTGGGGGATTTTAACTACCCTGACATCTGCTGGAGAAGCAGCACAGTGAAACACAAGCAGTCCAGGAGGTTCCTGGAAAGCATGGATGACAACATCCTGTCACAGATAGTAGACTTCAGGAAAGGTAATTTTCACCTCTTCAGGGATCTTCTTGGAAGAATCCCGTGGGAATGGGCCCTGCAGGGAAGAGGAGTCCAAGAGATTTGGTTGATATTAAGGGATCACTTCCTCCAGGCTCAGGAGTGACGCACCCTGATGAGGAAGAAATCAGGCAAAGGGAGCAAGAGAGCTGCATGGATGAACAAAGCACTGTCATTACTCAAGCATAAGCAGGAACGACACAGGAGACAAAAGCAGGGTAAGGCCACTTGGAATGAATATAGAAGCTGTCAATAGATATGAGACAAAGACGGCCAAGGTTCATCTGGAATTAAATCTGGCCAAGAATATCAAGGATAACAAGAGGATAACAAAAGGACAAGCTGTCTATGAGCCAGCAGTGTGCCATGTGTGCCCAAGAAAGTCAATGATATCCTGGGGTGCCGCAGGAAGAGCATTGCCAGCAGGTCAAGGGAGGTGATCATGCACCTCTGCTCAGCCCTGGTGAGGCCACATCTGGAATGCTGTATCCAGTTCTGGGTTCCTCAGCGTGAGAAATGTGATGCTCCTGGTTCAGCAGAGGGCCATGAAGATCATTAAGGGACTGAAGTGTCTCTCGTACAAAGCAAGCCTGAGGGAGTTGGGTCTGTTCAGCCTCAAGAAGAGAGAGCTGAGAGGGGACATTATCAGTGACTGTAAGGACCTGCAGGGAGAGTGTCAGGAGCCAGGCTCCCCCAATGGTGCCAAGCAATAGGACAAGAGGCAACCTGCTAGAAACTGATGTACAGGAAGTTCCACCTGAATATGAGGAATAACTTCTTTACTGTGTGGGTGAGTGAGCACAGGAACAGATTGCCCAGAGCGGTTGTGGAGTCTCCCTCACTTGAGATATTCAAGAACTGTCTAGACACAACCCTGTGCTATATGCTTCAGGGTTACTTCCCTGAGCAGGGAGATTGAACCAGATGACCCACTGTGGTTCCTTACAACCTTATCTATTCTATGGGGTGTTGATTCATAGCATTCTTTTTTAGCCTTAGAAAAATACAAATGTAAATTTCCTCAATGAATCTGGGGCTGGAAGAAGTTTCACACCACACACTTACTTAACTGAGGTATCTAATACAAAAGTCAAATTCCAGTGGCTTGCCTAAATAATTAATGGAGTGTGATAGGTTCCATTCATAGTACTAGTCTTTAGCCTAGAAAGTGAACTATAGGTCGTGGTTTAACTCCAGATGGCAACTAAATGAGGAAAAATAGAAATAATCTTTCTTATCAATATACAGTATTGTTTCATCGAGAGTTTAAAATTTTTTGAAAGAAGTCCTACAAGTCATATATTGTCCTAAAAGAATATTACTTTGACCATTCATCTCATCTCAGAAACCCTTCTGCAAAAATATCTCTACGCTGTAGTGAGTTAGCATTTTGCTACTACTAGAAATAACACAGATCACAAGCAAACCCTACCTAAGAAGTCCAATGACCACCACCTTCCCCAAGAAAAAAAACAACCAACAAAACAAACAAATCCCATGCAAATAGAGTCACTGCACATTACCTTTGAGCAAGTTGTTGTTTTACCACTCCCTTGCAAACCAACAAACATTATAATATTCTGTTTTCCTTTGGTAGGTGTCCATGCTTTGACTCCAGGATCTACAAGCTAAAGAACAAAGTTTAACATATGTAGCAAAAACAAATTTCAAAAGCACAAACAGTTGGTATCATGCTAGGTGCCTGGTGTCATATTCAATGGGACAAAACAATTTTTGCATATTTAGTCTTAATTTTGCTTAGGCAACATCCCATGCAAGATATCTATTGTTATGCATAATAATTCTGCAACAGCAATAGTGTTAACTTCTTTCTACCACCAGGCCCCACAGTCAGGGTGGTCTGTGTAGGTGGCACAAGTGTAACAACCAACACAAAAACATGACCTCCACCCCACTGTCACTGCTCAGGATGGGCTTCTTCCAATGAGAATCCTACAGCACAGAAGGCTTTTTAGGATGAAATGAATAGAAGCTCATTCTGAAATGAATAGAAGCTACATACATTCCTGAGAGCCATCATATGGCTGGGCACAGATTAACAGAAGACTACACTGTTAACTGGAACAAGGGCAAAAAATGGATACCCAAGTGCTGATTTGACCAACCAGGTAAATTAATGAGAAGTGTTGCCACGAACCTCTAGGTTGTCACATAACACATTTCAAAGGCCTATAAGTAGTCTGAACAAATCTGCATTAGGGTAGCAAAGGTGTGTTCTGAGACAACCAAAGACAGCCCAGAAGCTAGCAGTACTTTATTCTTCCTTTGTCTTTACATTTCAATTGAACAGTAAGAACAGTTGAACTTAAAGCTTAGACTGAAGTTAGTTTGAGAAATGCTCAGGAAGTAGTTTCAATTAGAATACTACTGTTTGCCATAGGAAGAAGCCTTACAACCGAAAGCATAACTGCAAGTATGACATAACCACCTAAAAGCTTGGCTTGCTACTGGACTGCTTCCATAGCCCAGGCTGTACAAGAAAAGTGATGCAATGCAGAATTTTGAAGTCCTACCTTAACAAGCTCCTTAAAGACTGCATGCTGAATCATTTTCCTTTTGTTAAGGCCAGATGCCATTTCTTCAAGATCAATTGCAGACCTGAATTTAAGAAAACCATGAAACACTAGCATAACTTAAAGCATTGCTTGAAGCTAGTAATAAACAAAGTTTTTCCAATAAGCAAAGTTGTTGCAACTGCAGCATCATCCTGATTTGTTTTGAATTCTCAGATAAGATGTACTTAAGTGACATGCATTGGAGACACTTCTGTACAGAGGATGAAAACAGGTTTCTAAGATACTTGCATCTTTCAGACTTGCATTTTCTTGAATTACACATCTGAAAATAGGCAAGGTAACAGTACTAGTCACATACACAGATCTATTTATAGGCAGCACAGAACATGTGAAGATGAGGTGTCTAGGAAGTAATGAAGAACTTGTTTATCAGACAACTCAGCTGATGACAGAACAGTTTTTTTAAAAAAGCCTGTGGCAGCAATAAATGGCTAAACTTGATGAAAATTCTTCTGATGAAACTGGCTAAATGTTTAGTGCAAACTGCATTTTCCTGTTAAAGGTAAACTGAGTGTGTCTAAAAAAATATAAAGTTATAAATTAGTTATTTTTCTGTAACCTCAAATTACAACTTTTACAAACATCAAAAGTTACATGCATTCTGATTATTTTACTTACTTGACATTTTCTCTAAGTTGCTTCACAAGTTTGATATTAACATCAGCTTCCAGTAATGCTGTACATACTTCTTTTAACATAGCATTTAAAACCTTTGGAGTATAAAAGAAAAATTGTTTTACAATACACAGGATTGACCACCACAAAAAAAGTTTGTGCGTTTGTTCCTACGTAAATCCAATTTAAATCTGAGAGGTAATAATGGAAGAGAGGGATTCTCAATTGCAACAACTGCACACTATATAACATAGTAACAACAGAACACTTCCTATTGCTTTAAGGCCAACTGCAGCTCATATGGTAGCAAGACTTCCTAAACTTCCCTATGGGTACTTAGAGAGTACACCAAAAAATTCTCATATCACACCACCATCTCTGTAAATACAAGTATTTACTTTACTTATTTAACTGCAAGATGGATGCTCTGCTATCTGCATTTTCAGAAACTGGACTGCTGCTCTGGTTGTATTTCTTGTAGGCAAGCAGGTGCCTCGGTTAGAAACCAAGTTTATTAGTTGCAAGATTTTTCAAAGTGAAAAGTCTTGAACAGAAATATTTTTTAAAGTAACACCTGCATAAATGGCCTCACTTGGACATCTTGACCTCTTGGAGTATAAAAGTTTCTACTGCTGTCTACTGGGCTGTATTTGATTCAGTTAAGGATTTTTTGTCTCCCAGCTGCCAATATGTTAAAACCTTTCCTCTATGCACAAGTTGCAACCCTACAGCTCTCAATAAGCCTACTTTTTAGTTACTTAAAGCCACTTGTTTGTCCACCTGAAAACAGTTTCTAACAATTTATTTACTCAGAGGCACATTTAAACCATCACATTAGTTAGTTTGCCATCTTGCTTTTCAGTCCTGTAATAGAACACACCTAGCTATAATTTTTAACTCTTAATTAGAAAAAATACAGACTATACCAAGTGAAACAAAGGTCCAGAACCACACACTGGCTTGAACATAAAGACAGCAAACAACACGGTCCTCATATTTCAGAGAGCAAAGCTTATATTGAAAGCTATTTGTTCTTCCACACTTCAGCTTCTATCAGCCTAGTTCACATCTGCACAGCCTGGCTGCACATACAACCATAAATCAGAGCAGGTACCCACCTTCTACCCAAACTTTGGTACATGCCTCCTCTGGCATTACCTCCACAGAGTATTAATCTCCCTAAGTACAGCCACCATGCTCAAAGACCCTTTGACCACAGGACCCACTATGTCTGAGGTGATTATTCATGTATAGATCTAGGTTTAAGTTCTGGCAGTACTCTCAGGAAGTTAAAACCTCCAGTAGAAATTTTACTTGAAGGAAGAAAAGAGCTTCCCGATAACATCAGCCTACTTAAAGCTTTTCACCAGCCTCTGAGAACTTTTTCTCAGAACTTTTCAAGTGTTAGTGCCATCACACTTGCACACTACTTACCTCCTCATTGATAATCGTAGCATTGCTCAGGGAGCGCAATGCTGAAGTTATTTTTCTTCCAAGATCTGCGAGAACCATTTTGGCAGCTTCAAGTACAATTCAGAAGAATCTGGAAAGCAATTTTAAAAAAATCAAGTTTAAAACTCGTTGAAGTTATGCCATCGCTAATTAATTATTCCAGTAACTGTAAGGTGAAGAATCCTGCTTCACATTCCAGAAAGTGCATAAGTTTTACTTTTTAGTTATTTTTAGGAAATACTGGCCTGAAGCTAATTTTAGGCTATCCTGATGGCCTACTTAAAAACAGAGATACCACAGTTCAATTAGGAAGCATTTCACAATGTAGAATAAGTGCATTGAATCCATCAGGAAAAAACAGTTCAGACATACTTCCAGAAAGAATACTACCCGCTTTTTATCTTCTTGTCAGCAATATGCTACATGACAGAATAAAATCAAGCAGGATAGCTTAGAAACTCTGCATCCTGCAAAGCCAGTATGACCAGAAGCAAGATATTTTGCTAGTAAAATTGAACATTATTTATTGGTTACATTTTATCTAGCTTCCAATAAATCAAACTGAATTTCCCATTTTAGTAACCCTACAAACATACTTGCATTTTAATAAGCAAAATTCACATTGTAGTTTTTAATGGATTTATTGGAAAAACAAATTGGTCTTGTTCACTACAGACATAAATCTCACACATAAGCATACCACAACTTACACTTTAGAAACCATAAAAAGTTAATTTCTGAAGGGTATGAATATTCAGGTCAACATGTTAAACCACTCCACCTCCTATATAACCCTCCAAATATATTCCAAAAGAGCTAAAACAAGTCACCCATGTAAGCCAATCTCCTGATTGCTTTGTCTAATTGAAAGTTACTACTGTTACAAAGTTGGCAGGTTAAACCAACAAGAAAACCCTAAAACCAACTGCCAGTCTAATCCCCCCAGCCTGATACTGAGGTCACAATGCAGAACAAAGTCTCCAGGAGCTTCAAAAGATGTAGGATAAATAAATCCAGTGAAAGTACAGGACTTGGGTATAGCAAGTGATGCAAAGAAGTATATTTACACATTTTAGATTTAAGGTACATTGTATGTACAGGCAATTCCAAAGTGATATCCATTACCACATCATCTCAATATTCATAAAAAAAATTAGTCTATGCTTCCTAAGGACCTCTGCCCGTAGAGTATTTGCAGATCAGTACATTAACAGGTATGAATGTCAACCCTCTTACATTGCTGAAAGAGGACTTCTGCATGTTATCTAAGTAGTAAAACTCCAAGGTTTCCTTCCTTACAAAGTATACAAGTCACATTATTGCACCATAATTCTAAAAAACCATTATCATCAATATGATGTACCAAAGGTTCTCAGCAAAACAGATATTCAAAACATTTTTCAAGCTCATTTCCTCTGAAAACCATAATAATGCAAAAATAAAACCCTTTAAAAATAGCATTGCAACTCAGTAAGCTTTGAGCTGCTAAAACTGGAGCTACAGACAAAACTTAACTAAAATACTTGGATAAAACAGCTAAGAAATTTGATAGGATGACCAACATACAGAAGCCACGTGACTGCTCAATATTTAAAATTAGTTTCCAGAGTTCCATGGATCTCTAAATACGGAAAGTTAATTATGTCCTAGTAGACAGATGTTTTTTCTGCAGAATTACAAAAGCTTCTTCCAATAGCCTCACAACAGAAATAATGCAAATACTTTGCTAAGGAGATGAGTTTAAGCATTTTCATATCAACTGCTCTCGCTAACACATTTAGAAATCATAAACCATCAGAATTACTAAGGCATGCCAAGTACAGAAATTAATAGAGCTTGTCACACACAGTCCATCCCAGTCGAGAGCCACACTCCAGACAATTGCTTGGGTGGGCAGGCAGCCAGGAGGGCATTAGTAGTGACTGCACTGCAGAACATGGATATGCTGAGCATCTGTAGTTCTGGAGAGTTAAGCTCTGATGCAGCATCCCACAAACACCCTGAGCAGGGTTAAACCCAGCAGGGCCCCCCCGGAAACTTGCCGGGCTGTAGCGAGCAGGTCTCTGCTGAGCTCAGCTCTGCACAGTCTAAGCCACCTGGGCACCTCCACGCTGAGCTCCCAGGACATTCTTCTACTCCATGGAGTGCCAGGACTCTGTGCTTCTGCTGGGAACAGGCATTTCAGGAACCAAGGGGCAGCAGAAATAGTGGGGGGTTTATTAGGTCTAAGGAAACCAGCAGTGAAGCAACTCTGAAGGGACAGACTGCCCACCACTGCTCAGCCCCCCAGCACAAATCTAAATAAATCTGCCTAGCTAATCTAGCAGTACTCTTTTACATACACGATTTTAAAAACGGAAAAGCTCTAAAAGGTAAAGCTGTTTAAAAGATAACAAGCAAAAGCGACACTTACTTAAAGTCTGTACAATAGTTACTCTAGATGTACACGTTGGATTAGACCAACTACAAGTCAAATACTGTAACAGAGCAGCAGCTGTTTCAGAGGTGAGAATGGCTGGAACTGCTGCAGCGTCACTCAACTTCAACTTAAAGAGTTTCCGCCTTCAAAAGTTACCCGGCAAAGGACGGGAAAACGCCCCCAGGTCGGCAGCGGGGACCGGCTGTCTCGATTATGGCCCAAAGCCCTCGTTTTCATGGCAAAGGAGGGAGAGGCGAAGGCACAGCCTTGGATACGTGCCTGGCCGCTGCCTTCTCCCCAGGCACCCCGGGCTGAGCACAAACAGCGCCCGGGCCCCGCACGGGCGAGCCCCGTCCCAGTGACTCGGACGGCGGGGACTGATCCGGGAGGCCCAAAACCGCTCCCACCGAGCTCTGGCGGACCGAGGGCCCGGCCTGGCCCGTGCTACTGCCCGTCTCGTCCCGGAGCCAGGAGGGCCCGGTGCCCACCTTCCCTCCCCGCTGCGCTCCACGAAACCGCCGCCGGTCGCGGTCCCGCTGACGCGGCAGCTGCCAGCACT